>VXBL01005973.1:790648-916840 GCA_013400195.1 Aramus guarauna | reverse complement strand
CGGGGTCCCGCGGGAGCGAGGCGGCGGAGGGGTGCCCGGCTGTGCTCCCCCCGCCGTGCTCCCCCGCCGCGCCCGGGGAAGAAACGGCTGCGGGCTTCCCGCGCGACCGGAGGGACGGCGGCTGCCGGCTGCACAGCAGGCGGGGCGGTTTCCAGGGGAGCCGGGGCGGGGGGTCGCGCTGTCCTGTCAGGCTGAGGGGAGCGGGGCAGCCCGGCCGGCGGCACCGGCCCCGCGGCGGGTGTTCAGCGAGGCCCGAGCGACCAGTGAGGGCCGTGGCCCGGTGCCGGGACCCGCCCGAAGCCTGTCAGGAGCTGGCGAGCCGCTGGACGGGCCTGCCCCGGCGTAACCTGGCGGGGCGGTGGAGCCGCCGCCGCCTCCAGAAGGCTGAAGCCGAGCGATGAGGAGGGTGCGCTTAGGTGAGGAGTCAGGGGCTGCCCGAGGTCGGGGGGCTGAAAGGCGGCACCCTTCACAGCCGAAAAGGGTGCTCTGCCCCGGGGGACCCGAGCCTGCCGGCTCTGCTCGCCCAGGTGGGCTCTTCCCAGCCACTGACATGACAGCGTAGGCAAACGGATCCTCCAAGGATAGGATCTCCACCATTTTACGTGGAAAACTATTTCACAGCCTGGTGAGCCTCACTATTAAGAAATCCTCTTGATAGCCAGGCTATCAGGAATGTGCCCTTGCTTCGCCGGCCGTACAAGTCACTGATAACATCTTCTGTATTTTGCCCGGTAGCCTCAGCTTGCGCTTGATGTTCATTGCTCAGTCGTTGGAAATCTTATTTCTCTCTTGCTTCCCTCCCCTATCACAGATCTAATAAATGCATTTCAGAGGGAAGAATACTACGTATTACAGTACATTGGATGGCTAAATGCATTTTCAGACTATTCACGAGCTATAATCCAATCCGTTCTCGCTGATGTGCACTCAGAATCACTCCTCTCTCACCACAACTTGTTGCCCTTTACTGAACTTACCACAGTGCCTGCACATAAGCCCAGAAACCAAAAACTCTGTAAAAGAAATGTAGCCAAATAATACAAGCGTATAGATGATAAAGTCTCAGCCCTTTCATTTTGACACTGCTGGGCAAGTTATTTCAGTGCTTTCTGCTTCTTTAACAAAAAAGAATAGTATACATTTTGACACCATGGCTCAGGCCATTAGGCTCAAGCAAGCTTTATCAAAGAATTTTTATTGTTTTAAAGATGGAAAGTGCAATAATGTTTTAGTAAAGCAGAATAAATGTAAAAACTATTATTCTGCTTTACAGGCATACTCCCACATCTTTCTTTTCAAGATTGAAGTCTGAAAAAGTATGGTAGAGCATGTACTTAATAATATAAAATATGCAACAACGACATTAGGATATGTAATAAGAAAATGGGCTATTTAGATTTCCAAGCAAAAATTTTCTTACTGTGAACAGCGACAAATTTTCATTTTTATGAGAAACTCCAAAATACACTGTGCTTCAGAGTAGGAACTATGGCCCTTTTCTCTTCTGACATTCTCTATTTAGAGCTTTTAATCAACAGTACTTCAACTCCTGTTCAAGAATCTGCCAGGTCTTTCAAACCTATGGTTGTTCTGCTCTGTGAGAGTAGTTTTGTTATGTTTCATATCCTTTGTTTCTTCATTTATTTGTTTAAAGGTTACAAAAGGATGCAGCAGGCCCTTTATCCTTCAAAAGTAGGAATAGAAGGAAACTGCAAGAGACAGCCCCTTACTAAACACATTATGGGAATGAACCTGGAGATAGGTTTGCTAAGAATTAGTGTCACAATCATATGATGACAAATAATGGTTTTTTTTCCATTTCTGTCCTGTACTACTGATAGGCCGTGTAATTCAGGTATGGTGTCCAAATTCTGTTGGTCTGAAAATCAAAAAATAATATGTTGATCTTCTTCAAGTTTTTGTATGCATCCAAAAAATATCATCCCCATTTTGGGAAAACCAACATATCAATCTGTGGCCCAAAAAAGGGCCCAGCCTGCAGCAGTTGTAGGGAATGTCATAACTCAGGATTGCAATGCATTGGCAGGACTGTTTGGGGAAGCTTGCATAACATCTGTTTGCAACATGCCTGATTCAAACCAGCACTACTCTCGTGAACGCTGATGACTTCTTAAAAGTAAAATAAACTTGGTCATTATGCAAGCGAACCGATCTTCCTGGGTGCCTATCCAGATCTGCTTGAAGCAACAGAAAACCCACAACTTAAAAGCTATTTATTTTATATTTACTTCATATTTTTACCATAGTTGTGTCCTTTTTTCTTCTTTTTTTTTTAGTCTTCTGATCTCAATCCTATGAGCCATACTCAAGTGAGTACTCTTCATGACGCCAGAGGGACTACTCTTGTAGAGGGATTGATGTAGTTAAAAATCCCTGCTCACTGCTTTGAACATTTTTAGTGCTTTATTCTCATTATGTTTGCATAGTAGGGAACATGTAAAGACATGCTTCAGTTTGGATGTTTACTCCCTAGATTGTTTTTCACAGATGGTTTTATTTTCAGGTTTCTTAGTTGTCTCGTTCCTCTTACAACGTGTGGCTGGTTATTGTGACTCAAACAGCTTACAGCTTTATAGCTTCTACATGAGCTCCATTACCATTTTTAGTACTGACAATATAAATTAATAAATCATAAATTACAAGGTTTGCTTGTTAGTTTTGTTTGGAATTTTTGTTCGTAATACAGAGAACATGTTAACATAAGATTAATATTGTATATCACACATACTTAGAGATTTAAATGTGGTTTAACAATGGAAGAGTTACTGTAGAAATGGATTTAGAGCAATTTCACTAATCCAAGAATTTACTTGTTCCCATTTTTTATATCTGATGTTTGTTTTGAATGTGATATGAAGATAGAACAGAATTAAAACCCTATTTTGACCCTCTTCAGCACTCTGTATGCAAGAAAAGCTTTGTGAAAAAAATAATGTAAGAGCTCTGAGTAGCAAAAGACAAAAGACAATGAAGAAAGGAAGGGGAGAAGGATTGGAGCCACACTCCACAAGTATTACGTAAAAATTTTGTAGAGCTCATTCCAAGTAAGATTCAGTTTCAAGATCTGTAGTTTGGTCTTACAGACAGATGTCTAAATGCTTCTCAAAATAGAAGCCATTGGGAAGGACTATATTTCAAATGGAACCAATTTATAACAAATGCTGAAGCTTACAGCAGTGTTCAACACCCTTTTATCTCCAGTTGTTTGGAAAAGATGAAGATATCTGAAACGTGTTAAGAAGAAGCCACAACATCTGCTGTGGCAGGTACACCACTGGGAAATTGGAAAAACATGAAAAAGTACTTGAGCAAAAGAATCTCTTTCCATTAAACAAGACTTGGGGAATGAAATCTTATGGGGACTTAGCGACACAAAAAGACATTAAAAAATTACCCAGGATGGAAAGCGTTGTTTGCTCCATAAGTAGTATTTAATGGCACAAGAAATATTTGGAGATGGAAGATTTTGTTGCTACCTGTCCCTATTTTACAAGGAAATTAGGAACACATTACAACAAAAGAAAAAGTCCTTCATCCTTTATTCAGAACTTTTGTAGAGAGTTTCAGCCTGGTAAGGACCAGAGGGCTCTATTCAGTGAGTCAGGTTTGCTTCAATCATGGGCAATTTACCAGAAATTACTTTGCAGTATCTCTGAATAGCTGTAACATTCCAAAGAATGGAAATCAAATCATCTTTTCAGGACTCTTTTTATAAGCTCTTGTGTGCTCCTCTCTGTCACACTGTCAGCTCATCCTGGTTTCATCTGAATCTCAAAATAAAAAAGATTCACAAGAGATCTTGCTCATGTAAACCTGCCCTAAGTCCTTTCCTGAGGGGTTCTTAGAAAATTAAGACTATGTGCTTTCTCCTTTGAGAATCGTCCATTACAGAGATATGCCTGGGGGATATAAGTTTGGAAACATGAAACAAGCAGTGTCCAGGAGTCGAGATTGGTAGTACCTTGAACTTGAACACATAAGGTCATACAGTCACTCCACATGTTACAAAAGATGGCCCGTTATTTACAGACTACCATTACAATTTTAAAATGTGTAATGTTTTAGAATTAAAGTTAACGTGCGGTCCTGTTATCAGCATAGCTATCTGAAGACTGTTTTCCACACTACAATAGATAACATCACTGCAACTCAAAGTGGGATCAGAGAGTAGATTTCTTAGATGACATTAAATGGGAGTGGTAAGACTCCTAATATTTCAAAATTATCTTCTCATCACACCTAGCCATTAGCTTCCATAACATTTTTCCCGCTGAGCTAAGGTTACGGTAGATAGTTTTTTTAATAGTAATAATTGTGTGAAACTCACAGGCTGATGAGATTGTAAGCCAGGAATCTGCAGGGTCTGTTTTTCACTATCATTCAGGCTGTAAATTGTTTCCATCTTGGACAAAAGTGGCAAATCATCTCACTTAGTTGTTTATGATCATTAATCACATGAAAGTGGTACCACCAGCCTGTTACTATGCTGGGTGATGTATAGGTCTATAGTAAAAAACAGACACTGTCCTAAAATGCTTACAATAAAAATAAGCATTTATTAACACATTTGTAGATAAGCTTTAGGTGCATACAAATGTGTAATGGCTTGATTAAGGTCGCACAGGAAGTCCATTGGAAACATTATTTGCTCATAAATGTCCCTGGTCCTCACAGAAAACCTTAGCTTTAGAAGTATGTTTTCTTGTTACACATCCAAGAATGATTCACATAAACTACAGTACCACATCATCATTGTAATTTCACTTAAAAGCGTCTTTGTTTTGAGAATTCACATCATATGTTATTTCCAAATGTGTATTATCTGGTACAAACAGTTGCTCAGGCTGTCTTGAATTTTACATGGTTTTACACGTTCTACGCTACTTTTAAAATTGAAGCTATATGCACATTTCTTGTGGATTTACAGTCCAAGAATCCAGCAGCATGTGTGGATGCTCCTTTCATTGTATGGCGTAACACCCTCTTCATGAATGCTGATTCACCCAACATCTCCCATAAAACAATGACTCACTTTTCCATTACAGAGCTGACTTTCCAGAAACATCAGTTCCTTAACCTATTTCTCCCGGTGTGGCAGCCGACAAGGTTTAACATTCCTGCAGGGAGCACATGGGAAAAGGAGACTGTGCAGAGGAACGTGCGATCTTTGTCAATGGAATTACCAAGTACAGAATAACCAGATTCTGTTCTATTTTACAGTCCCATTTCCCTCCCATTCTGTCCCAGCTCTGTACACATACACTTCGAAAAGGCTTCAGGCAACAATGGCTATCTCAAGTTAAGGTCAATCAATATAGCTGATGTGCTGATGTTTAATTATAGGTAGCTGATGGCTTCCTCTGGCACGGGTTAACCTTGTTAAATGCATGCTTCAAAAATATCCCTTCAAAATTAATTTTCTGCTTGTTTTTAGATAGGCTACGTGTGCTGGTTCTTCTGTGACCTTGACGGGATAGGTGGTGACAGCTGGAAACGCTACTTTACTTTGTCAACACTGAGATTCACTCCTACATTATAAAACAAGTTCAGGGGTTGTCACTATCTTCCACACCAATGCATCTGATCTCTCTTGACAAAGGGGGCATGAGATGGTTGTATTCATCTCATGAATACCCTGTTAGAGTTTTTTTTTTCAGCGAACTCAGTCTGGGCTGTTTGCTTCTATTCACTACACAGTAAAAAAAGGACCATTTGCGTCTGTTCATCTTGTGTACTATTTCTTGCCAGAGAATAAGCTGTACAAAATGCACAGATTCTAAAAGGATTTTAGTGACGTCTTGATTGTAACAACAGTCTGACTTGAAAATTTCCAGCTTTTAAGAAAAACTGATTTTTTACATTATACTGGACTTGAAGACACAATAATATCTTCCTTAAGATTTTTCTTACTCCTATGCTTTGTCAATAGTTTCAGTCCTGAGGGAGAACAGCTGTACTTAGAAGAGCTTTTAAGAAACCACTAAATTCACTAGGACACCAATTCCTATTGTAGTAGGTCAGCATGTCTCCAGCTGTACTCTGATTTCCAGTAATAGACCTAATCTTCTAAATCAATATGTGATTGCAGTTGGGAAGCCTGCATCATTACACCAGCTAAGTCCAATCTTCCCTCCTTCTACACTTACCTTTGGGTCTATAAAATTTCTGCAGAAAGGGCCACTGAGCAAGGGTCAAGCATATTCTGAACTTCTGTGTTTAATGAAACAGACCCAATGTACTTAAAATATTGAAAGAAAACATGAAACAGTCCAGCACTGCAGAACAACCTTCTGAAGTTTTACCTCGAGCTTTGTAAATTTCTTAAACTTTTCAACAGGGGTATGATATTCTTGTGAAAAGTTATGTATGTTTGTATATATATATATTTAAAAGAAACCCCTCAATAGAATCTATCAAAAAATTCAGAGTTATTTGAAACATTAAACAAAATCAGGGAGAACAGAATCTCAGAAATCTGTATTTTTAAATATAAGACTGCATGTATTTTACACCAAAACAAAAGGCAGGTTTCTTACTATTTTCCCTGAAGATTCATAGGCAGAAGCTGTAGTTAGATCTCATCCAGTTAAAACTTAACGATCAATCCAACTGCCTTCAAAAGGTTTAGTGCATTGTGATGTGCATTACAAAGAGGAAGAAATTTTAACTGTCGAGGGCCAGATTTTACTTCTTTTACTCACCTGCACTAACTCTGAGACTAAGCATCTTATTTCAGTGTTTTTGAAGAATGTGATTTTAATTGTTACGATTAAGGGATTGCAGAAAACAGGTCCCACATGAAGATGACGCTGAATGAAGTATTACTTTTGCTTTTAGAATTATCTTTGATCCCACTTGTAAATTTGCAGTGTATTTCCCATTAATTAGTGTGAATTAGCTAGTTGTGGCTGTTCAATTTAGGTTAATTCTAAATAGTTTACATTGCATCACTAATTATTGAAAAAACCCCAACAACCCTTATTAAAAAAGCATGCAGGTGCGAGCTGTGAATTGCAGGGAATCGCTGCTTTCACTCAGCTCTGTGTTTCCAGGCGCTGGCTGCTCTGCCGGGGTGTTTGCTTTGGATAGCTCCTAGCACTGCCAGCCTGCGGAGCGCGACCTCCGCAAGGGCCCGACGCCGCGAAGTCACGGCTCTGCACCGAGCCGGGAGACGCAGTCAAATGTTTCTTGCCTCCCCAAGGAGCCTGTCCCATTTTCTGCTTTCTAATGTACCCTGGGGAACGCGGGGCTCTGCTTTCCAACCACCACGCCGCTCTTTTGTCCTCTGCGCGAGGCCTCGGCAGAGCTCCTTTTCAAATATGTCAACACTCGCCCTTAATTAGTCCTTCCAGCATAATGAGGCATTCCTCGTCTCCAAAGGGGTTCAGTGTGCGGCTGTTCCTGCCATCTACGTGGGGTTGGAAACACAAAGAGCCGGGGGCAGCTCTGTGTTGGTGCTTCAAGAGCAGCCTGGCTGGGCCAGAGCGGAGGTTTGGGCACAGCCGTCTGGCCAAGACACTGGGCCCATTCTCCGCTATTGTGGACGGTCACTGAATGCCACTTTTTGTCCTTTGCCCGTATGCATACAGACATATAAACTCTATCTTTTGTTCTTCAGTCAGGAGGAGAAGTCTGCCCCTACAGTAAAACGCGCTGGCTTGGCAGACAGAGGTTTATCCGCCCCTCAAAGGGCTGCAATAGCCCCCTCCGCAGTGACACGGCCGGGGCCGCGGGGCTGCACCCGCCCCCTGCCCTCAGAGGACGAGTCGCAGCAGTGCCAGGGGGAACCCGGCTCGCTCGGGCGGGAAGCACCAGGCCGTAAGCCCCGCCAGCCCTGGCCTCTCCCGGCAGAGCAGGGCCGTGCAGCCCCTGAGGAAGATGGTGTTTCNGCTGTCCCGGCCGTTGGCGGCCGCGCGTGCGCAGTGGGGCGTGGGACACTGGCGAGTTGGCGCGGCGGGGAGGCCGGTACCGGGCTGCGCGCTGCCGGCGCTGCGGCCGGGTGAGTTGCTGTGGGGAGAGGCTGGGCCGGGGGAGCCCGTTTCCGCCGAGCTGGAGCTCCCTCAGTTCCGTCCGAGGCTTGAACTTTGGCCGCGGCCGTGCCTGAGGGTGTCTTGAGGGGGAGGGCGGGCTGAGCCTTCCCGCTGCCCCCGCCCGGCCGCTTCGCCCCGCTCCACCCGCGGCCCTCGGTCCCGTCCCGCGTGCAGCGGGGCGTCAGCGTGAGGCGCCCCACGGCGCGGGCAGGGCAGGGGGGTCGTTACCCGGCCCGGCCCCTTCCTCGGGTGCCGTGGGCCGTTACTCCTTCGCGCTGCTGCCACGTTATTGTCTCATCGTCTCTAGAAATACCTCCCTGGCTACCCACGCGCCGGGGTGCTGGCGTGGGCCCCGCTCAGGCGGGGCGTGTTTTGGGCAACGGTTCTGACAGGAGGCGCGGAGCGCTCCGCGGGCAGAGCCCGGCTTGTGTGTCGGCAGTGCTGATCAGTTCAGGGGCTGGCGGCCCGCGGGAGGGGGGCGGGTTTGTTTCCGAAATGCGCAGCCCCTCTAGCCAGCTGGGGAGGAAACGCTCGTGCTGTGATTGTTACCTGAGCATAGCCGTCACGGTCAGGCCATTAGGTTTGATGCTTCTCTTGCTTTTAGTTTGTGCTTGCCGTTTCTATGTAGCTGTTTGTTTCTTTGTCATGCAGTACGGTGCAGTTTTCAGTTATAATTCCCATGTGGGGTAGTGACAGACTGCATCCTCCTGTGATCAGTTTTCAACTTGAGAAGTTTACTTTCTGCCAAAGTTAGTAAAACAGGCTTTCACGGGGGGGGGTGAGGGTGGGGGTGTGAGAATATTTCTGCCCTTCAGAGCAAGGAAAGCATCGAAGGTAGTTTCTGGTTTGTTTTTCTTGCATTAAAATAACTGGATGTGTGGGCTCAACAATATTGCACATAAAAATAATATCTGCTGAAACTAGAGTGTCTGTAGCTGTGTAGGTGAAAGCTGCTTGTTTCAAAGACCTGATGGTGAAGGGCCAGGGGTCCCCACTGAGCTGATCGCAGGGTTGGAGCCTTGGGGGATGGAGAGCTCTTGGGGCTGGAAAAGCTGGTCTGTGCTGGAGGAGGCCAGGAGCATCCTGCCACAGCAGATTAACAGATTCACAGACTGCTATGGGTTAGAAGGGACCTCTGGAGATCATGTAGTCCAACCCCCCTGCTAGAGCAGGATCACCTAGAGCAGTTTGCACAGGATCACGTCCAGGCGGGTTTTGAATATCCCCAGAGAAGGAGACTCCACAACCTCTCTGGGCAGCCTGTTCCAGTGCTCGGTCACCCTCAAAGTGAAGAAGTTTTTCCTCATATTGAGATGGAACTTCCTGTGTTCCAGTTTGTGCCCGTTGCCCCTTGTCCTGTCACTGGGCACCACTGAAAACAGTCTGGCCCCATCCTCCTGACATGCACCTTTCAGATGTAGCTGTGATGAGCTGCTGGCAGCTTCGGCTTCTTCCTCTGTTTTAAATATAATTTCCGGAGGTGGAAGTTCAGTTCTGTGGTAACTTTTTATCATAGATACAAAAAATATCTACTAAAAATCTTAATGTTTTAAGTGGCATCTGGGGATGTCTTGTCAGAAGATGACAGGAGAGGTTGTTCGTGCTAGTTGAGTTGGCTTGCTGAGCTAGGGTGCTTGCAGTGCAGTCTGATTGCTATCTCCTAATGACTTTTCAGTCATAATAAACATGAATATGCTGTATAGGCTGATTTCTTTACCTTGATATATTAACACAAATATTTCTTCTAAGTGTAATTGCTGTTGTGCTTTAGAAGGAACAGCAACTTTCACAGCTGACCAGTTTTGAATACTATTCATGCACATTTGAGGCCAGCCTAATGTAGCAAAAGAATTGATTTGAAGAGCTGCTTCATTGTGTCTGTCTTTTTAGCAGCTCTGATGACAAGTCACAGCATCAACAAAAGCAGATGGCTGGAGGTGGCTCTTGTTGCTTTGGGGAGTAGTCTCTTGAATAGTCAAAGATTAGAAGATAAGCACATTAACACAAAACACAAAAAAAATACTTTATGCTAAACTGTTTTAAAACTTAATTTGGGAGAAGTTTGAAAAATCCTAATTTTTAAGCACTCTTAAATTCACGATACTTACTTGATACTGAATGTTCATTTTTTCCAAGTACAGTGATCAGATATTCTTATAAGGTCATGATGTACCAGCACAGGCTTGCCTGATGTATGTATAATGCTCTGGCAGAACATTTTGGGGGGAGAAGACTGCACTGTGTCTTCTGTGACATGTCAAAGGTGTGCTAATTATAACGTTTTGAGCTAATGCATAACAGCATCGATTAAACTGAAGGCTGCCTAAACTTTAAAACCTGTTACAGGCCTATTTACAGAATCTTTTTGGTTGTTATGGGGGTTTTCTGAAGGCTTATATACATTTATGTTCACTTCTTGTGACATGTGTCTCACAAGGATTTAACTTTCAGGATGAAAGAATACCAATATCAACCTCCTGAAGAACATCAATTAGTACTGAATAACTGAATGGGTTTTTTTTTTGTTAGTGCTGCAGTGAATGTTGTTTTCACCTAACCTCTCCATCTTGTTAAATTAGATGTCAAGACCACTTAAAACTTGTTTTAGTCTTGCTGTGCATACTGTTTTTTCGGGAGTATGATGGTTGTCACTGCTTAGTTTGATGCTCTCTAAAAGCCATGCACGTTAGTTTGACGCTCTCTAAAAGCCACGCACAATATCATGGCTTAGTCCCAAACCTGCCAGGAGCAGAACGTCATTTGGGCAGAACATTTTCAGTGGTCTTCAAGAGCAACTCTTTAAACACAGTTGCATCTTAAAATTTCTGTTCTCCTGGGGATTTGTCTAATTTTAGAGTGACTTTAATTTTTAAGGGTGTTTTGGGGAGTCTCTGGCTTTTTGTGACTTTCTATAACTTTTTTTCAGAGGGCTTAGAAGTGAGTGTAATGAGTTCAGTATGACATTCTTAATTTCTTTTGACCTGACAGACTAATCCTGCAAATCCAGGATTTTCTTTCCAGCTAAATTATAGACCAGAAGTGATAATTCACAGTTTCTGGGATGTTGCACCAATACGTTGAGGTATGGTAGGAAGAGGAACCTGTATAAACTTTGCATCTTTCAATAATGCACACTATTAAGGTGAAGGTCATTAGAATGCCTGCAGTGGCGGTGCAGTTTTTCTGCAACTGTCTCAGTGTTGTGAAAAATCAGGGGAGTTTAAATCATGCTGCTCAGAAAAGGAATGTGATATTTTTTTCCTCAGCGTAAGTACGGGCATGTATTTTCAATTCACGTTATTGTGGAATTTATTTTGTACACTTAGGAAAAAATAGTCTTCCTTTTGAATGTCTGAAACCCATGCATGGTTCATGTGTCATTAAATTAGAAACTGCAGGAAAACAAAGAACCATCTGGAGACTTAGTGGGAGGGAGGTTGAGGTTTCTGGTTAAATGTACTATCAACACAGGAAAAACTATAGAGTGTTTCAGCTACTAAAGGAAGCAGAGTGTGCTGGGCATTTTGTCTAATAGTTTTGTTGTGTGGTTTGTTTTTTTTAATTTAAACCATCTTCTTTTCATAATTAGGCAAAGCACCAGAATGAAAGACATGGACAATATCAAAACTGTCAAGAAAGAATGGTAGGTGGCGGTTCCCCTCCCCCCCTTTTCCCCCTTCCTTTTCTATTGCCATCTGTGTGTCCTGTCGTGACTTTTCAAACTTTGTTAAATTTTAAGATTTTTTTTAATCTACCTGCTGTACATATACTGAATTTTTCAAAAAATAATATATTGTTTTGCTAAAAGATTTTTCACAAACCTGAATGTTTCTTAGATGCAAGAAGCTGTGTAAATATTTTTATTTAAAGGCAGCCTTACAAATTGCTAACTCACTCTGCACCTCTACCTTTAATACAGAGGTGTTTGGTTTTCCAGTTATGTTTCCAAGGTAAAGCATACTGACTACCTAGATTAATGGTTCAAGTTTATTTTCTTCTAATAGAAAACTAAAATGGGGACAGCATACTTTTGAAATTTCTTCTTTAATGTTGAGGTTTTTTCTTTTGTTTAAAGATGTTAGTCTGTAGGGATTCTTAGTGTTGCATAGATGCCATGCAAACAATTCCTTTTTATGCAAATGTACCTAATTACCATTCAAGTAAGCATTGCTGCTCTTGAATTCAATGCAGAGTTTTATGTAAAACTGGGTATTTTTTGAGCTGGGATTTTTTTTTTTCTGAATTGCTTAAAATAGACTTTTCTGAATCTCCAGTAGGAATAACTCCTGCAATGTTTACCAAAAGTTGTGTAATCCTCTTACTAAGAACCTAAACTGAAAGATAATTATTCAGGTTGCATATTTCTGCGTTTTAATTGGTGTAAATCTAACAGAAACAGCTGTCACATATATGATGTTCTATAAAAAGATGTGGTTGATGCACCTTTTTTTAACACTCTGGCAGTCTCCACAGTACTGAAGTCTTCTATTGTATTTCTTCAGTGTGCTCAAGTGGTACTGAGTCACTTTTCTTGAGTTTCTCTAATGTACTTTCAAAGATAGTAATGGTGGTTCTGTGATGGTGCTGGGAATGGGGAGGTTCATGTCCGGGAGTAAATCCTAGGGCAGCATTCTTGTATTTGGTTTTCAAACTTATGGCAAAGGAAATCACTCAAGCCTGTATCATGGAAATGCTTTAAGGAAGGCCTTTAATTGGAGTGCAGTTAAATGTTTGATGGTCTGAATTAGAAGTATGAATCCTCTAACTTGCATTCCTTGTTCTGATACCAAGTTTAGAAACTTCTGTGTAGATGAAGTCACCTTTTCTATTGTCGTTCTTTAACTTGTGCTTCTGAACTGCAAATAGTAGCAGTTAGAGGTTTGTAAGAAGTTTCTAGAAAAGGCAGAATGGAAAGCTGACGTGACGTTTTGTAACAACCAAGTAAGCTGGGTGCAGGGGAGAATGCCTTTTACACCTCTGGGTACTGAACTTCTAGGGAAACTGCTTGTCTACTAATGTCTTCTCTGAGGCGTTGTTTTTACTTATGTCTTTTGTCTGCAGGATGTGTAAATCAGGAACCAATGATCAAATTTTGAATGGTACAGAACAAAACTGTGACTACTTTGTAGATAACCTTTTTGAAGAAGCTCAGAAGGTTGGTGCTATATGTATGCCCCCAACTACAGTCAAGAACCAGGTGGGTCGTGAAGAAAAATTACTTGTGTTTAACGTAATAGCGCTTGAGGAGTACTCTGGAAAGCAAATGCAAGAAGTCCAGCTGTCTTGTCCAGCACATCTGTAAATAAATGCACACAGAATTCAGACAGCAGTAAGAACAGTCTCCCATCTCTTTGTCAACCAGGCTTATGCTCCTGTGCTTCTGACTCTTACTATTTTATAGTGGGTTCAGTGTTATTCTAGGACTTACACTGGCATTGGCTAATGCACTTCTGCTCTACTAGTAAGGAGAGTGAGCTGATCATAAGGTGCAAGGAATGATGACAACTATTACATAAGAAGTTGTTTAAAGAGTTGCAGCCTTTTTATGCAGAGGCATAGCCCGATTTTTTTTCATTTGCTCTCTTTTGTATAGTTGTGGTAGGAGTGGAATGTTTAGTATGGGTTTGTATCTCAATGATTCTGTCCTTTTCATATGTTTCTGTTGCTCACCAAAGACTGGGAAGGGTCTGGAGAAAAGGCCATGTAGAACAAAAATGTCAAGGAGAAATTTGGAGTGGGTATTGCTGGAAGTTACATTCATGGATCCCTAACTGAGCCTGGGAGAAAAGGAGTGTCAGGACCAGTACCTTGAATTGCAGTTCTGAAACAGTGTTTCATGGCAGTACTTCTGTTAACATCTAAATGGGAAGTTGGTGTGGAATAATTAATCCATGTTTAACTTGCATACTGCCTCACTGTAGAGGAACCTTCCCACGATGAGAACTCCTTCCATTGGTGCCACGACACACAAGAATTTTAAAGGAATCTCATCTTGCTGAGTGATATGTACCTTTCTGACAGATTACCTAGGCAAAAGAGAGGGAATTTTATTCAGCAGTTTGCACTGCTGTGCTGCTGTGTATTTATGTAGCAATCATCTAACATCTCAAACTGTGGGGAAAAAAAAGAGAAAATTGTTAGACTATGAAGCCTAGTTTAAACTAATTTCCAGCTGAGATGAATTGTGCATTTGTACATGCTTCATATGCCTCACATGTGGCCAAGTATCTGTCGCGACGACATTATTTCAGGGATCAAACTTGGATGACCAAATGCTTCCTTAAATGGCATGATGCATAAATATGAAAATTCAATCCCAAATATATTCATGTTAGAGGTGGAGAAATTTCAGTGAACAGTGTGAAGGCTACAGGTTGAAGTGACGGATGTTCTTTAGCAAAGTTAATAAATTACTGATAATTTGGGGTTTTTTTCATTCCCCTAACACCAAGGTTTTAAATATACCCAGGAATTCCAGAGTAATATGAATGTATAACTGTCTGAAAGTAAATTTTCTGATACTTGCTGCATTTCCTGAGTGAAAGGCTTCTGCGTGCATTATCTTGATGCCTTACTCTCAGAAAATCCTGAATGATCAGAACAAGGCTTTGCTCTAATAAATCCCCAGCTGGACTATTCTGGTAGCTGATGTTCCAACACCAGGCATATGTGCTCTCAAATTAGCTCTTCAAGAGAGCTGTAGCTGGCTGGGATCTTCCAGGTCTTTTTTTTCCCCGCCCCCCCGGTTGAATTGAAGGAGCATTCTTGACCTTGGAAAGCAAAATGATTGGGGGAAGGTTTATTTCTAACTCTGATTGACGCAAGATACTTAGAAATGTCACTTACCCCTTGCGGTTGCTCTGCCTATTGGCACAGGGCCGAAACAGATTATAGTGAGCCTTCTCTCAGTATTTTTAGTCCATGCAGGGGATGACTTACAATCATAGGGTACTGTGGGTATACCAAACTGGTTTTATATCAGTGTTATAATGAGAATTGTTCTTACTTTATAGGTTGATGTAATCATTAAACTTTGGAAAAATGGATTTACAGTAAATGATGGTGAACTTAGAAGCTACACTGATGTTGCAAACCAGCAGTTCTTGGACTCCATTAAAAAAGGGTGAGTTTTGTGTTCGTAATCAACCTGAGTTAATGTGCTTTGTATAGCACTTGGCTTGTGTTCTAAATTTTTACATAGCTGCTTGGCTTTATTGCACTTCAGTCTTCCTCTAGGAGCGCAGGCCATTGCCTGTCTCAGTTCCTGCAGTGCTAATGGCTGTTTTAACATCAACAGGTTTAATACAGCTTTCAATTGCAGTAGTTGTACAGCTGCTGATCAAACAGATAAAAGTGAGTGTTGGTAGGGGGGCATAGCAGGTGCAGAATGAAATAAAGAATAAATCAGAGTGCCCAGTAAGAGCTACTGATCAAATGATACTTTGACTAATGAACTCAATATGCAAGTGTTTGAGAGCATTTCTGGTTGTATGGTCTTTGTTTTTTATTGATGAAAAGCCTTAAATGGGCACAGTTGCTCATCACAACTTAGTTACAAACTCTCGGTCTTAAATTTCAGACATTTTCATAGTGCAAACTTGCTATTTCAATTATTTGTGTTATAGCAATCTTATTTTTATCCCCGTTAAAAATTAGCACGCTATCCTGATTTCTGCTAGTGTTTGTAGTGTTGCTTTAAAAAAGCAAGTTGACCATACAAACCAATGTAATTTTAAACCTGTAATTTGTAGTCTGGTTCCTCACCCCATGCAAATGGAGAGGAAACTATAATGTTATGGAGAATACAATTTAATAACTCCTTTTCAAGTGTGTGAAATTACTAAGCCATTGTATTTTCTGTCTTCTCCATACTTTCCTAGCCCATCAAAATACTAATTTTACACTATATTTTTCCTCTCTGTCACCTGCGTTAATTGTTATAGCAATTAACTGCACTGTTTAAAGCCCTTTGCTTTTATGTGGGCATGCATCAAAAGTTTGCCACCTTTCTATCAGTGTTTGTAAAGATGCTAATTACAAGATGGTTCCTGTGTAATCGTTGATGGCAGAGAAGTACTTAGTACAGCCCCTGTGCCAGCTGAGCCCCACCACCCGAAAATGTAGTATCTGCATCAGAGCTCATAGGCAAGGGCATTGTTGTGCTCTGCTTAATGCAAATAAAGCATTACCGAGGTGATGTTACTGCACTAAAGAGTGTAGCTTTTAGCGATGATCTAATTCTTAAAAACTGAGATTTGTGTTTATTTGTAATTAAACACATTGTGTCTGAACTCAATTATTTTTCTTTAAAAGCCAATTGCCCTTTTTTCTCCTTGTTTTACTATGGGGATAAAATATTTGAACCTTTTGCAGCAATGTATGGCAATACTGAACTTCCTACGCATCATTTGTGCTTTAGAGTCATAACTGCTGAGTAAATTTGAACATCATTCGACAAATTGCATGATGATGATGCCTTTTATTGTTCACTTTCTAGTTAATTTGCAGTTCAGGAACTTGAAGTTGTTTGTATGTCGTGCACTTAACATAATTCTTAGTAAATACTTGTGAAGTTTGAAGTTTTTTTGTTTTTTTTTTTAAACCTCATCCTTGAAAGGCTAAACATAGAACAGGTACTAATTATTGATCTATTTTGTATACTGAAAGCAGTATAGTAGTTCTGACATGGTTTTGTTTTGCTTTTTTTCTCTGAAGGGAGCTGCCTTTTGAGCTACGAAAAGTTTTTGATAAGGAGGAGGTAGATGTGAAAGTGGAAGATAAAAAAGATAAGGTGTATTTGTCATCAAAAAAGCCAATGTTTCATCCCTTTTCTGGACATGGTTACAGATTAGGAAGGTGAGTAGTCTGACATGATCTGTGATTGAGTAGTTGAAGGGAACTATACCTATTGTAAAGGCTCTCATAATTCAGGTTGGAAGTGGTCTCTGGAGTTCTCTAATCTCTGCTCCTGCTCAAAGCAGGGTCAGATGTGGGGACAGATGAGATTGCTCAGGCTTTTATCCAGTTGGGCCTTGAAATCCTGCAGGTGTGGAAGCCACTCAGCCTGCTTCAGTCCTGGACTGTCCTTGTGGGAAGAAAATTTTCCTTGTATCCAGTCTGAATGTCTCTTGTTTCAATTTATGTCCACCATGAAGAGTCTGGCTCTGTTCTCCTGATGGACTCCTGTAGACTCTGGCAGGCTGCTGTAGGTGTCCCCACCAACACCATCTCTTCTGCAAGCCAAACAAGCCCCTTTCCTCACAGGGCGAATGCTCCAGTCTGTGGCCATCTTGGTGGCCCTGCGTGGAACTTGCTCCATTTTATCAACATCTTTTATTTTGGTTACCAAATCTGAATGCAGTATTTAGGTGTGTCTGAGTGCTGCATGGCGGATAATTGACTCCCACAATCTACTGGCTGTGTTCCTGTTATTACAGCCAGGATGCTGTTGGCTTTCTTTGTTCAAGGTCTCAATATTAGCAGAACTGTTTCTAGCTGAAACTCTTCTATGGTTTAAGAGAAAAGAATCTCTTTTAAAGCTGTATGTGCAATACTTTGTGTGAGAAGAGAGGAGTATGACAATCCTATAAAGTGAACTGAAGAAGTAAGAGGTTATTTTGCATTCTCTTAAAATTCTTCAGTATTTAACCATGCATTAATTGCAGTAAGACATTTTAGCCTGTTACAGTGATCCTCTTTCCTTTACTCCATGACTCTCTTGTGGTTGGAGAGCATCAGCCACTAATGCCAATGCTAAAACTGGACTTGATTTACCACCAAACAGCACTGTGTTTTGGTAGGCTGTTGTGGAGAAGCAGGCCAGGAGTTCATGTATTTGATCCCGGTGACTTTTGCTTACTCCAGCCAAATTATCTGCTTCACATATCCCTGTTGTGTAAGACTTACTTGTCCATAAAAGCAGAGTTCAGCCTAGGGAAAAGAACATGTTCAGTGACCAGGAGCCTACAGGAAGCCTTCACAAGGTGGGACTGGTTAGTGACCTGCTGACTGGGCTGTGGTGAAACCTTAGGTGAACAGCTTGTTTCAATGAAGTGGAAAGGGCTTGCTGCTAAGGCCCAGTGCTTGTGCTGGGGGAAAGCATGACCTGGGTAGGAACGAATGAGGCAGGGGAAGAAGATAATGATGTGCAGAGTAAGAGACTGATAACTGTAAAGGATGAGTGGTTCCAGGCTGCCTCGGAGAAGCAAGTATCTGTTTTATCAGTTTCATCTGTTTCTGTAGCACAGTCCATTCAGTTGCTACATGGTTGAGTAGATACGGTCAATAGGGAAAATCTTCCCTTGAGAGATGGATGAGATGCTGCAAGACTTGCTTTTGGTAGCACTGAAATCCTGAGCAAATGAGGGTCAAGAACTTAACCTTATATTACCTACAAGCAGACCTGTAAAAAGCAAAAAGATCTTCAGTGAGCTGGGTTTCTGCTAGCCAGTGCTAAATGGCAGGTTGTTCAGTTGCTTGTTGCGCTCTGTCATGCCTACAGCAAGTAATGATCCTGCTTCCCAATAGGTGTTAGGTTCTGGAAGCATGCTACTCTGTGAATTTCGGTTGACTCGTCTTGTACACTGAGACATCCTACAACTTGCTCAGCATTTTTTTTCTTTCAGGACTGGATAAAATGCTTTTTCTGGGTGTTTTTTTTCTTTTTCTACTCTTGTCTGTTCAGTGCTGTGCTATCAGAGTCTTTTCTTTGAAGATGAGTAAATATTTTTGCTGATGTTTGAAACATGAGCTGTAAGTGCTCTTACTCCATAAACTAGTGCTCAGTTCGTGATGTTAATAAATGTCCATATGCTATTCTTTCAGTAGAACAGCTTTGTGGCGAAATAGTAGTGCTGTCTGAGACCTGTAGCAAGTTTTAAGCTATAGAGCTCTCTTTCCACAGTTGCATTTGTGTGTTTAATCAGAAATGAGAGGGGCAAATTACTGAACAGTTTACTTCAGCTTATGACCTAGCTAAACTTCTGCTTATCAAATAAACATTTTTTTAATAGTATATAGATTTTCTGCCAGTGTTCCCAGATGGCTGGATAATGTGGTGGATGAACCATTGTGAATCAGTCTGGCTCATTGAAACCTTTGTTGGAGGAAAAATGGAGGAACTGGAAGTGTTATGTTTGATCTAACTCAGATGAGCTTGATCCTCTCCCTTTTTGTTGTACAAGAGAAACAAATGAGACTTATCAGACTTTCCCAATATACATTATGAACCTACCTAACTATTGGGTATATTCTGTTTTATCTACCACCGTTCAGCTGCATTTAATAGTTTGGGACTACAACAAGATTTGCAACCGCACTTTTCTATTAAGCTTATCAATGCTTTTTAAAGACTGCCTCAGAAGCATGTTAATTAAACTATTGACTGAAATCCATCATAGCAAAGTGGGCTTGCTCTATAACCTCATTAGGGTAAAACATTGTGTGTCAAGCTTCTTAACCATTAGTCAGAGTAAGGCATGATACCTAACTGGGGCTTTTTCTTTTCAGAAAACTGACAGGAGGCTCTTACGTCTCTTCGATCTTTAGTTTGCATCTTCTTTTGATAATCTTATAAAAGGAATAAGCCTTTAAAAGGGGTGATAATGCTTTGGTCTCAGGCTAATAAGTGTTAGGTTCTTGGTTTCTGGCTTTAGTCAAAGCTCCCACCACTAGATGGCTTTATCTGTCAGTTCTACAGGAGCAAAGTTATAAAAAGCTATTAAGTATAGAAATGCTTTAAACCTCGGTGAATATAAATCTTCTAACTTTCTCTTGCAGCTTAGCTTAACATGTCGGCTTTGGTTTCACACATGCTTTCTATTGAAAGAATCATCTCCAATGCCTACCACAAATTCTGAGATGTGACCATGAGGGAAGTCGGTTTGAGAATGACCCCAAAATCTGTATCTGTTTGAGACAGTTGTCTGAACTACAACTGTGACTGTTGGACTAAAATGTAGTTCAGCCCAGGCTAAACCAGACGCCTGGCAGCTGCGTGGTTGACTACGTCTCCAGCCTCTGCTGTACTGGAGACAGCTGGCTTGCACAGGAGTGCTTATACTTCAGTGTCTGAACCTGGAGCTGAACGTCACTGATCAAGTAGACAGTGAAAGCTGATCATTGCAAGACTGAAGTATGATATGAATATTTTTTTTTACTGTCTTGCTGGTGCTCAAGGTTTTTTTCCAGATCTGGAGAGCTATTAGGGTTTATTTTGTATTGAGTTTGAGCATGAACAGAAGCTGGGTGTGAGATAAGTAAATCAGTAGAGGCAGGTGGGTGATACTAAGTCACCTGTACTTGGAGTACCAGCATGTTTTACAGATGTCCCTCTTGGAATCTGCTGGTGCCAAGTTCTTGTGCCCCGATTTCTGTGTAACACAAAACAGTCAGTCCTGTGCCTCTCATCTGTCTCCAGCTGCAGGGAACATCTCTTTATCACTTGGGAATGAGATACCTTGATTCTCATTATTTTTGCAGAGTTTCAATAGAAGAAAGGCTGATGGCCTAAAAGTTCGGGCACTTAACTAGGCAGTGGGTGATAAAAGTTTTTGAAATACCTCAGACTGAGACGGACTTGAGCCCAAAACTAACTTTAGCCTGAATATATTAAGTCATTAGCCATCTTTGTTTTAATAATAAATTGTCTGTGACTCTTCTGCTTTATGATTAAGCTAAAACAGGTATGAGAACGTAAGGATGCTAAGGACTGTTATGGCATTTTTGGTTATGGACTTCTCTCTCAAGAGACAATAACTCATCAATTTTCTGTGCAAAGAGAAAGCTTTTCCAGAAACCACCATGAAGTGTTCATGTAGTCAGTGACCACAGCTGAGCTCAGAGAAGAAATGGTAACTCCTTAAATCACTGCTATTGTTTTGCAAGCAAACATCTGGTTGTACTCACATGAGCTGAGGATGTCCCAATTGGATCAGGCCTTATGATGACTTAAACAGTACATGCTGAACAAGCTTAGTCCTGAAAGAAGCACTAAGCTCTAGACATTTCTTCAGAATAAAATTTTTTTGCCAGTAATTTTTTTTTCAGACCACACACTTGGACCGAGGTTTCTATATTCTGTCAAGTCATTTTATGGATCTTTGCCCTCGTGGTAGGGTCAGCTGTTGGAAGTGCCTTAGAAAAAACCAAAATCCCAAGTGCTGTGTGCATCAGCCCAGGTTTTCACATTAAGTCAATTTCTCTGATAGATGAGTAATGCTTCTAAGCAGAAATAAATGATGCTGATGTCTAAATCAAGGCTAACAATGTTCAGGTAAATTAAATTACTATAACCACATTAGAGTGAAAATCAGCATTGAGTATGCAAATTTGATACTCAAACCCCTTAAAGCTTCACCTGTGTGATTAGAGTACAAAAAACTGTGTGAAGAATCTTCAGACTGTTTCATCTCTTGGGTATTCATATTTAATGCTTTGGTATTTAAGTTCCCTTCTGTCTTGTAAAAATGTTTAACGTGAGCAAACTGAAATTCTTTAGGATGTTGAAGTCTTCAAGAGAAAGTATTGGCATACAGTTAAAAACAAACAAACAAACAAAAAAGCTGACATTTATGTCAGTATTCCTGTATTTGTTAAAAAAAGTCATCATCTATGCACCCTGATGCAGGACAGAAAGCTCCAGAAGCAAAGGTCTGGAGGAAGGTTCATGCTTACATGTGCACACAGGTGTAACCTCATATGGCTTTTCTTTTCAGTGCTACTCCAAGGATAATCTCTAAAGTAAGAGATGATCATCAAGAACCTGACAACAAAAGACACTTGCCTGTAGTACCATTAAATGATTTGGAGCCTATCACTAACGTCCAGATCTGGTTAGCTGATGGGGAAAGGATAATTCAGAAATTCAATGTTTCTCACAGGTAAGAATTATTTTAGCACTGTCTTAGGTATTTGCATTTGAACTATTTGTCCTATGCCTGTATGCATGATAAGTCTCTAATTTCTGTGAATAATCTACCTCCTCAGTTCACCTAACACTGGTCTTCCATTCCACTGTATCTGGAAATCTTCCTTTCAAATTTTGAGAAATTTTTTAGCTGACAAGAGAGGAGCATAAGAGGAATATGAACTGATTATAATAGCACATAACTGAGCATAAATGAGAATCTAAGGAAACTGTAGGAGTTCTTGGTAGGTTAGTGGAAGTTAAGGTGTATGTATTGCTCATTACTAGAGGAAACAGCTTTTAAGATGACAGATCTCTCACAAAATTACTACATCTGGAGCAAATTGCTTAGTAAAAAAACCTGCTAGGCATTGGCAGCACTGCAGCTGGGAGCTGGAGGATGTGACTTAGACTTGAGCCAGAGGAACCTCTAGGGAGGGCCAGAGTCAGTGTGCTAGGCAGGGCAGGTTCATCACCTGCATGTCAACATGGGCAGAACAGAATGCATCCAATGTGTTTAATTCTTAATTAGTAAAATTTCTGGTTCCTAAAGAGGCTTATAGATGGAGATAATGTCAGAAGGTGTCAGCACAGCATAGGTATGCAGGAGCTTTGAGAAAGCAGGGTTAACTGTTTAAATGGTAGAACTACTGTCTTTAGACACCTTTTTCAAATTTGTAATTTGAGAAATTAATCCAGGACTATACAATAACATCGTATGGAAAGGATATGGTGCCTGTGCTTCTGTGAAGCAATTTAAAGTGATCATAGATTTAACACAGCCCAGGCTGCTGTCAAGATAAACTGTGTATATCTTTGGGGCTGATCAGAAGAAAAGCTCAGCAGTTAAAGGTTAATGACTGTAACTTTTTCTTTTAACTTGTACTAATTTATTACTGTTAGTGGCCTGAGGTATGAACTGAAACACTGCTGCGATGTACTGCTGAAGGGTCAATTGCTATTTTAATTATAAATACTTCATTGGAGAGCTTAATATCTTAATTATTCCAGGTTTCACACATTTAAGTATATTTAAAAGCTTTTTGTTTTCATAGTAAATAGCAGTTTGAACAGCTGCTAAGTGCTTTTGGAGGAAAAAAAAAAAAGTCTGAGATAAGCAGAGCAGCCTTACTGATGCAATGCTCTTTTTGAAGTCGTTTGCAATAAATATTCCCTCATAACATACCCTCTTGCCACAAGGCCAGCAGATTTGTATTTGGGTATGACCTAATAAGAAGTAGGGGGAACTCCTTTTAGAGTACATATCCTTAAGCGTTAGGGTTGCGTGTATAACACTCCAAAGCAGAAAGCAGTCAATTATTTGTTAATTAAACTATAGGTAAATAACCTGTAGCATATATATTGCAGTGTCTGGGTAAACTGATTACTCTTACCCTTTTGCAGACAGAATGCGTATGTGCCACAGTGACTACCACTGTAGATAGGACTTGATTACTGATCACAGATGGAAGTTACAAAGTGCAGGTAGCATTGTAGTACTGCAGTATGGGGCACCGAGGAGGCATGAGAGGAGCAACTAGCAGAGCAATGCTGTAGGAATGCCACACATAGCTATGTCTTGAATTGAGTTGTGTCCCTTCTTGAGCAGATGCTAAGTTAGTGTCACCCTGGAGCATCAGGTATGGAGCCTGAAAAGGAACTTGTTCACCCTAAAGCAGATAGCTGGTGGCTAATTGCTCTTGGCATCCAATGAACTTTGACATAATACCTGTAGACACCTATAAATGTGCAGCCAAAAATGTATTCCTGCTTGAGTTTTTTCAGGCTCTAAGCTTATAACATCAAGTACTGCCTCTTAATTGAGGCCTGCGTGCACAGGAATTAGGATAGATACAGCCAACATCTAGTAAGTATGGTTAAGGCATGAAAATTTGGTTGTCTCTACTGCCAGACTGTTCGGATGGCAAAGTCCCAACTAGGACTTTCTCAAACAATATCTAGGCTTGGTTCAGATGTTAGCTCAGGTCACGGACCACTCCAAGAAAGCAGTAAACCCCATGGGCTACCCTGCAGTTTGGGGAGAGGAAGGATGAGTTTAATAATTTGCCAGTAGCCAGAGTCTACTAGTTGGCATCAGGATCACAGAATGGGCATTGACACTGTTTATTTTACTGGTATAGATGTATCCTGTCATCTTCATTTTCTAATTAAATTGGTCAATCCTGATTCTTCCACAGCAAAACCTGTCTTGCTCATTTGTTGCAAAGTTCTTCACACCTTAATAGGCAGCTTGAATCCGTAAGGAGCTCACTGCTGCGCCTGCTTTGGTAGAAGGAGACTATATCTAGACCTAGATAACTCATAATCTATCCAGACAATTTTTGAAAACCCTTTTTCTTTGTTATTATTGTGGTTCTGCTACATGTACCGCACACTGGAGGCATCTTTATTCTATCTAGCTCTTGGCTACAGAAACCTCAGGTAAGAGCTCCACCAGCTGGTTAAGAAATGGTAGGGTTGTGGAGCTACCACCTGAGCCATGGTGAAGCATTTGAGTGCTCAGAATAAAATGCTCATCCTTTTTCCCTTGAGACTGCTCTCAAAGCATGCAAACCCTGATCCTTGCCTCCCAAGTGGATCAGGCACTTCAGGATACCACCCAATCTATATTTCTCCATTTCTGTGCCATTAGCTATTACATGAAGTGGGTGTCTCATTCTTTTCTTGTGGTGGTTGTGTGTCTTGTGCCTATGGTCTGTGTTGGGATTGGAGTGCTCTAATACTGAGTTTTCTTTTTTTCTTCTCAGAATAAGCCATGTCAGAGACTTCATAACAAAGTATCAAGGATCAGAGGGAAGTGTTCCCTTCATGCTGACTACTTCGCTGCCATTTCGGGAGCTGCAAGACGAGACACTCACATTAGAGGAAGCAAAATTGCAAAATGCTGTTGTTGTACAGAGACTTCAGAAAACAACTGAACCTTTCAGACTCTTCGTGATAAAAGCACCTGACAATGACCATAAAACTGCTGCTACACCTAATGGACAGCTCAAGAATGAGCAAAAAAAAGCTATCAAAAGTACAAGATCAAATTAGCTTTTAACTGGCCGAAAGCTACATACAGGTGGAACTAGACGAAACCAAAAACGTTACCAGCAATATCTGGATGCACTGTCATCCTCATGTACTGTGCTCTTAGAGAGCAAAATGTGTGCTGTGCTATCATCTGCTGTAATGGAAGTATTTTCAACTAATTTGGGTGGTCAGAGCCTGGCTACACAATGTAGCAGAGGTACAACAGGCCATCCTTAAAATTTCCTTAGGTAGAATGCTTCTTAGGTCTTTAATGAGCATATTTAGGTGGAACAGTTCTCTGAGTCTTAGTTACTACTGATAGCACCTTTTAAGGAAAAATAGTATTTATTTTTGCACTTTGGACTAAAGTGAAACTGAAGTGATTGGTTTGACTCATTTCAGTGTAAGCTGCTGCAGTTTGCATTCTTCTCACAGTAACTTTTAGGCAACAGATGATGCAGGGAAGCTCATATTTGAACTTTTAACTAACTTGAGAATCTTCAATATCAGTATCTTCAGGATTTAACTTTTATCACAAGATTTGCAGTGTAATGTTCTATCAAGTCTTCACATGGTGATAGGTGCATGTGTGAGAAGATAGAAATGAGGTAGTCTGGTGCATACTGCATATGAAGTGCCTCAAAGTAAGCTCTGAAGGAATTGTTATTGTCAGTTGTTGAAGTGGCTTCTGCCTCTCTTGTGCTGCTACGGGTGTCATATAGGTAGGGTGATGTTAAACTACCGAGCTTGTTAGGGTAGAGATCCACTTTTAGCCTTGTCATACACAAACTTCAGCTTTTCTGGAAATTACCATACAGGAATAGCGGCTTAGAGGGACACAGCTGGTTTTGTACTACTTATCTGCTTCTCCTGAACCGGCCAGCTGATTGAGATGCTAATTGCATGTGGCCAAGTTTCAAATATGTCGGAAACGCCTATTTGAAAACTGAGGTTTCTTCCCCCCCTCTGCCTCATTTCCATCCAAATCTTTTATTTTGCAATTCATGTACTCAAGGCATAAAACTTGCAGCGGACTATTCCATGTATTGCTAAAGGAGAAATCAACATACTGACTAAATATTTTGTACTGTGTTTGCTAAGTAGTGTGGGTTTGTGAATGGAACTAGAGTCTCTAAGTAAGACTTTTTCTGGGGCCTTCAATGAGTGCTGACTAGTTACCTACGCAAATGGATGATTGATGGGGTTGTACTGCTGCATTGTTAAACGAAGGATGGGTTTGGGATTTCCTGGTTTTGTTCTAAATAGAAAATTACTTAATTGAAATGACTTGAATTCTGTCTAAAAGTTGTGTTACTTCAAACTAGGGATGCGCTTACTTCATTGCCAGGGATATAAACCTGTTTTGCTTCATCATCTCTCCTGGTATGTTTGAGGGCAATGAAATGAAACTCTACTGCACAAATATCTACTCAGTGTATTCAGAAAGCAGATCTCTGAAAACTATGCAGTTAACTGTTTTCAATGCTATAAACTTGATGTGCTACCATGTCATTCAGGTTTATGTAGCAAATAATACAACTAAATTTTCTCTGCTCTTGCAGTGGCTCCTCCACTATATGAAAAGCCTCTTGTAGTAGGAAGAAATGTGTAGACAAATCCACTAGTAAAATTGAAGAGACAAGTCACCTACAGGCACAGGTCCAGCCCTCAGTTTGCAGAGCTTCCTGAACAGGGAATTCTATTAATCTGCTTTTGAATTTGTCTGAACATAAAACTAAGTCTTAGAAAACCATACATTTGATTGTATGCTCAATTGCTCTTACCTAAAAGGTGCATGAAATGTCAAAGTAGCAGTAAGCTATTCTGCATTTGCCACATAGAAATTCAAAGAAATAATTAGTGTAAGATTTGATTGAAATTGAAGGGGGGGATCAGATTTTAAGGTAGGTAAATCAATTTTGCTTGTTATCAAAATATCATGGTTTTGGAAAGGAGCAGTAAGTATTTAGTATTTCAACATTGATTCACGTCTGCTACCAGTATTTTAAGAGACTGGATAGCTTGATTCAGTCTGGCTATATGTTGTGCTTTACTGAAATCACCTGTTTCTGGCTACAGCTTTGGTGTACTTGAGTGTGTATTTGCAGTTAAAAGTGTCATGATCTTAATTACAAAATGAGAGCAAATCTTTTAAAAGTCGAGTGATGCTGATGGCATTAATCCCACTCTAGAAAGTGCCTTTAAAAAAAGGCGATGAATAAGGATAACTTATTTCCTAATTTGGAGAAAATCTTTGTGCTAAATACAAGGCTCTCCTAAATCTAATTGGTTTTGGTCAATTTGTGAAGACTGATTAGCTACCTGTAGTGTCTGGACAGCCTAATCTCTTGCTTAGCGCTGTAGACAGCTATTGTGCATTGGTCAAACAACAGTAAAACTAGCTTGATCAATGCTTGAGTTTGTGAAACACACAAATGCTATCAGTTATTCATTGTTTCTTCACAAACCCTCACTGTTTCGAGTAAAGCCTGTGTATTAACATAATTTACAGCAAAATTGAGGTAGCCTAGAAAAGAACAAAGAAAGGAAGTGTTTTCAGTAGCACTCACCTTTGTGAAGAAACTTGCAAATGCAGGTAACAAAGATTTAACGTGTTATGAGGATGTTGTGTGAAGAGAAAATGAAGAACCTACACGTTGGATTTGGATGTTACGTGCATACCTTGTATCTGGTTTTGTAGTTTAGAACAAATTACGTATTGGGGCTAAAGGGCTGAGCAGTCTACCTCTGTTTTGAAGCCCATCTGGCCTCTTAGGGACCTCTTGGAGCCTAAAAGCTTCAGAGAGTTTTCAACAAAGCCAATTAAGGCCACAATTTCAGGTTTGCATTGAAGGCCTGGTTTTATGAATTTTTTTAGTGCCTTGTTCTTTCAGAATTTTGCAAATTTGCTATAATTATTCTTGCTAAATTGGGTTGTGCAGGGTTTGCGTATCAGTACTTCATGCAGTGGCTGTCCGATACCCACCAAGTGATCTTGTTGGTGGAGCTCTTTGAATCAGTCAAGCCGGGAAGCGCCATGTGTGCACGTTAGTTGTCGTCTTGCCAAGATGAGTGGATCACTGAGTCCTCGTGTGCTTGTTGGTGCGTTTAAACCCTCTCAGGCTGTCTCACTGTTGAAAGAATTCATACTTCAAAATGCAATTATTTTACTTCTCTCTGATGCGGAGCATACTTGTCCGACCGTTTTCCCATGGGCAGAGTAGTGGTGGTGGTGAACTTGTACTGCTTAAATAATGGTGTCAGCTCCAGGGCCTTGGAGGGCGGCAGCAGCTCTCCCCTCAGCATGCTTCTTGTGTCAGGGGCAGCTTTCATGTGATCCCATGCCCACCTGACAGGAGACAGCATTGCTGGCACGCGGTTATAAATTCATATAAATCAGAAAACAGTGCATCTCTTAAAAGGTTAGAGCTGGTATTTTTAGACTTTGGATGCAAACAGCTCCAGAAATCCTCACAGTCTTACACCCCATCATTAAGCACTTCACAGCGCTTAATGAGGTGAGGCGGGAGCAGCGGCCGTCGGGGACGGGTAGGGCGGGGGCTGTAGCGGTGGTTTCCAGTACACCACAGCCGGGTTTACCTCACGGACGGCTCCCGCGGCAGTCCCCGCAGGAGAGAGCGAGGGCGGCGTTGCCGCTCTCGCCGCCGAGAGCTGCCCCGCTCCTCTCGGCAGTGGAAGCGGCATGGAGGGACGGAGGGCGCGGGGGTGTTCCTGCCGCCCGCAGGCCAGGCAGCCCTCGCCCGAGGCGGGGAGAGGGCTCCTCTCGCGGGGAATACCCTCTCCAGAGCCTGTGGGGCAGCGATAGCGTGAGGGTGGGGGAGGACGCCAGCCGCTCTCCCTCTCCTTCCCTCCGCCACCCCGTGCGCGCAGGTGTTGGACGGGGAGGTGCTGTCCGCTTTGCCATGGCGGGGGCTGCAAAGGACGCCCCGGAGCGCCCGGCGGAGGAGGAGGAGGAGGTAAGGAGCTGGGGAGGGGCAAAGGCGGCCGTCGTGGGGCTGGAGGAGCCCCTCGGCCACAGTCCCGGGCTGCGAGCGCGGTTGGGTGCCGGCGTGCGGAGTGGTCCCTCCCGCGCTGGATTTTTATTTTCATCGCCGGTAGGTTACGGGGAAGGCGGGTTGCGGCAGTCTGAACTTGCCGCTGCCGTGTTTTGTGTGGTGCTTCTTGCGCGGCGCAGCCTAAATCAGCGAGGTACCTGAAGGAGCTCTTAAACCCTTACCACCCCCCGCGCACACTTCTCTTCCCACCAAGCAGCTGCGGGTAACTCTGGTATTTTCCCTCGAGTGCACTGTACCACATTCACTGCCCACTACTTCACTTTCCGCTCGCTCTTCCCTCCGGGGCTGTCTCCCATCAGGACAGGTGGGTATCGGTGGCAGGAGAGAGGTGCGGGGGGGTGTGTGTGTCTCTCTCCTCATGAAGCTTCACCAGCCCCTAACTTCCAGATGAGTGTTGCGAGTGAAGGTGTATCTAAATGCTCCATCTTTAGACTCGATGCTTGCCGAGACAGGAGTGGAGAGGCGGGTAAGAGGTGAGTGAGGACCCCCTCGCTCCGCGGAGGGCGTTCAAGCCATGGGGCTCATCGGATGCTGTGGACGCATACTGCTCTGGCTTCAAACTTTGTGTTCAGAAAACACCTGAGTGAATTAATGGCAGAAATCTGAAGATTTTAAACAGCAATATGCCATCTTTGGCTCACAGAGCTCCTTGGCTATTCGTTACCTGCAGCTGGAAGAATACCCTGGGAAATCACTGCCGTGTCCTGCCTTGTTTGTGTGCCCTTTGTAGGTGTCTGCACCCAAGCCCTGCTCCTGTTATTTCTTCCACTCAGGGGTGGGCTGATATCGCTAAGAAACCTGAAAACGGTCCTCAGGATATACTCAGTATATCCCAGGACCTGGGATGCCACCTGTGACTGTCACACTCATGCTTTTAAGAGGCATTTTTGTGCTCACTCACAGAACAGAAACATTACCAGTATTAATTCTATGTTGAGAGAATAGCTGACTCAAAAGCTGCTCCTTGTTAACTACGTTTTCATTGTTTCTCGGATAAACCTAGACTAGAGTTTATCTTTCAGTCACAGATTTTGCTCTCTCATCTTACTGCTTTTAAATTACTTGTTGGTTCAGTTCTGGACTCAACTGATAAAGAATAGCTTAGGACAAAATGTGGCTGCTCCCTATGCGCATAACGTTCATGCAATATCTTCACACAGTTGCCAAGAGTTGTTTTCAATGTGCTTAAATACTTTCTTTAGAAATAAGGTGATCTGTTACAAACATTGTATACAATTTCTGTTCTGTTGGGGAAGGGAAAATTTATCAGGCAATGAGTAGTATGGTTTTAACTTACAAGAAAATTAAAAATAAAGGAACTAGAGTGTATGAGATGCTTTAATTTTCTATAACAACATTTAAACTTACTCTTCATTTAAGGAGCAAAATAAAATCTCTCGGCTATTATGCTTTGCTGGTTTATCTTGAAACACAATTAACTTTGATATGATGGAGGCATGTACAAGTACAAAATTGTCAAGTTAATCTGAGAACAAAAAAAGATTATAACTTAACTTGCCCTTCCTTTCTCCTACCTCTCACCCTGTCCTCTCACATTCCTCCTAAAGCTTGTAGAAGCAGTTTGACATTGACATTCAACTACACCACACGGGTCTTGAAACAAAATTTTCATTATAAATACTTTGTATTTTGTTCCTTGACTGCTGCCTACACATTCAGATCTCTAGTGAATTTTTGGAGTATTTTAAGCTTGTTGACAAACTTACACAGGTGAAAAAGCTTTCACTGGATTTCAGAGAAATCAAGCAACTTCTGTTGCTTGAGGTGGCAATGCAGCAGGGAAATTCAGCCTTAAAAGAAAAACCCTGCTAGTTGCCCATAGTCAGTGTACTGCCATTGGTCACGCACAAGTGTCACGTCGTCCTTCTCAAGACAGTTTCTGGTGTCATTATTAGCAATGTCATGTACACCCAACCAAGGCTGGGGGCTTACTCCTTGAGGTCCTGTAACAGGCAGCTGCTATGTAGATCTTTTCTACTCTTAGCCGTAAGCCCAGGAAGTTAGAAAGAAGAAAATGTTTCAGCATTACTGGCGCAGAGACCAGTTCATTTTTACCACTGACTCATAGGATACTGAGGTAGAAAACATAGTGATTACCATATAATTTCAATATGGAGAGTCAAAATAGATTATGGGCTGCTTCTTTTGGAAAGAGACGCTAGAATGGAGAGTCTGAATGATTATTTTTCAGCAGATAGAAACTAAGGGACACTCAATGAAATTACCAGGCAGGACTACAATGAGCGCAGTGGCATTTCCTTTCACAGTAAGTGTCGTTCACACACAGATCTACTGTGGTGTATTATGACTTAAACTATGAATGAGTTCCAAAAGGAATTAAGCAAAATAAAGGGAGAACAGGTATTAAACAGTCATCAGGATGTAACTTCCATTTCAGGAAATTCATGAGCTGCTGATTGCTTGCAGATTTGAGGTTGGCTGAACAAGAAGCCTCTGTATGCTGTGTCTCTGACAGCTTGTTTTATTCTGAAAATAACGTTTATAAACAAAATTTAGTCATAGGTGAAAACTTAACTACTGCTGTGACCAAAGTATTAACTTTGGTTCAAGATGATTTGGAAGCATGGTTCAGAAAGTGGTTGAAGAGCATCCTGGGGAGGTGTGGAATTTTAAAAAAACGTAAATGGATTAAGACTGTAAATTTTCTAACTATGAAGGTGATGTAAGGTGCCTACAGCCTGTAAGTTTAGACCTTGGTTCACTGTTTCCTATACCACAACTTTAATACGACTAATTCATAAGAACTTAATATTCTTTGTGTTATAAAAGTATTTTTTAATCATACATATTATGTGGAGGCATTTGCCTTTTCTGTATTATCATGGCCTTAGCTATTGAAAGGACAAGGGGCAATGGTTTTAAACTGAAAGAGGGGCATAAGGAAGAAATTCTTCACAGGGTGGTGAGGCAGTGAAACAGGTTGCCCAGAGAAGTTGTGGATGCCCCCTCCCTGGAAGCGTTCAAGGCCAGGTTGGATGGGGCTTTGGGCACCCTGGTCTAGTGGAGGGTGTCCCTGCCCATGGCAGGGGGGTTGGGACTAGATGTCTTTAAAGGGTTTCCAACCCAAACCATTCTGTGACTCCCTGGAAGCTACTAGGGAAAATAAATGGGAAAGCAGAATTATGGATCTAAAAGTTTTTCTCAGATCATTTTGGTGGCGGAACGGGATATGAGACTTACATAGCAGTGGTTTATGTCTCTTGATTTCAGCTGGAAATCATCTTGCCAATGCTTGGAGATCAGAAGGGAAGGTATCAAAGGAAAATATACTTTTAAAGTAATTGAATTTCTGGGTGAATGGAGGTGGGGGTAGGAGACAGGAATGATTAAAAAATAAAACAGTGCGATAAACAGTGAAGCAGAGCTCAAGAGGATGGGGTGTGAGTCAAATGAGCAAGATTCTATAGACCCCACAAGTCTAGTAAAGCTCACATTTAATAGGATGTATGTATGAAAAATGGAGCGTTACTTTGTACAGCAAGTATGTATATAGTCTGTTTGTTGTGTTTAATGTCTCTTATCAAATTAAATAGTATACTGTTATGATGAAGTCTGTCTTGTGACTGTTTACCACTTTTTTTCCTGAAAGACGAAAATTGGCAATACGGAGTATCAGTGAGGCCTGCTGTGGCAATACCATTTTGCAGCTCATGTCCTGACACTGTCCACTTTACTTGGGCATTGTAATGGGATGTCACCCCATCTTTTTCTCTGGAAACACAAAAAGGAAAGAGTCAGAAGAGTCATGCTTGCTTGCTCACACTCACTCAGATAAAACAGTTCAAAGGAAAATGATTAGATGATGAAAGGCTCTGTCTAGAAGTCTAAAACTTATAAAACTCTGTTAGGCAGTAAAGGTGTTGGTACTTAGTACATTTAAAAATGTTCAGACATTAGGTAACGTATCAGAATATTATCATTGTGGTGGTTCTCATTATCATCTCTCTATTTTTTTATCCTGATCTAATGTAAGAGTTAAGGGCTTGTGTATTCAGTTCAGAGAGAAGGCAGATCCAGGATTAATATTGCTGCTCCTCTTTTCCTTACAGTTTCTTGGTTCCTGCTGTTAGCAGTCTTTAGAGAAAGACTGAAAGTCTAAAAGTCTGAATTTGGGCTGGATATGTTGTCTTTTTGAAAGGAATATGAGATTAATAGAGTCATTTTTGTCCTGTATTTTGAATTTTATGGCAAGAAATTAAGTCCTAAGATTTTTTTTCCAAGGCTTTCCAGTATTCTGGAACTTCTATTATTGGAAAACACAGTGTTCTTCATTAGAATTTCAGTTAGACTGTGCATTTTTTGTCTTTTAAATATTGTTATGAAACCTTATTTTCAGCTTTTATCTTACTCTTATTTGGCAATTCTATTAGAGAATAATCTTGGATGCTTATAGTACTTTTCAAACATCAAAAGGCAAGTGAGAGAACAGTTTTGCAAAATTTTTGAAGCACGTCTCGAGTGACCTAGAGTCCTTCCTAAACAGGATTTGAGCCCCAAAATCACTTTCCCTATTATGCAAATTTTCACAAAACATGTAGAAAAGTCAAGTCAAAAGGAAGATGTGCAAAGTCAAGTGATTTGCCAGGGTCACACCAGCATTTTGTTTCAAACTAAGGAAGGAACAGAGCGCAAATGTTTGGGATCTATTTGGTCTGCGTTTGACTGTGGAACTTTCCTGCTATGAATATTGTCCAATTACTATGAAAGTATATATCCATTATTATGGTCTGAAAGATAAATATAAGAAATTATTTTTTTAAAAAGTAAAAAAGTTGTCAACCTTCAAAAAAAAAACTGAATTAAATATTCAACTAAGCTCAGAAAATAGTGTAACAGTATGTGCACTTCTTTGATGCTTCTTTCTTGTTAGTAGACTTGTTCCTTTTTAATAGTTTGTGAGAAGCAGGTAGGTAAGCCTAGATTCCTTTGTAGGAACACTGTAATCTGTCTTTAGGGGCCAAATTAAGGAACAAACCCATTAAAAATCAAAGCAATGAGCATCCAAATGCCTGTTGATGATAGGGGTTGAGGGCATATGAATTTATTAGCGGAATACTTGTAAAGTGAATAACTGAATTTGGTGTTAACCTTAGATTTTAACCTCATGACTTTTGTAGCTTTTAACTTGTGTACCTTGTTTTTCTCATAATTTCTTTTGCTTCATCTTGAACAGGAGTACAGGCTCTCGATTTGCAGCAAATTGTGCTATGCAATAGGAGGTGCCCCAAATCAAGTGGCAGGGAGTGCTGCTGCTTTCTTCCTACAGATCTACCTGCTAGATATAGCCCACGTAAGTAGCACAAGAAACCTTTGCAAACTGTAGACTTACCTCAACTCTGATGTTGTCAACGATGTCCCTGTCCTTTTTTCACTAGTTTCCTTTCTGCCTTGAAGTGGCCATTGTTTGCTTTTACTTTGGGATTATTAGTAGAGGTTTAGGCACTGTGGAGCTCACATGCAGACACAACGAAAAGCTGTTCTCTGTGTCAAGAGTCAGAGAGTGTGAGATATGGGACATCTGAAACATTAATAGCACCGTACTGAGGTTGTGAAGTTTTGCTCATTTGATTTAGTTAAAAATCACTGCAGTTGCAACCAGTAGTCAATGTAATTTCACATAAATTTTATCTGGTTTGTCTAGGATAATCTCTTTGCAAAGAAAGCTGAGTTATCCTTCCTGAAGGTTCTTTGCTTCCAATCTGTGGCTTTCTGGTGCAGAAGCAAAACTGGTAAAACAAAGCAGTAGGAGTCATCCCATTCATTGGACTTTCAGCTGCTCCAGCTAGATTTCAGGACAGCAGAGAAACAAAGAAAACAAATCCACAAGCATTTTTTACTGTTTTGGATTGTCTTGTATATCTGCGTGGTAACTAGGTGGGACAGATAAAGCATTGCAGGATAGAAAAAAGGATTTTAGGGAGAAGAGGATAAATTGCAGGGACTGTGAGAACAGCTGTAGCTGAAACCACATGAGTGGTTTTCAGCACTGATGATTTTTTATTTGCTGGAAAGAACAGGAGGTTCTGGATCAGATGTTGTTATTCATTTTCTGTTAAGATGTAGAAAGTCAGGATATCATGACTTGGGGAGTGGAGGTGTCCAAAAGATTTGGTTTATCATTTTCCTTTAAAAGTCTGATACTAGAAACTGAGGTGGCAACACAATAAGACTGACATGTACAGTTGAGATCTTGAATGCCCTGTGGAGATCCAAGTCACAAGATCTGGAAAAGAGGCCAGTTTTGGACAGCAGTGTCCAAGATGGCAAGTGATGGTGTGGAGTCTGAGGAGTTGGAGGTGGAACGGGTAACTCGGAGATGCAGCAGGGAGCTGGATGCAGCTCTGACTACAGCTGTTTCACGCTTACATCAAGGATGGCAATACAAACCATTGGAGATGATGAAGCATGAACTGAATGAGAAAGACACTAATGCAATTTTCCCAGGGTGCTTATAAATATGGCAATTTCCTCACTCTCTGCTTATCACAGAAATTGAAAATTCTTGAAGCTAGGGACTGTTTATTTCTTTATGTGTTTGTGTACAGTGTCCAGAAAGCTAGGGTCCCATTCTTGCATCTTTGGGCACTACCTAAATAAATGACATAATTATAATTATTTTGTTAACAAGCTCCTACTGAAACTCAATAATTTTGCTTAATGTTTGTAATGATATGCTTACTACTTCATTAAGGGGCTTAATTATTTGTTCCTTGATAGTTTAGTTTGTTTTCTGAAGTAATCCTGCAGGGACAGGATTTATTTCAAGGCCTGATAAACAGCTCTGAAATCCTGTGGGTTTTCCCTACATTTTCAGGGGAAGCATGTAATTTTATAGTCACTACCTGGATTTAATTCTTGCCCGCTTAGAGGGCAGAACTGTTTTAGCTCTTTGGGAGACTGTGAAACTCACTCGCTGTAATCTTTCAAGCGTAATCAGGAACCTTTCTAAGGAAATTACATTTGTATTCACTTTCTGTAGCTTACAGGTTTTTTTCCCATTTGAATTCCATGGTCCACCCAAATTACCTGTATAAACTACAGACCTATAAATGTAACTCCAAACCACACAGGATCCTTGAGTCAAATTGCTGGAAAACACCAAAACCTCTGATAATAGGATCCTGATCTTTATTCCTTTTGAGATGGGTGAATTTAGCATATTTTATCTTGTATATTAATACTGAGAAGTTTCTGGCATTGGTGCTGACATACACCATCTAGATTTAGGGGCTAAGAAAATGCAGCCAGGGGATGTATAAGCCCATACTGGTGGTGAAGACAGGGTGACTATACAGACTCCATTTCTACCATGAGAGGTTTTCGTTTTCCTCAAGGCTTTCTTCCACCTCTTTTTATCTAATAACCACTTCCTTTCTGTCTCTTCAAGTTATCTGAACAAAATACCAATGTGAAATGCACACAATTTGAAATTTTTCTGTCCCTCTCCCGCTCATAACTGCAGTATTCCAACCCCTGTATCTTTCTGACTGTTACTTTATTCTTGTTTTGGCTGACCTGTCTCTTCAGAAGCAGTAGTGACTTCTGAGCTGTTCCAGCACAGCCCCCATGGCAAGTCTGCCTCAAGGTTGGTGGGCTACTTGCCACCCTGGCTGTGGGAGGGCACAAGTCAGCAAAGGTGGATGAGGTGAACGTCAGCAAACTGCTGTGGGACACAGCCCAGTGCTCATTCCAGCCTTGTCCTACTTTGTAGCAATAGGATGCTTGGAGAGCCACCGTCATTACCTGCTGGAGACTACCATTCCAAATCCTTCCCTGTTTGTAAGCTTTCTAAGGTGGAGTATGTGTCTTGGAGCTAATGGTGTCAGGAAGATTGGCTGCCCCTGCAATTTCACCTAATTTGGGCTAAAATTTAACAGGTGTGATGACAAAAGTGCATAGCATCTGCCTTTAACAAAGGTCACCCAGGACATTCAGAGATTCTTGCTTCCTTCCTTCACCTCTGAGGGAACACCTACAGCAAATTCCGTGAGCAGGGAACCCACACCCGCTGGAAGCTGTGTGGTGGTGCCTAGGAGGCAATAAGCTCTGCAGAAAAGCAGGGGATACCAGCTCGAGCTTGGTGTTGTATCACCTGCATTTGCCGGGCTTCCCACTGCGTTGAAGCACTGATAGCGTGAAGAAGATTTAGGTGAAGGGGGTTTGTTTGCTGTCGCTGTTTAAGCAGCATAGGCTGTTTCAGCAGTGTCTCTCTTGGTAATTGGTTTGAGGAACATTTATGTTTATATAGATTTCAATGACTTTTTTCAGGCCTATAGCTTCAGTGGCATGAACTAAGCACTTGCTTAACCATTCTGTAATACAAAATCTCAAGCTCTCTACAGATATATGTGAAAAATAACTACGCTTCCTGGGATATAGTGTATTTCTGTATAGGTACTTGAGTATGGTCCTCCTGGATTAACTTCAAAGGTTTTTCTACTTGGCCTTTTTATTCTGCTCTAATCCATGAACATTTTTCAAGTAGATTTGTTGGACACGTGCTGGCAACTTTGATTTGAACAGATGTGCCTTGCACAGTTCAGTTGTCACAGTTCAGTTCTGAGTGGATAAAGTCCGCTGTGCTACCTCTCCCACAGCAACATGCCACCAGTTGGTAGCCTTGGTAATCTCAGGGGATGAAAAAACATGAATGCGTGTAAATAGCTCCCTCTACTTTTTTCTAGATCAGATCAAGATAAAGATAAGGGGAAATGGGGCTGTGTGGGAAACAAAGTGAGTGGATAATTACAGAGGGACTTCGCCAGGCTTTATGACTAAAACAAGTACTTTAGTCTACTATTTGACTACCTGACTCATTTTCCTAGTTCTAAATACATCCATAATCTCTCCTTCCTTGCACTATCTCCCTCTAATCCCTTCTTGCATGATGCCTCTCTCAATGTCTCATTTGTTTACTAGAGGTAACCAATAGTAATTTCTATGACAGTTAATTTACAAAACATGTCTGCTGCTGTCATTATTCTTTAAAACACTGAGGGTTTTTTTTCTAGAAAGTTGCTTTATTCTGTTTCATTGTATTGTGAAACAATGGCTCTTGTTTACCGTATTGTGTCTGTACTTTCAGATTACTCCATTTCACGCCTCTTTGGTGCTGTTCATTGGCAAAGCCTCAGGTGCGGTTACTGATCCTATTGCTGGCTTTTTTATTAGCAAAAGTAGATGGACAAAAATTGGCCGTCTCATGCCTTGGTAAGCAGAAATGTGTACCTATATTTGCATATGCCTTTCAGTTACCTAAAGGGGGCCTACACGAAACCTGGAGAAGGACTTTTTACAAGGGTATGTAGTGATAGGACAAGGGGTTATGGCTTTAAACTAAAAGAGGGTAAATTTAGATTAGATATTAGGATGAACTTCTTCAGTATGAGGGTGGTGAGGCACTGAAACAGGTTGTCCAGAGAAGTTGTGGGTGCCCCGTCATTAGAAGTGTTCAAGGCCAGGTTGAACAGGGCTTTGGGCAACCTGGTCTAGTGGAGCGTCCCTGCCCATGGCAGGGGGATTGGAACTAGATGATCTTTAAGGTCCCTTGAACCCAAACTGTTCCATGATTCTATGATATATAGATATATATATGAATATTGTGTGTATGTTGTGATTTTACAGTCATCTGATTGAATTACACTACTTTTTCTTTTCCTGTTTCCCAGACAGCAGTGGTTGTGTTCATTCTACATATATAAAACAAAAAAAGAAAAATTGTCATGTCATCTATTTCACTCTAACTTGTTCATCCATGAAAACAAAGAAGAGATTTTATACCACTGGAAGCACAAACAAATAAAGCCAAGATGCTGTGCTGTTAACAACACTGGAAGCTGAAATCTAAAACTTTCTTGAATCATGGTTGAATTTTCATCTTTGTCTAGCTTCCTTTAGTTTGGCTTCACTCCTCCACAAAGTTGGAACTTGTTTCTGCTTATGTCCTAGTGTGCCTTCACTTCTCACATCAGCCTTCCAGGAGCTCCGTTAACTTTAATTCCCTAGGCCTTTCAATTCTGTAAAGGATGTGTGCGTACATGTGGAACAGATGTGACACCATGGCACTGAAGAGCTCAGCAACCAGCACCTCCCTGACATTCTGTCACGTTCTTCCTTACAGCAGTCATTCTGGTCCTGCTTCTCTTACCTCTCCGTAATCAAAATACTTAATTAAAAAATCACCATGACTTTTATAATGGAATGAGATGCTGTAAGATTTTGATCAGCACTTCTAAAGGGATAGAGTGATGTTTCACTGTGATATACTTATCCCTTGTAGGCACTCTAGCTAATACACTTGTACATGTGCAGCAAGGAGAGGTTAGAGGAATGAATGTTACTCATATAGGAAGGAGATTGATAGGTGAGAAGCAAGAAAATTGGAAAAGAGTGGTCCATGTTAGAGGAACCCAAGCTCATCTATGCCATAGGGCATTTATTTGCTGGGTCTTTTATATCTTGGAAGTCAAGGGAAGATCGAGCAGTTTATGAAATAAAGAGTCTTTCATCACTGCTCTATCTCATGTATTATAAGGATGTATTGGAAGATATTTTGAATTATTTTAACCCCCAAATATTAAACACAACAAAAATCTAGGAGTAAATATGGTATCCCAAGCAAAGAAAATGCATTTTCATGGAAAATAAGCCCAGTTTTTTAGCTAGTAGTTCTCTTGCTGTCATGTGGTTTTAGGACAACAGAAACCTGCCCATGGGCAGCTTATATCTGACAAAGACTAGAAGGCAAGTACATGTTGGAAGAAGGCTGAGATCAATTGCTCTTGGCCCCAGCAGGAACAGGGCCTTCAGGTCAAAGTTAAGCTTTTTGTCAGGAGCCCCATGGGAAAAGAGGAGCTTGCTGCTGTCTCTCTTTTCAGGATTTGGTTTGTGGCCAGGTAAATGGAGTCCTTTTTAATGAGCACTGAATTAACCAAGTAACAAAGTTATTGAAAAAGATGTATTCTGATGCCTTTAGATGTATTCTGATGCCTTTTTTTTTTTTCCAGTTCTCTGAAAATGCTGTAAATACATGTGTTTAGTGTTAGCGTTAAATCGATGTTAGGATAACTCCTGTTCTAGCACAAGCATGAACTTATCAGCCCTTTGCACTGCAAACCAACAACTGTACAACTCGCACTTCTTACAGGAAAAGTGCTTATCTAAGACAGCCTTTAATATGCATTCATCAAATAGCTGCTTTCTTTCCAGAAGGATTTTGTCTGGGTTTTGTTAATGGTAATTTTTTTCATGGGACTTGTGTTCCTACACTTTGGAGGTCAGGCTGTATTTATACAAATCAAAAAATGGGTCTTCCATTAGCTTAAAAATACTTTAGTGTTTTGGAATTATTCTGACTTCTTAAGTACCTAGAGTGAAGCAATAGAATTGGCTCAGTCATTAAAGCTTGTCAGCAAAGCAAGAACGTTAGTAAAGAAGGTGAACGTTTACTGTGCTCAATATAATAAGAAGTCATCGATCACTGTTGATCTATTTTATGTAACGTGTTTAAAAAGGCATAAGCAGCCATTGACTTGAAATACACAAACCTGGTCAAATATTTTGTCAAAGGAGATAATAGTAGAAAATCAGATATTCAGCAAATTCAGCAAGGCTCTGAAAATTCACTCACGTTAATGTGGAAAGGAAAATGTGGAAAGAGGAGGGAAGAATACTAAGAGGGTTATTGCTGAAAAGTCAAGCAAAAAATTAGCTATGACAATATTTTACTGTGGTGACTCTGTCTGGACACCAGTCTGGAAGAGCTCATGCTTTTGGAGAGGAATGTAGATTCCCTGACAAGTGTTAGGATTTCAGCTTTATTTGTGTTTTCCATTGCTGATCAGCTACTGATGAACTGTGGCCTGGGGACTGGAGGGACAGAGAATGCCAGAACCTGGCACTTTCCTTGTAAACGTTCAGCTCCCAGTGATGCTGTCCATACCAAAGAGCAGTGTGGGAAAGCCATTGTTTTACTGAACTATTTACCCACATTACTCTTTTGTATTCCAGGTTTTCAGTTCACGATTGCAAAATAATCAGCTGACCCCCAAATTCAGTAGTGCTGCTGTGAAGGGATTAATCTGTTTTCTCTTTTACATGTTTGGATATTTTTTGTTGGGATCTTGGTCATCTAATTACATTGTTTAATGTCTGATTGACAAGAATATGGGAGAGCCCTGATGCTGCTGCAGCTCAGACCTTTAGGAAATAATAGCATCTGACCATTGCTTCCATATCATGGACTTTGACAAGTGTTTGCCTGAAATAATTTTTAGACTAAATTAATTATTGGTTAATGGCAATGTCTGGATTTAAGTTTCTGTGGTTCTTTTTTTTAAGCAACCTTCCTCATCACAGGATGACCCCTTTATATTTGAAGTGATTAGGAGTTTTGCTGCTGTGTTACATGGAGCAAGTTATCATATACCCAAGCAGATACAGACTGTAGGAACATTTGCAATGGGCCATCCATTATCTTTTATGCTGTTTTAAGCATTTTTAAATGTATTGACATATTTGCATGTGCTTGAAGTAGCAACAAAGAGGCTAAGTTGAGAGGAAAACCGAAGGCATTAAAATTGGAAGAGGGAATCTTTGGTAATAAGTAGACTCATGTAAAAATTGCTGAAGTATGTGAAGACGTGACAGTAGGGCTTAGTTTTCAGTGTCTCTTTCTAATAAAGGTGTAGTCTGAGACGTGTACTAAGGAATGGCAATGGAGGTATGTTGTTACAGTGCATGTACAAGGAAATTGTCTGTTCTGAGTGGGATATTAACTTAAGTGTAGCTCTCTTCCTTCAGATTTGCTGGATTTTTTCCATTTTATGGAAGTACTTGTATGCATTTTATATTAATCTGTGCATTTAATGCACACTAACATTTAATACTTAAAATCATGGCATTATTGTAATTAGAAAAAACGCATATGAAATAAATTGCATTATATTGATTATTAGCAGGAAAATTTAATGTGCTTTGCTATCATTACATTGAGATTGCTGACATGTTAATCTTCTTTGCAGGATGCTGGCATGTACTCCATTCACAGTAGTGTCCTATTTTTTCATGTGGTATCTGCCTCCTTTTGTACCAGGAAGAGTTGCATGGTACCTGACTTTCTACTGCCTTTTCCAAGCACTGACCACAGTAAGTAGGTTGCAGGTCATGATGTTCTCAGCTGTAACTTGCTTGTTTTCTATGCTGATGCATACAGATTTAGTAAACCAAGATTTACCAAAACTTTACATTTGATTTCAACTTCTAGTGAGTTTACAGGATAGGCAGATATCCTTTTATCAAACTCTCTGCTGGTTGATAGTTTCTGCCAATTCTTTCTCTGGCAAATGACCTGCTAATTCAGACAGATTATGTCCAGTCACTTTCATCGGCAGTGTCCTTGATACTCGATTCATTCTTGTATAGATCCACAAAGACATTCAGATTCCTAATTATAGTTAGGCATCTAATGTCTCATAACTTCTATTTTCAGGAGCGGATTAGGAGACCAAGTAGGTTTACAGCTCTAGTTCTGGACTCTAGTTCTGGACTCAAGCTAGAAGGCAGAGAAAATCAGGGTACCAGAGCTGAAATAGTACTGATAGTAGTTGTCATGATATTTATGCCTGGATGGAAGAGTTTGAGCACATGAATTTTTTAATACATCCCAGAACTTGCAGTATTTATGCAGAAGCCATCTTTTCAGTGGATCCCAAAGAACTTCTCTGACACATTTCATACTATGCATGTAGGGGTTTCATCACCCCATTTTGTCTTGTAGCCAAGGAATCTTCCATGCAAAGCAGTATCACACAGCAGGTTAGGACTGGAAGTGAGACAGCTGCATTGCAATTTGTCAGGGTGTACCCTGACTGATTGAATTTCACTGCATCATGTTTTGAAAAAGTGGTTCTCAGACATTTAAAATGTTTGCATTTCTTGTTTGACTTTGACTTTTCTCCTGTTTACGGATCTGTTGGACCTGGGAATTCTATATTCCTGTGTTAAGCTGGAATATTTCCCTAGGTCTTTTGTTTCCTTTGGAGAAAGGTGGTCTAGAAGACATTCATAATGGCTTAAAATAGTTTTCTTCCCTCTCTCTTTTGAAGGAAAAACAGGTTTGCCATGGCAGAGCTTTGAAGATGTATACACTTGTCATGTTTGGTGGAGGTGAACAGAAATGCATTTTGTACGAATAGAGTAGGATGAGGATTGCAAGACTTAGTTTGCCTGGCTACAGATATCTGTGGTGGTGGAAACATCACAGAGAACTTGATTATTCAAGCAGATTCATGTCCCACTTCCACTTCACAATAGTCTGAGAGTTTGGCCTGTATGTTGTTCTAATATTTTACAAGTGATTTTTATTTTAGTTAAACACTATGAGGACAAGGTCTCACTCACATCATGACCGTCCAAAAAAGTTAAGCTTTTGATGTTCAGTAGTTATTTTCAATTAAGTACTGCCAGAGATAAGGCCTCTCCTGCAGTAAAAGTGGGGCTTATTTACCCTGTATTGCAATAAATATTACCAGTGCATCATTTCCACCAAGATTTCACACCAAGGTATCAATGGCATGCTAGATACGGTGTTGCAAAAACAAACAAGCAAGCAACGCTCCTCATCTCCCTTTTTGCAAGTACAGGGACATAGCAATTGGGTGTTTCTACCTAATCTTAACTCAAATTAAAGAGTGTGTGACAAAATGATGCTGAAGATAAAGTACACGCACTCACAATTATCTCCTGGAATTACATAATGAGACAGATACTTGAAATATTTTGCAGATTTACAGTCTTTTGGCTTGAATAAAGTAGAAAATTGTATTGTCTTTATTATGCCTTTGCTTCCTGTCAGTTAGCTCAAGCTAGGAACATGATAGTCTACTACTGCAAAGAAAACTAGATACTTTATAGCCTAGCTATGAAGGACGTTTTCCCAAGGAAGCTGAAGGAGCATAGCATTAAGGTAAAGTGTCTTGGTAATTTACTAATTATTATTTCTATTATGAAAAATACTTTTTTTCCTCTTATATGATTTACAAATCAGAAAGAAAAGACAGGTCTTTGTGCTAAAAATTACAATGTTCTAAGTAAGTGAATTACGAGGTCACATTAAACCATTGTCCTGGATATCAAAGGAATACAGCATTTACCCTGACATTTCCTAAGTGATGTTCTTTCTTTGCATAGTTATTCCAAGTACCATATTCTGCCCTCACCATGTTTCTCAGCACAGACCAGAAGGAGAGAGATTCTGCAACAGCATACCGTGAGTGTGATCTGGGCTTTCTCATGTGGATTAGGGCTGAGTTTTATTTAAAAATCATTCGCTATCTATAGGAAGTTCCTAATGGTTTGTGTCTCTAAACTGGACCTTTATATGAGATTTTTAATATCTGATTTAAAACATTCTGTCTTGTAAATGGTTCAATTTTTCTAGCTAAATAGAAGACATTAATGTTATATTGTCTCAAATTGTCTGATTAGCTATAAACTCTTTTCAGTTTATTGCTAGCCAAACGAAACAATAAAAATTGCTCTTACCCAAGCGAGGATAGATAATAACGATTTCATTTAAAGGTGATTTGTAGAGGGAAAAACAAAGGGCTGATCTTCATTAACATTCAATTAAAGAAAGCCTGAAAGTAATTTTGAGTGTGTTCTTTTTTGGTTTGTGTGTTTGTTTTGTTTTTGTTTTTTTCTTAGTTTGGATTTCCTTAAGTTTATGTGTTTTGTGTTATAAATTCAAATCTTCAAGTTGTTTTCTCTGAAAAAATTTCTAGTACCCACAGAACCAAGACCATTAACTGCAACAAAAAAGAAGAGTAATTTTGTGTGCATGTTCACACCAGCTGAAATATATCTTTTTATTTCATCTGTGTTTGTTTAATTCTAACATATACTAGGTAGTTTAAGGACAGATCTTGCTGTAATACAACTAGTACTCTGACTGTATTAGTTAAAGAATGAGGACTTCCAAACCATATCTCTGGATCTTCAACAATCAAAAACAAAAAAAGTTTTTTGCTTTGAAGCAAATTGATCAGACAAAAAAAAAAAAAAAAAAAAAAAAACAAAAAAAAAATTTTTTTGTTTTGAAAAAAATTAAAAAAAAAAAAAAAAAAAAAAAAAAAAAAAAGTCCAATGAAAATCTTTTCAGGATTTCCTGTATAGATCATAGATTGAATGTAAGAACAGTTTCTTCCCTTCCTACTCTCTTCAGCTCTGTTCTCACGCCTTCTTTATTTTGTATCTGCTATCTCTCGTGGCCACCAGCAGTAAGCAAGGTAAAGAGAAAAGAGTGCTCAAATGTCACATGAAAGACTTTTCTGTGTCTTAACTTGTCCTTCAGTGTTGCTTTAGAACAACTAGTAATTTTTTTTTGTTGCATCTGTTTTCTCTTCCCAGCAAGAGCCCTTTTCTTTTGCATTAGTCCTTCTAGCCCTCCAGATAGTTGCTTGAGTGTATGTTGAAAACTAGACCATAGAGGCACAACAAAATGGCCAGAAGTGCGAAAAAATACATGTCAGGAATTCTAGATACAATATCCCCTGAGCAACCCAATCCCTTTCTGGCCACATGGAGCAGTTGTAATTTGCATTATCATCAACTATCTCAAGAGAAAGTCTGGGCTAGCATAGAACCAGGACTAAACAGCGGGATATTCCAGTTGTGTTATAATCTTTGGCACGGACTGTATTCTGAGTCATCTGGCCTAAATTCTAACTAAATCCATGTACCTAGTGTTTTCTATTGTCTGTTTTTATGTCTTCAGAGGCTGCGATCCAAATAAATGTGCTTTCCTATCTGCTAGTGCCATGCAAGGCTTCACAGGCATGTGAAATTTGTGCTCATAAAAGCTGTTGAACTCCATGGCTGAGAGGTGTTATGCATTTATAGTGTCATTTTATTGTTAAGGAAAGGGTTTAACTTTTGAGTGCACAGCTATTCTCCTAAGCCAAGTTAGGGTGGTGGAATGAACCATAGTTTCGACTTTTCAAATGTCAGTGTTCTTGTATATTTTGAAATTATATTTGTTTGGAGCCAAGTTTTCTTATAATGGTTATGATTATGTGAGAATCTCTCTCTTTTTTTTTTTTTTTTTTTTTTTTTTAACAAGGCCTTACTCAAACACTTTTTTCTTGCCTCTCTTTGGGTTACATAAAGAATTTTTCTCCTTGATAGACTTTCTTGGATGCAGTTAGTTGTTCAGGCATTTTTTCAACTGTTTAAAGAAAAACAGCTGTGTAATATGAAGTGTGCTTTTAAAAAAAGGTTGGGATCAGAGGATCCATTACCCTCTACTGGAGACAAGCAGAACTGCTTATTATAAATTTTGTCCTGCTCCTTACTATGAATGCAAGGTCGAAATACTGGATCCAAAGTTGCTTTAACATAAATCCTACTTATGTTCTGGGCAAAATATAACCTACTTCAAGGTATGATCTGATTTCTAAAAGATCAGCTTTCTCAGCTAAGGTGGAAAGTAATACATTATAAATTCTGAGCCCACAAGTACTTTGAAATATGCCTGTATCTCAGCCATTGCTACTTCTTAGAAAATAAGGTTTCATAATGGTTGTATTTCTGCTGCCTGTAACAATGCTTCTGAGTTTTATTCTATGCAAATGCTTGTTCAGATGCAGGTGTAGAGCCCCTGATAAATGTTATAAATGTGTAGGTGGTGGTTTGAATGAAAGCTGTGACTCAGGTGGAAGCTCTGCAAGGCCCATCTGAAACTAGTTTGTGTCCACACACCTCAGACCAGGTTGAGGTTAGGATTTCCACCATCCGCCAGCATTTTTGTGTGTATGGACTGAACTGTAACATTGCTAGTAAGATTGGATGTGAAGTTTGGGGAAGAAGCTTTTTTTCTTACCTCCCATTGGTTTAAATGAAGGTTACATGAAGCCTCAAATTTTCCATTCAGAAGCATTCTCTGTTTGGGAACATACTAGCAATGGTTTAAATGATCCCAGTCTCCTAGGGAGCCCGTCTTTCCTTTTCCTTACCTGATCTTCCATACTACACACGGCCCTTGTTACTGCACTAAACACCTCACAGTCTGTGTGCATTGCCCTCCCGGTAGGTGGAGAAGTTCTTTTATTCCTTTACAAGGATATACAAAAAGGCATGTGTCCAAGGTCAGCTAGGATGCCTGTTATAGAGCAGGGAACTTGAATAAACCTGAACCTAGGAGCTTTTGAAATGCCTGTCACTTCCCAGGAGATTATGATGACCACCAGGACACAACCTGCTCTGGAAATGGCCCTTCAAAATCCCCATGGTGCTTCTGAGAAAGGAACATGGGACTCCTGGGTCCACTGAGAGAGAATAAATAAATAAAAAAAAAAAAAAGCAAAAAAAAGAGGAAAAAAAAAAAAAAGCCTGATGTTTAGGTCAATGAGAAGAGCATTCCCTCATAAACAGGGAGCCTTGGTCTCTGTTCCTAACTGGTTCACGTATTGAACCCTACGGATCTTTACACAAAATGCATAAATAGTCTCTGGAGCTAGGACAGGAATTCAGTTTATCTCCCTGGGGATGCCAGGTATGGCCATACTGGGTGGAAACAGGAGCGGTAGGCTTGAAATCCCTCAGGGCGAGAAGGGTCAAGAACCCAGGTTACTCACCACTCGCCTGCGATGGAGCTGTAACAACTAGCCACCTTGTCAATGGATTTTGAGTACATTAAGTATGAGCTGGATGCCTATGGTTAGATCTTTACTTTCCCAAATGGAAACTTCAGTTGGTTTTTTAGATGATCCCTTGTTCTGATGGTACTTGGAGTGTTAGTGATCTGAATCATTCTCTGAGGCTGAGGTAGCTAGTTCTGCCTGACTGTAGTCTTAGGCAGTTAAGAACAACATCTGCTGTTTCCAAGAGCTTTGCAGCTGTATTATTTCCAACATAAGCCTGAGGTAAGTATAATTTTATTTTACAGTTGAAGAACTTAGAGGTCTGATCAGATAAGTGGCTTGAAAAATGTTTCACAAGTTACTGTTAAGTTTGAGATGAAAAGTCTGATGTTATGGTTCTTAGTCCTGCTTTGGAAAAATGGCATTCAACATTTAAACTGTAGTTCCGCTCTGGTCCTCAGGATGAAAGGTTTCTATGTTATCCTCTTGTGGCTCTTAATCTCAGCTGTATCTGTCATGCAGTTTGTATAAAAGAGGCTTCTCCATGGAGACTTCTAAAATCTGATCAGAAAATAGATGACAAAACTCTCTTTCCTTGAAACTGTTCTATTACTGACCTTGCAGCTCTGCTGTTCTAGGTACTGCTTTTTCTGCTTGTTCCCTGTAAAAGAAAATTGTTTGATGATGTTTCTCTTCAGTGAGACAAATGAGCAAGCTTGCAGAGTGGACGAATTGAGTTCTCATCCTCAGTGCACATTTGTTCTTCCTTCTTTAGGAATGACCATGGAAGTGCTTGGGACCTTGATTGGAGCTGCACTTCAGGGGCAGATTGTGGCTAGTGCTCATGTCTCTCATCACTGCACTGTGACTCCCCCAGTAAACACAACCGACTCTTGGCATGACACTCCCAGCTTTCCAGACCCCTCAGATCCCCTGTCTCATCAAGTAAGTGTCTACGGAAGCAGACATATGGGGGTTTCTGTAATACTATATTGTATCATCCAGCTGGATGAGCATGAATACGACTTCTTTGAAATGAATAATGCTGGAGCTGAGACAACTGTCTTGTTGCAAACAAGACTTCCCATCTGTGGCCTTTGCAACCACTTCTCAGCGTGACAGCAGAATTGCACTGAGGAGCTTTGCTGAAGATGCCAAACTGTAAAGTAGCTAGGAAGTATATGTCCATCCTTTGTTTTCACTGGGCCTGATTTATAGTTTAAAATAGGAGCTTAGAAAAAAAAAGCTTACTTTACCCCATCAGGAATAGTGCATCCAGTTCTGGGGTTCCCAGCACAAGACATGCATGGAGCTGTTAGAATGGGTCCAGAGGAAGGCCACAAATATGATCAGAGTGTTGGAGCACCTCTCCTATAAAGAGAAGTTGAAAGAGTTGGATCTGTTCAGCCTGGAGAGGGCTCTGAGGAGACCTTATTGTGGCCTTTCAATATATAAAGGGGGCTTATAAGAAAGATTGAAAAAAACTTTTTACCAGGGTCNAGACATGCATGGAGCTGTTAGAATGGGTCCAGAGGAAGGCCACAAATATGATCAGAGTGTTGGAGCACCTCTCCTATAAAGAGAAGTTGAAAGAGTTGGATCTGTTCAGCCTGAGAGGGCTCTGAGGAGACCTTATTGTGGCCTTTCAATATATAAAGGGGGCTTATAAGAAAGATTGAAAAAAACTTTTTACCAGGGTCTGCAGTAACAGGACAAGGGACAATGGTTTTAAAATGAAAGAGGGTAAATTTAGATAGATACTAGGAAGAAATGTTGAGGCACTGGAACAGGTTGCCCAGAGAGGCTGTGGATGCCCCCTCCGTGGAAGTGTTCAAGGCCAGGTTGGATGGGGCTTTGGGCAACCTGGGCTAGTGGAGGGTGTCCTTGTCCACAGCAGGGGGTTGGAACTAGATGATCTTTGAGGTCCCTTCCAACCCAAATCATTCAATGATTTTATAGCTGATTAAAGCATTTCTGAAGCTGCTTGTTAGGTAACTTCTAGTGTATATTTTAAGAAGACATAGAACATCATCCTGTCTTCCTCATTATATCTTCTAGGACAATGGCTTGATGTAGAAAACTACTGTGCTATTACAGCTCTGTGAATTGCCAAGAGGACTAGCTTGAAAAGTTGTGGAGCAAGCTGAATTTCATAGTACAGCAGATTCCCTGTCTGAATCTGCTTTATGCCATAATCACCAACTTGTACTTTCAAATCTCTTAAATGGCTTTTAAGGAAAAAAATATATGATCTTGATTTATTTCCTTTCTGTCTAACCACATGTGCTTTCCTGTCCTTATGAGGTAGGAGGGAGATGGATAAAGAAGCTTCACAATGAGTTGACTGTCAAGTAGGTTTTTATTTTGAAAAAATAGCAAAGACACGTAGTGTAAAGTAGCCAGAGTTTGTAGGTAAAAGTAGTATCTTTCATTAAACTAGCTACTAACACTAGGAAACAATGGAAAAGCTTTTAGACACGCAACATTTTTCAGTTCTGAAGAAGTTGCAGTGTGACTGGAAATTTGTCTTTTTTTTTTTTTTTTCCCAACTATATGAGTTGATTTAATTAAAGATATTACCTTTCTATTTTCACTTCCTTATTTACAGGCATCCATGTGTTCATTTTTTGTGTGGATTTCCTGTTTATTTGTTTTGGTCTGTGTTTTTTTCCTTCTTCTTTTTTGTGTGTCACCTTCTCAGGTTTGTAGTTTAGTATCCCATGGTTGTGAACAGTCTGGATTATGGTGTCCAACTGTTTTCCGTGGGTAAGATTCTGTTCACTCCTTGTTCTTTCCTGCCCTTTTTCCCAAAGAGCCCTCAGACTTGGGCAGAAGCTATAGCGTGAATGAACTGCTCTGGCAACGCACCTTACTCCCTGCTACCCTGTTTTGTGAGGACCAGAATTTTTTGCCATCCACATAACCTGGTGTTCATTTGGTTGCATATGGGAGCATGCATGGCCACTGAGTCACGTGGGAGGGCTGCTTGCATCTCATGACAGGGCACTTGCCTGTTCACACCACCCACAACAGGATATGCACCTAACTGCACGATCAACAGGAGATGTTGAATTTTGAATTTTGGTGTATGACTGATGGACATTGAGTTATAAATTGAGGCAGGACTAGGGTCTATGAACCTGAAGTACCTACATCAGTCTAAAAAAATTATTTAGAAGAGGCCAAACCTTGACTGTTTGCTTAGTGCCTTTCAGGAGTATGGCCCTGACCCTTTTTGTCACAAGAACTAATTCTTAGCTTCTCAAGAGCACAGCTAGTTTAAAAGAAGACCTGGTGAATGACTGATTTTATTTTACTCATTATTAAAGAAGTGGAAGAAATGGTTATTTCTAAGCTTTCCTGAAGTTGTTACTGTAGGCTTAGGAGTGGATCTTTCCTACTGGAGACCAAGCATGGATATTGATATAGTTCATAGATGGGCTAACAAGGTTTGTTTAGGGTCAGGGAATCTTATTTGGCCTACCATGAATATCCTTGATGGTTTAAGCTCAATTTACATTTAACTATGGCCTGTGAAAGAAGGCATTTAATTCTATTGTTTCAAGGAAATTAACAAATAAATAGACATGAAATATAAAATTCATAATGGAGTTCTGTTACTATCCTTTTTTTCAGCCCCTTCTCTCCTGGTTAGGCTGCTTTTGAGGCTGAAATTACCTCATTTAAGTGAATTCAAGTATCTACAATACTGCAGTCTGTATTGTCTGCAAGCCATAACCAATAGTATAAAAGTACTCTGTGATTTAATTTATAGCTCTGATATAAAAACCCCCAAACCTTTGTCCCAAGTAAAGAATAGTCTTGCATTCCTTTATTTCACCACCTTTCCTTCTGAAACATAAATATCTTAACAAAAGCTGTTGTCTTGAAGATCATCTATACTTGCATGGTTCATCTGATAACCTTTGCATTAATACTAAATGACTTTATATTTTGGACTACATTCTTGTAATTGCATACCTATTTTCCAACTGCTTCCTAGATTTATAAAAATTTCATGTGCAACATATTATCGATAATTTGAAATTCCATTTTCTTATCAAATAATCATTGTGTCATAAAGCTCTATAACCAGCACTTATTTTATATTTGATAACACAGTATAAAATAAATTGTTACAGAATACTAAAGCAAAATTTTTTTTAAAGCTTTATTGAAGAGTCAGTGTAATCAGAGTGAGAAACAATAAATGTGATCTAATGGTGTGGGAGGTATCCTTGGAGACTTTGTTCTCCTGGCTAATAGGAAGCAAAGATTTCTGAATTTGCTTGAGTATTTCACTAAGTACCTGGGAAAACAAGCATGCAAGCTGCCATATTCTGAAAACATTGACATGAAAGTGTGATTTCTAAAATTCATTAGCACCTAAAGGAAGTTTTTATTATCTGTATGTATAAATGCAGTAATTGCAGTAATTATGTTTATACCAGTACTGAGATCTTTCCTACCTGGCATGAAGATACAGAATGCAGTCTGTGTAGCTAGATCAACTGGATCTACTAAAAATCAGAATCACTCTATGGATGCTGCATGTTTTTGATAGATGACTCTGTATGTCTGTAGCTAGCCTCAACACAAGCAAAATTTTAAAACATTCAGGTTGCCAACACAGTAACCCTTTAGTTCACAGCTTCTTTTTTTTTTTTGCAAGAGATACACACTTATGTGCCCTGGATTTATCCTAAAGTAGGTATTGTTTATAAATGAACTGCAGAAGTGAACATTTCTCAGAGGGGTAAAAGACAGAGTTGGCTGTATGTCGACGGGCATTTCTTCATTTGCAGATGACTCACCAGAAAGAGACTGAAATTTTCATCACGATTTGTCATTCTCCTGTCACAATTTCAAATATGTCTTTTTTTCTTTCCAAAGGCAAAAGTTTATATGATTGCAGCAGGGATCATAGGAGGTGTGTATCTTCTTGGAATTGTCATTCTTTTTCTTGGAGTAAAGGAAAAAGATGGTAAGATGTACTTCAGTATGCCTAAATTTAATAATCCTTATTTCACATTCATCTCTGAAACAGATTGTTATTTTATGTATTCTGCTCCTCTTAGATCCTTATGCCTTAAATTCAGACAGAGCAATTCCTTTTTGTAAGGGGCTTGGACTCACCATGAAGCACGGTCCATATGTGAAGTTTACAGCTTCATTTCTTCTCATCTCGACAGCAGTTCAGGTAACTTCAGACTCTCTAAGTCTGTGCGTTGGCCTCCTGAGGGTCTGCGGCAGCTAAAATGCAAATAACCTTTGGCTGGTGACTGGAGGTGGTGATCTAGGGGGTGGTGCCTTCCCCTACAAATCAGTAGGGAACCAGAGCCCTTTTTTGGTGCCTGGGGTCCAGTGTGGCTGGAGATGGTTCTCTCAAATGAGAAGAAAAACCAAAGACTGGACTGTTTAAAGATGACTCCTTTTTTTTGCCTTTTCTTTTTCCCCCCATAAAAGGTGAGGAACTAGTCCTAGTGACCCAGATTGGGTCATTATATGTTATCCATCTACAGTCTCCTGTGGTTTCAGTTGCTTAGAGAATGCTTTTTGTCTTCTCTTCTCTCTGTTCTTCTCTATAGTATGTGCCACTTTAAACCATTCCCCTTTCCTTTGCATGGGTGACTGTTCTCAGATAGTGGCTGAAATGGTTCTCATGGAGTCTTTTGTGATGGAAGGCATTAGGTCAGAGTAAGATGATGTTCAGAGGCAGGAGGTCTTACCTGGCTCAGAGCTAGGTAGAACTAATTTTCAAATGAGGACCTGCAGTTGAATGTGGCTCTCACAAAAAGATGCAATATGTCCTCCCAAAGAGAGAAGCTGTAGAAAAACTTAAAGCCACTCAGAAAGAAACCCTTGCTCCCCATATTTCAGCAGCCTTTTTAAAGCTTGATTTTTGAGCTATGTTCAACTCAGTAAATATGCTATTTTAATGTGAACCTGTACATATCAGCTGAAGTTGGCTTAATTTTGAAAAGCAAACAGTATTCACATTTTTGTCCACAGACTCTTAGTCACATGAGCCATTGATTGAGTGAGTATCAGGACAGAGGGCAAGAATGGGGCATGTAAGAGAGCAGTGCTGGGTTCACCAGCAGTCCTGGTGAATTAGTAACTTCCGTGAAGGGCTGCGTAAAAGTCTGTTTGCCAAAGAAGCACTGAAGTTTCCTGTTGGCCTGGATTTGGGCACAGTTAGCAGGCTGTCCTTTACAGCATCTATCAGTCCTTGCTGGAAGGCCCAAGGACGAGAAGCAATAGCAGAAGCATTTCCGCTTACATCTGGGAGCTGCAGGAACTGTGAGCAACAGCAGAGACAGGGAGAGGATGAAAGGTCCCTTATGGTCCAGATCCTTACAGCACCCATTCAGTCAGTCAGGATGCAGTGCACATCTGGTTGCTGGCAGCCAACTACAACAGCTGACAACACCTGGAGAGGAAAAGATCTTCTGTCAGTCCATATCCCTTTATTTTTTCTAGTTGTACAGACTGAAGGGAAGGTGTGAAGGGAGGGAGATGCTGGAGGCTGTATTCTTCCAGTTCAACCAGCATGAGCAACCTTTGCTATTGTTATTCAAGGGAGGGACACTGACTTTGTGGAATTTAGTGAGTGGATTACTGATGAGCAAAGGAATAGGCAGGTGGAGATGCATTGGCCATAATCACAGAGTCTGATATTCTACGCCTAAAATGAAAGCAGTGTAAACTGGGCCACAAGCTAGGGAAGGCTTTGGTGGCAATGGAAAAAGGATATAACTTTTATCCTAATTTGTATGCAGCCAATTGGCCGCTTACAATCTGTAAGCTCTGTCACTCCACTTCTGCGGAACTGCTGGAGCTGGGCCTGTATTCTGGCATTCAGAACCTTCCTGAGTTCTGCTTCATCTATCTGGCTTCATCTATCATTCTAACACAGTGCAGCTAGGTCCTCCCATCGAATGAGTACTCAGACAAACAAAGATATCTGACCCAAAGCTACACTCCACGGCAAAGTTATATACAAAACCAGCAGTTAGCTGCTTTACTACAGGAAGTTGACATGAGTGTAATTCCAGCTGAAGAGTAACTTGGTTTGGAGTCAGAGCTTCTGGTGAAAGATTTATGGCATTGGTATGGAAAAGGAAGGGCAATTTCTTGCAGTAGTCTGCAGCTGTATTTGTGAAAACAAAGCAAGGCAATTGCAACATAGGGAATTAAGCCTTTAGACAGAATCCTCTCATAAAGCAGTTCCTGTTTTGGTCATTTTTATGTTGTCTTAGGTGCATGGTTTTACCTCTTGCTTGCCCCAATATTACTGGCATGTTACTCCAGTGATAGCAGGAGAGTTATTGCTTCTTTAAATTGTTGCAAATGAGGGAAGAAGGAGACTCCCAAATCCTACATTTAACAAATCAGTCACCAACTATGTTTGGCCAGTATGGGCTATGATGTCATTTTGGTCTTTTTTAATTTTTCTTTCTTTTTTGGTGGTCATGAAATGTCTTCAATTGAACAGCTGGAGCAAAGCAACTTTGTCCTATTCTGCACTCATGCTGCTGATCTTCGCAATCACTTCCAGTATTTGGTGGTGACCATCCTGGTGAGTTGCACTTTTCTCCCATCTTTTCATTGGCATAAAATAATAGAAGACTGTCATCAAGACGAGTTTTGTGTTTAGACAGAGCTATTAAGAAGCTACACTTTGAAAGAAAGCTGGTGTTCCCTATTGCACTTCTAAAAAAAATAACATTTTGGAGCTTTTAATTAATTCCTTGTCGCTTTTACCTGTAAGTCACTTTCTGCTCCTATAAAAGGCAAAAGCTGCTGCCAGAAAGGAGGTCTGGAATTTTAGCTCCTTTTTTCCTTTCCCCAGTCTGATACGCTGAAAACTAAACAACTTTAATTTGTGTATTCATACACATGAGCCTTCTGGGCTAGGCAGCTTGCAAGGATAAATATTTAAAATATCCAGAGATGTGAAGATTCCTCTCTAAAGCAATTGGCAGTGTGATAAAAAAATCCTTTTACAGCACCTTTTTTCTTGACATGCAGAAGTAGAATTCTGCTTGTTGAAGTGATACTTATAACTCAGTTACACACTACTCCTGCATTGCATGATTTACTTTATGATTACAAGTAGTATTAGTTGAAAACTGCCATTTTCATCTTTCTGACCAAAGTCCTTTAAACACGAGTAGAACATTTAATGTTGCATAATTGCTGGGATGTGCCTGTACTACAGTTCTGAAATATTTTGTAGAGAATTTTTCTACCATATAGAATACTGCAACAGTCATTTTCAGGGAAACTACTGCATGATTTCTGACCCATTTGGCACAGACACTTTGTGGAATCATCTTAGGGAACTTCATTTCCACCTCTTGGTCCCAGCCTTCCACCCTTTCTACCCCTTTTTGATTCTTCCGTTCCCGCATTATAAGACAGATCTTTTCCAATGATTAAAACCAAAATGTTGGAGATGAAGGGATGACTGTTGGGTGTCTTAAGGCTCTGCAAGTAATGGACACCAAGGAGAGAGACAAGAGACAGTGGAGTTAAAGTCAGTAAAGAGTGGAATATAACTGTAACAATGAGACAACATTTGAATTTAGGTCAATTGTAATACTGTCATTAGTAGCAATACTTCAGTGCATTGGTACTATGTTGCCCGTAGTTGTTGCTGCTACCAGTTGAGTATTACAGTATATGAAATGATAATGTTGACTGCAAGCAACTATTTCTCTTACAGGTTGTTCCTAAGAATAAAGATGTAGTATGGGATATGTACTCTAAGTATATCTTAAGATAAGTGCATCTTGTGCTTCAGCTTTCTTGTTTCTTCCTGTGTGATGGAGTAGAGCCTAATTCACTTATTGTTTGTCAGGTTCAGATGAGGCAAAAGGCATTAGCACGAAGTATGACTATTGGCAATGTGTTTGAACTTCAATGACTGTGTCATGTATAGCTTTAACTGCTGTGGCTTACGTTAGGAAAAGGAAATTTTAAGATACTGCATTCTGTGGAAAACCCTCTCATGGACAACTTTTATTTGTAATATATAATAATGAATTAAAAAAAAAATCATTCAAAGGATGAGGAGAAACAAGAATCTGCAAGTTCATCTTCCTTTCAGACCATAATATACTAGACAAAATATGTCTGCGAGTTCTACAGCTGAAGAAGGCAGTGGCAGTAAGCACAGTACAGATATGTTTTTTGTCAATTGTAGGTATCAGCAGCTGTGAGCATTCCTTTCTGGCAGAAGTTTCTGCAGCGATTTGGCAAGAAGTGTGCAGCATGTGGGATTTCGGTAAGCAAATCCTTTGAGAAAAATATCTGCTTGTGCTCACTTCATTTGACAACTAGAGCCACTTCACAAGCTCTTTCAAGTGCTTATAACCTCAAGCTACATGAAACTTACTCAGTTTCAGGGGTTGTTTTAAATCATTATACCAAATTTCAGACAGATTCCAAGTTTCCAAGAGAAACTTTTGAAAAATTGATTGATGCTGAAGGGAGGTCCTGGCTTCTTTAAGAATCTGCACAACCTCTGCATTTCACTGCTCTCAGAAGTGAACCCGAGTCAGTTTTTATCAGTTAAGATCTCTGTTGCCTCAGGTTGACAAGTTATCTGTTGTGCAAGGCTTGCTTTGTCTTTGTATATGTTGCTGAGTTGACTGCATCTGTAATTCAGTCACAGAGGATAAAACAGAAGTCTGTTACACATTCTTCTTCAGAAACATAAGGCGGCAGGAGTGGCCACATCCCTCTGAACAGAGATGGGCAGTTATTAGTGAAGTAAAGAAATAGGTGACCTACCTGAGAAAAGAAGCCTAGTTTAACTTTGACACAGCTCTGCAAAGCCAGCTCAGCAAGCCTGCCCTCGTCTCTGATGGATTATTTTAAGTCCTTCACTTAGTGCAGACAGCAGCAATTTTCTATCATCATCCTTGGTGAGTCATTGTATAAGTCTCTTCCTCCCCATTATCCCCCCTGTTTACCTTCAATTACTTATGAAAGAGGAAAGAAGGAAATTGTCTGCCTTGTGCACAACAAACCGCGAAGACTTGGAAAATCCAGCCTGAAGCTGTATGTCAAAATCTGAACAACGCTGAAAAGTTTAGGTCTGGTGACAACTGTTGAACATAATTGAATAGTTATAATTTTTTAAATTAAAATCTCTGTGTTGGAATGACTTCCAAAGAATCAGAAGTAACTTTAAAACCCAAGTTCCAAATATGCTGAACAGTTAATGTGTTTTGAAGTAGGCATCTGGAATCCAAGTCCCATCCTCATTTTCTTTTTACCACTTGAGCAAAGAGAATTGCCAAAAGCAGTATTGGACCATTCACTGGACCAGGGAATGCAGATTTCCTCCTTGGGAAATCTCCTCCTCTGTCTACTTGGCTACGAAAAATGCTTTCTTCAAGTAATTTGGCTCTATAAATTTAGTTTAACATGGCTGGAAAGCCTGTCAGCACCTCAGTTTCTCCAAAACCTTACTCAGCTTTCAGGGTGAAAATGTAATTTGAACTTCAGTTTCCTGAAAAAAAGGTCACACTGCCCCAGACTAATTTTTCCTGTTAAAGTGGTTCTATGTTGAAGAGAATCTTGAAAGCGTATAGAAGGCAGGGCAGGTAGATAGGCAACAAGAATCTTGGCTTCTTTCCACTGATATCACTCTCTTTTTACTCATTCCCCCACAAGAGATGACCAACAGTGTAAGTACTGAGTAAGTATCTAAACTTCTACAAGTTTAAATCCTAGACTACCTGGAGTACAGGGTCATACTCAAGCAGGATCCTTGATAGCATTCTTCCTGTGATCAGACTGGTGCATGGGCTGGAAGTTATTCTCTTCTGTTTATGTGCTTCTGTTCCCACATGCTGTGTTCATTTGGATTGTCTGCTCTGCCCTCACAGGGCAAACATTGAACTTAAAATCAGTAAGTCTCTCAGCTGGGGACTGGAGGTGAAGTTGTCATGAGAAATTTTAAGAAGTGTGGCAGCTTCTTGGTTTGTGGTTTTGGCAAGATGTCCGAAAGTGGAAGACCGTTCTCCCTCGCACCTCTAGCTTCCATCCTAGCCAATAATAGCTTTTGGTTGTGGGATTTGGAGGATTTAGTAAAAAAAAAAAAAAAGCTCTGAATCTTTTCACCTCCCCACACATACACAATTGTCTATTTGCCATCTATCAGCACTGTGCAGCACGGAGGCGTGCCCTTGGATGAATCCTAGCTATGCAGCCCCTTTTCCACTCACATCCTATATGCACCTTTTTCTGATTTTCCCTTCCTAACGTGCTGCTGCACAGGTCAGCACCACCTTTAGCATTCCAACAGGGCCGCCTTCCATAGCGCTGTCAGGGAATGGATGGAAGACATGTGATAACTGTAGGATATCGTTTATGACTCAGAGGGCAGCAGCCCCGTGACTAGGGAGCGGGGTGCCAATAACAGAATATTTGCTTTACAAGTAGGAAAGAAGGAGATGCATTAGCTGTTTATTGCTGCAGGAACACTGGCCCCATGATTGCACTACCATTGCACGAGTGAGACTTTAGGGCATTGTAGCCTCAGTCCTGCGAGTTGTGCTTCTCTTTCAGTAGAAAATTACAGTTACAATGATTATTATTATCGATCTAGAATTTTGTTTAAGTGCTTTGGTTTCTGAGTGGATGCCCCATGTGGAGCATAAGGCAGTCATAAAATTGCTTATAGGCAACATAAAATCTTGTATTGCTGGAGTGCTCTCTTGTGGTGAAATAACGATTTTGCCACAATATTGGGCTAATGCAAGGATTATCTGTTTGTGCAGGGAACTTGCAGTCAGAGAAGGTTATTTTCTGCCTCCTCAGGTTAGGAGCAAATGCTTTAGATGGGAAATGCATTTAAAACATAAACATAATGGATTAGACTCCAGGACTCCCAGAATCACTTATCATACAGAACTGTAAATAGCAGTGCTTAGGGGAATTGCTCTCTGTGAAAGCTCTTCTCATGCCCTCAACTCCCAAGCTGCAAGTATAGAGGATTGAAACACTTAATGTTAAACTAATCCCCTATCATTAAAAAGCCCTGTAGATAAACCCCTGGTTCTGGATTCTGCATGTGCTATGCCCATGGTTCACAGGCGTGGGAGATGGAGCATGTGATGGGTCCAGGACAGCTGGACTGAATGCATTCAATCAGCATGTAAAATAGTGGATTTTTAATCCTGTAAGCCCATTGCCTCAAGCTGAAGTTGAGGAAATCTGGTGGATTTAAGTACTGCCAGAAAACAAATCCTGAGCATTCCAAATTAGTTTGGTTTTGAGGGTAGCCTTAGTGACAATGTCATGAGCATATCTGGCTGCGTGGAGTGGGAGAAAACCGCACTGCCTGCTTGATTTTCGTTATTGCCGAGTACCTAGATTGCTTTAAAGTGCTCACTGGAAATGAAAGTGTAAGCAAACTCTTCTTCATTCAAGACTCAAGATGATCTGTGAAATGGGATATTTACAGTTTTAAATCGAACCCCTGCCCCTCCCCTTGAAATAATGTTTTGAGGCTTTGTATCTACTAGTTAATTAAATAGTTCCACTGGCCTAGAATAGAAACAGGTCTTTGGTCATCTGTATTTCTAAATTGGCAGAAAAAAATTAGCACAAGCTGATTAGCAATCTCCCAAGAAGTATCTGGGCACAGTTTGGGAACTAGCCCACATCAGGGCTCTTCACAAAAAGTACTTACATGGCCACACTTCTTTTGGAGACCAGGAATGTTTAGGAGTATGAATGTGGCCAGCGGCTGCCTGTCGGCTCTTGGGACCGTTTACTTTTCTAGTGCAGTTATAGCCCTAATGCTGCTAACAGAGAAGGCACTGACATTGCTTATCCTATTTTTCTCTGATTCTTCTGGAAGGTTACATACAGATTGGCTCAGGGCTCTTTGGAAATGCCATTTCACCAAAATACTGCAGCATTAGGTGTTGTTGTGCATGAACTGCTTCATAACACAATCTAGTATTTTGAAGGGAACGATCTATATACCATTAAGCAGTGCATATGGTAAGTTAGATGTACTGTTTTTCTTCTTCTTCAGTGGATGATTCCTTTTGCAGTCATGCTAGTGACCATTCCAAACCTGATCCTGGCTTACTTCGTGGCCTTCGTCTCTGGTCTGAGCATTGCAGCATCTCTTCTGTTGCCATGGTAGGAGAATTTTACATTTGAGATGGGGAAGGGGTATATGTCTACATTACGTGTATGTACTACTGCATGGAATTTGCCTCCAAAAGAGAAAGAATTTGACAAGAGTCACTTCTCCAGGAATCTTTTTCTGCTTTTATAATAGAGTCTATTTGTAATGATATGACTCTGGTTGCCCTGTTGTTAACAGATTACGTCTACTGTAACTGGAGCTGCGCTTTGTACATAAGAGTATGTAGATGAATCAATAATCTAAGTATCTATAGAACTTGTGATAACAGTAAATCAGTTGCTTTGGTTTCTAACAGAACTACAGGAATGATGAAGTTAGATAAATCAATTAATGCTGAGCAATTCAGAACATGGCAGATGAAACGTAAACCAAGCTATGTATCCCTGCTTGAGCAGTCCTCTGTTATAGATCAAATAACACAAGGATATGATTAAAAGAAATTGAGAATACAATGTCCTTTGCTCTTAAGGACTGAAAATATGTGGGCAAAAAACTACTCAAGGATAAGCAAGATGATATGTTTCCTCTCCAGAGGGAATAATTATTATTCAGGTCAAATTGACCAGAAAGCAAGACCGTTGCTGAGAGAGCTGTTTTGCATTACTCATCTGTACAATGCCCTGAAAACTCCAAGAGATCATGGAAACGTTGTTTGAAATAAGCTGTCAGACTACATAAGATTTTCTGCACAGAGAAAGAGAAGCCCTTTTTTCCAACAGTAAATCATGACATGTATTGGAAATAAAATGTCAATTCTTTCTGATTCACCATTACCAAATTCCATCTCTTTAAAGTAGAGAGAGAATAGGCCTCATTGGTTTCTGAAAATTTTTTTAGCTTGTCAAAAGAGTTATTTCAGAGTGGAACTATTCAGAGATTCAGTGTGTCTTGAAATCTTAAGAAATGTGGGGGTTTGTTGTTCTTTTTTTAATATCATAACTTCTGATTGGAATGACAGGCAGTCTAAAGAATTCTGTCACCTCCCAGCAAGTGTTTGATAGTTTTTCAACTGGTTTTCTACTTTGTAATATATGGCTGTGCATTTCTTACACAGATTTTTGCCCTCCTGTCCAACAGTAAGACTTTTTGAACTGAATTCTTTTATGTGCATGACTACATCAATCAGATCTTAAAAAGGGAGGAGGAGTGTACTCTGTCAGTAAGTTTGGACTTTGAGAAGATATTTTGGCTTGAGTTTTTCTTTTATCTTGCTCATCTCTAGGTCAATGCTGCCTGATGTTGTTGATAACTTTCGCCTGCAAAATCCTCATGGCAAAGGACATGAAACTATTTTCTATTCTTCTTATGTTTTCTTTACCAAGATGTCAGCAGGAATTGGCTTAGGAATTTCTGCAGCAAGCCTGGAGTAAGTCACACTGTGTTTCCACTTAGTAGATCTACTCTGAAAGCATTTTAAGGTTACTCTGCCTTTACCCAGTGGAGTTAATTGCTTTTTTTGCCCTGAGCCTTAAAGTGCCAGCAGCTCCAGATAGCCGACCACAGAAGACAGGATTCTTATCATCTAGGCCAGACCACTGAGCATTGTCACCTGCCCTAACATGTTTCAGTTCAGAAAGACGTGACTTCCCTTTAGATTTTCCTCTTTCCCAATTACTCGTGTAAGTTTTAGTGGCTTATATGAATGAAGAACTAAAGCTCAACAGATGAAGGTCCCCCACAAGTGATGCAGCTGCTTGGCACGTTCCCTGTTGCATCCGGGTTGGACTATGTATACAAGCTTGTAAGCCTTTACGTGGATCGCAGTGCTTTCAGTGGTGCATAGTGGCCTGTTGAGCATAAAAGGACCACGGATTCCTGCATGGTTTTAGGGAACTGGACACTGATCCAAGTCACAACAACCTTTTTCACAGCTCTGCTTATCACCTAGACCATGTCAGCTTGGAAGATGCCTTGTATTCTCCTTCTACTTCTGCCTTGTCTGTTCTGACTAGACAGTCAGGTTGAGAAAGTGGTCAGCCATCTCCTGCCCTGCTTTTGCGCATGACCTAGCAGAAAGGGCCTTTGCCTGCAGCTCCTGGGTTTCAGGATGCGTGTAGCACACAAACACACAATCAACGCTTGGAAGGGAACTTGTCTGAAATACTGTCTAGCTCTTGGCTCCAGGTTAAGTTTTGGTAACCAGAATGTTTTGTTTTGGGGCCTTCAGCCGAGATTGCTAAATAACGGGCAGTGCTTGGCTGAACATTTTGGGCTTAGGAATTTTAGATGCTTACTGCTAACACCCTCAAACAAATCACTGTCCACCAATTAGCCCTTTTCAATTGCGTTCCAGTTAGCTCCCAGCAATTTGCCAAGGCAGATGTTTGTGGGAGAACACAGAAGACAGAGTGATGCCAAATAAGCTGTAGCTTTCATAGGTGAATGTTCAGAGGAAAATAAATTCATTCCACAAATTGGGAGTGGGAATTTGAGTATACCAGCAGTTGTGGGACTGCATGGAAGCCCTGAATCAATGAACTGTGAGTGTGTACCTAACTCTAAGCACTTCAGTAAATTTGTTTGTCTTGAGAAGAGTGCTTAAGTGTGTGTTTCAATTAAATTATTGCTGTTGAAATTGGTCAGATTACTTGCACACTTTTAAAGCTGAGCCTAAATACTTTGCTGAATATTAACAGGCAATACATAACAGATCCATTTCTTTACATGGGAGTCCATGCTCTTCTTAGTAATTAAATGTTACATCTTCATCATAATAATAATAATAATAATGAGAAAATACAGAGGTGATGCAGTTACCTTAAATTGAGCACAAAGATGACATTTGAAAAACAAGATTTGAAACATGTAATGAGGGGAAGGAAAAAGTGAAGTGTAGGGAAAAAATGGGAGGAAAATCTTAGAGTTTTGGGGCAAAGGAGTGACCCAAGAAGGGGGCCTTCAGGTGAACAACTGCCTTTTATCTTTGGATATACACACACCACTGTTATTTCCATTTGTTTAGGTTTACTGGATACAAGCCAGGGATATGCAGACAATCCAACGATGTGATCCTCACACTGAAAATCCTCATTGGAGCAGTCCCTGCTATCCTCATCCTTGTAGGTTTATTTATACTCCTTTTCTACCCAATCACTGAAGAAAGTCGGAAAGAAACAAAGCTTGCGCTTGAAGTGTTAAGGTAGGTTTGAACTGGCAGCAAACAGCAGTAATGTCACCACAGCAGCTCTTAGTTATATTGTAAAAATAATTATCATCTACCAACATACACTTCTATATTCCTTACAACAAAAGAAAACACTCTATTAGTTGAATTATTAACTGAACGGTACCATTACATGCTCCAGTATCTTATTTTTGTAATGCACCTGCTTAGAGGACCATTTATCAGATATATTGGCTGCTAAAGTTGTTTTTTTTTCTCTGAGGTAGTGCACAAAGCGCTATCGTGGTACAGTCTTTCAAGCCAGAAATGAAGAATATTCTGCGTAGATTAAATTTCTGGAGAAAATGTGAATAGTTACAATTTACTTATACACAGAAGAAAATGGGATTCTTGACTGCATTCTTGGTGTTTATGTCATATAAGAAACATCCAAACCATTTAGAGGCGTAGGCAGGAAAGATTGTGGGAGAAAATGTTAAGGACAGCTTTGAGCTGTTCTTTCTCTTTTGATGCTATTGCTCTCCCTTCCTCCCCTTTCTTCTCTCTCCAAAGAAAAGCTTGCCTAGCTGAAAATCATCCACCTCTGTCAAACGAAGCCTTGCTACACTGAGGACATACATAAGAACAGTCTATCTTAGCGGATGGACGGATTATTATCCCAGGTTACTGGAGTTGGGAACTGATTTCCATGCTAAGGGATGAAAACCAGAGCCTAAGCATGGGTGGCTGGGACCACTTCATTGCCCCAAGGTATCTGAGATGCCTGCATGGGGTTGGCAGATATGGCCCAGGCCTCTTGGCACCAGCTGCTTTCTCCAGTGGCAGCTGCAGACCCAAGGGGACAGGCTAAACAATCTAAAACGGGACTGGTCCCTCTCTTTAGGTCCTTTAGTTACCATCCATAGAAACCACACCTTGCTGGTGGTTCTCATTGTTTGAGATTGCCGAACTGTAGCTTGATTAGTTAACAATAAAAGCCAGACGTGTGTTCACGTATCACTTGTTCTGCTTTTAACAGAAGGAGCCATCATAGCACAGAGAACCTGGATGACCACAAAGCAAACACCTCGGTCTGAAAGCTCTGAATACAACAACTTTCCAAATACAGTCTCACATCTCAGGCACAAACTCTGTGAGAGTCTTCTGGGTCATTTCTCTGCTCACTTTTAATCGGAAAGAATAAAGTATGATTCTGACACAGTCAGTAATGAAATCAAGAGAGGACACCGCCATGCAAAATAGATGTCTAACTCCATGCACTGTGCTAAAAAAGATATTACAAATGTTCAGGAATGTGAGCTATTGAAGGCTTGGGGTTTTTTTGTTGGTTTTCAATGATTAACTGAAAGCTGTGATCTCATTGCAACAGGAGATTCTATGGACTTGCAGGTCAAAGGAAAAAAGTGCAAATGGGATGCATAACCCAAGTTTTAACTCATGATGTATTTCACCCTCAGAGGCTGGAGTGGATTTTGAACATAATCTCTACCTATAAATTGCACACTGTTTTGCTTGGAAAGCACTTGGGAAACCTGAAGTGTACTATATAAAGTTAAGATTGATTTTGTTTTGCAATGAGGCAAGTCACTGATGCAGACACGTTTTGAGGATTTTCATACAAAGAGTTTGTCTGAAAGATATTTTGATGCAATTTAACTTCATAGGTTTTATATAAAATAGAACCTTACATTTCCCATTACTGGAGTTCCTTGCTTCTGACACCTGTAAGCTGATCTCTGTCAGAGAACGAGTACTCAGCATTTGCAAAAACAATATCTCCACTCAGGATACCCAAAATCAGTAGTGTCTTCCAAGAATTAGATTATGCTATTCAAATTTCTGTAAATTTTGGCCTTTAAATAATCATGATACTCACCCGTTTCTCATGTGGTGTAGGCTCTGTCTCACGAAACACCATGGCATGGCTGTTCATCTCAGCTTGCACACAGTGTTTTATAATAATGAGGCTACACCTGACTTTTAAATGATGATTTATTTTTTTTTCCACCAGGGATGTCATCATGTTTTAGATACATTAACTGTAAACCTCATTTCTACTATAGATTCACACCACTGAACACATTTTGTAGATGAAGGACACACCTGACCTCAGGCACTTTCTGGAGCACTCAGGTTCAGACCTGGGCATTCTGGGCTGCTTCTGTAGTCAGTGGAGATGCAGAGACCTCCAGAGGGTGACTCCAAGCTTACGCTAAAATGACTGGACTCTGAAGATGTATCTAAATCTGGAGAGGAGAGTGATGAATCCAAGAGTTGAAGGCTTGTTCACCTTGAAGAAATTAGCACAATGCAAGACAAGACAGGAATTTACAGCCCAAGTTTGGAGTCTAAGGCCTGATGAACTGTCCTAATTCAGCAAAACACTTACTCATGAGTGAGCTTTTAAGGATGTATTTTGAGTGTGCATGGGTAAAAGTTAAGTATTTTTAAGCCTTCTCTTGAATCGACATCTAAGGCTGGGGGTTTTTTTTGTTTGTTTTGGTTCTTGGATAAACGAAGATTTGTATGCCTGGGGCATATGTGTTTACAACAATAAAACCAAAAGCCTGTTTACAATTTTGAGTCTGATGGAATTTGAAATAGTGGATATAATACACTTTGAAGCAGGTAAGTTATGTAGTAATATCACATAGTTCCAAAACATCGTAGAAAACAGTTTTTGGGAGTTGATTTATTCTGTAATACTTCTCTATTTCTGAATAGTCTTCTTTAAAAACAACCAGAAGTCCCAGAAAAGGCTGTTAATGTTTTTTAATGGGTTATGTTTTCAGCTGCTATAAATCCGTAGCTACAAGGCAGTGGATCTGTGTCAGTTTGCACAAGCTGAACACAGCCCAGTGGTAAAAGGGTTGCAGAAACTGCTGGCTGTGGTTGCTTGGAGTAATTTGAATGTGGCTTAAGATATTGTTTCTAGATCAGTTGCGTCTAAATTGCACAACACCCAATCTGAATTCAGTCTCTTGCAAGGTAAACTCGGTTGATTTTAAACTGTTTTCCTCCAGTGATATTTATCTAACAGAGATGTACTCAGTCCTCGCTTTGCATACAATAGCAATAATGGGAACTGCCAAAATAAAATAGAAAGCTTCCATAGCTGAAATGTAGGAGAGTATTTTTATATTTTGAAAATCTCATTATTTTGTTTGATTATCAGAGTTGCACTTTTGTTAAGAAAATGAATGTATTTTTATAAGTAAAAAAGAATGGAAGTGTAACTGCAGGGTAAGATTTCTTTTTTTTCCCAGTTTTCTTTTTTTAGGGCTCAGTGTTGGTGCTCCAAAGTGAATTAACTTTGTATATCTCCTTGCCTGTTTTAAATGATGCATATGCCTTATGCATGTTCAGAACATGTGACTGAAAGAAACAGATTCTTATGTTGACAACCATTCAGATGAAACGCTAATCTAATACAAAGCTCCTGCCTCGCACTGGCTGGCAGTACCAAGGGCCGGGTTCAGTCCCCAGGGGCTCGCAGTCATGGAATGCCCAAACGCAGTCATAAGAACGTGGGAGATCGGATTAAACCAGCTGGGTGCCTAATGGACAGCACTTCCCCGCCTGCACGCAAGCAGTTCCAGCAAATGGATTGACACAAACAGAGGAAGAAAAGGAGAACTGAGTCACGGTAGTCCCTGTAAGGCAAACCATTGCCCGTTCCTTGCCCTTGCAGCATAATGAGGGCAGCCCAAATCTTCTGTACCGGGCTGATTGCTGGTACAGTCGGTAGCTGAGCTGGTCACTAGTCTTCTCTGCCAGTTTCATCCCCCTTGTAGTTTCTGCCTAAAAATAAACGTTGAAACCTTCCAAGGTTATACAGCCGTCCTGCGTGTCGCTGCCGGTGATCAGCCCCAGCGCAGGTCACGGCTGACCACGTAGGCGAGCCGCCGTTCCTCGGCACGCACCGAAGGAGGGGGTTGCCCTTGGCCACCGCCACCGGCCACGTCTCCTGCCTTGCCGCACCCTGTCTGCCCCTGAGCTTGCTGACCTGCCAGGGCTTAGGTGGATTAGATCGCTTGTGCTGAGTCCCCCACTTTAATAGGTGAAAACCACCCGGGACATCTGTCCCTGGGGAGCTCCTGAAGGCTGGGACCTTCTATCTCAGGTCACTGGGTGCTCTGGAAGGGCTCTGCGGATTTGAGAACTAATTCCTTAAGGCACTCCTGCACCTTAAACACTGCGAGATTCCGTCCCTGCTGCATCCTCTCATCTCTATTCACCTTCTGCATTCCAAGGAACGCAGGTGGAGTGAACAATGTTTTAAAGCCAAACCCTGCTCTTTCGTGTTCATAGTTTGTTGCCAAATAGCACTTGTTCATCTCCTTTTCTACTTGCCTTTCTGGGCTGTAGATAGAAAACACAAAATTAAATCAATCTTGAGAGGAGGAGTTTCCTTAAGGGAAAATCAGGACCTTTAAGACCTGGTATTTGCTGTCCAGCTCTTTGGAGATGAGGAAGAGAAGGCAAGTTAGTTCAGTCTCATGCAGTGGGGTACAGCCAGTAGCGGTCTAGTGTACAGTGGTCAGTCACATAACTCGTATGAATTTTGTATCAGTTATGTAAAAAACAGTCTCAGAATGTTGCAATAGAATATTTGCTTTCAGAAAATGTCTAGGCTGATTGATGGAAAGGGCAGTTGAATTCATACGACTGGCAGGTGAGGGAGGAATTTTTTTTTCCTGCAGTTTTTGAGATCATGAGTTCCTTGTTCTGCACTGGATGCTTTTTTTTTTAACCTTAACTCCCTGCAAGACCATGGCTCAGCTACCTAGCAAGAGTGCTGAGTATTACACTTAAAAAAATATGTATATCTTATAGGCTTAAAGTACGAAATCAGATAGCTTTCACATGATTAAGCACTAAATCTGCTGCACAAAACAGATGCTAACTCACTAGGAGGCTTCATTCGAAGGACGAAGCAGCAGCTTGTGCTCCGTCCCTGAGGTGGAGGAGGGAGGAGACTTTTTGCTATGTTGCACCTGAGAATTCAGAGTCTCTGAAGACATGACCTGGCATGATACAGAGCTGAACAAATGACGGAGGGAGAATGGTGCTAGAGCCGTGCACTCTGCAGAAAAGGCGGGTCCTCAGTACCATTCCAGAGGCGTCTACAGAGCAGCGGCGCTGTTGGATGGTAAGGAAATGTGAAAGTTTGCTCTAGAAGTGTGGAGGAAAAATAAATCTTATTTCCTGATCCATTTCTTGTCCTGAATTATGTGAGACAAGACTCTAAATTTCAGCTACAGCCTTCAGCATTCTGTCCTCACTTTTGCCGTGCTCTGCAGGGGTGGCTGAGGAAGGGTTGCTCCAGGTCTGTGGAACTGACGGTCACTTGCTCAGATTCACCTGCTGGAGGTACAGCTTGGAGACCCAGCACCCACCTTCTGCCAGCTCATCTGCTGATGTAGGTGGAATCATCTTCATCCAGCAAAGGACCAGCAGCATTTCCTTCACACCTTAGTGTTCTCCATCATGGACTTTCATCTCTGTTTTACCTAGAGGATGTTTTTACCTGTCTAGAGTCAATTCAGGCCACTAGCTTGTCATCAAGTTGATGGAACCAGGGTTGCACTGGCTGAGAAGTTTCTGTCCAAATCACCTGCAGCCCATGAGGAAGTATTTGTGATTCCAAAACAAACTCATCCTTTGGCCACCTTCAAAGTCATCAGGAAGGATCTACACATTTGCCATACCCAGCAGCTTCAACAATTCCACCAGTGCCAGCCGTGTTGGATTGTGAGTGGGCGCGTAGACGTACCTGCTGACATCAGTGGGATGAACACCAAACTGTTGCCACTTCCAGACTCCTGGCAAAGTCTCGGCTGTACTGAGCTGGCCAGGCAGAGAGAATTGGAAACTCCAGAATTCTCAAAATGATTTACGGGTGTGAAAGAAGAGCCTTAAGACAAGCAAGCTTCCTAAAACCACCCTGCAACCCTCTGCTAAGGGCTCTTGGATTGACATCAATGACTGGGTGGGAAGGTGTTGGATGTGGAGCCCCGACTGCTGCACAGAGAACAGAGGAGACTCAGGGAATCAGTTAACACTTTCCGGTTACCAGATACTCTCATGGTCACCTCACCCCTCCCTGATTCCCTGCCTGAGCCCATGTTCCTACAAAAGCAGAGCAAAAGAGCAGCAACTTGACAGAAGAGATGATCAGAAACTGCAGCAAATGGGGTGGAATTTCAGTGCTGGAGGGTTCCCAGGAACTGGACAGTCATCAGAAGCAATGCTATAAAAGCTAAGAAAGACATACCTTAATTATTCTGGCTGTGCAACTGAAATAACGAGGGGCTTGAGAGAAGGCACAGTGAGAAAAAGTGTTGGGATGTCGGCCCTCTCCGTGTCATAGCGCAGAAGGGAAGGTGGTTTGGTCCTGGTGCTGTGAGTAACGGGTGCTAATTGCAGGCTGGGTGTCTGCAGACAGTAACAAGCCAGTTAGGAAACATGGGATAGACCCGCGGTCAGCAAGGAGAACCAGTAGGACAGTGTAGGGTGTCATACACAAGGACCTCATGTGAGGTACACAAAGGGAATCGGAGTTCAATCTTTCTTTTCCTTCACCTTCCGTTTCAGACTCCACTGTGTTCTCTCTGGTTGCCAGCAAACAGTATTGTACGTGGTGCCTACAGGTGGACCTGAATAAAGGAAATTGTGCGATAAAATCCAGGACTGAGACATATTGCAGGGCAGGCTGAGGTAATCCAGAAATTAATTGAAACTGGACATAGTTTTGGAGTAGTCAGTAGTGGCACTTGGTGAACACCGGTGTGCCTGTGGTTCCCGATTGGGGGGGTTGCTCTGGGTCTCTGGAGAGTCGAATCACAGAATGATTTGGGTTGAAAGGGACCTCAAAGCCCATCTAGTTCCAACCCCCCNTGCAAGCGCATGTTGGTGGGTCATATTCAGCTTCTCATTCACCAGCACCCCCCAGTCCTTCTCCTCAGGGCTGCTCTCAATTTTTTTGTAATTTTTTTTTTTTTCCAAAGCTGTTAAATTCTATTTGCACCACACCAGACTCAGCTTTCACTAATGTTGTATCTTTAATTTTGTATTTTGTGGAAAGATGATTTTTTTTTTTGACAGTGGCTAAATTTCCAAATAAGCAATAAAAAAAAAAAAAGAGATTATATTAGTCCTGAAACAGCAGCTCCAATTCTATAAGCTCATCACTTGATTCCTTTTCATGCAGTAAGTGCCACTGTGAAAGCCTGATAAACTGCTTAATGTTATCATGCTATAATTTTATGGGTAGTAATCTTGGCTTACTGTCTTTTTTCAGTGCTGCAATCCATGCTACATAAACTTGTGTTTTCTAAATTTCACCTTTGCATTTTCTTTCTCCTACCATTAAAGCCCATAGAACATTTTCTTCTGTCAGCCTTTAAATTGGATGTTTGTAAGGTGATGGGTTATTGGACTTCCCTTCTGCCAGTTCAGCACAGATTATCTATGAAAATTAGCAGAGAAGTGTTGAATGCAACATTGTTAATGTTAGCAGTATTGTTTCAAAGGTAATGTTGAAAAATTTCCATATGAAGACAAGAGATGTTTAGAAATAATAACTAGCAAATGTATATTCAAATGTAACTAAAGGAATTTTATGCCTGTACCGACATACTGGACTGGCTGGGATGGAGTTAGTTTTCTTCACAGCAGCCCGTATGTGCTTTGGGTCTGTGACCAGAAGTGTTGATAACACACTGATGTTTGGCTGGTGCTGAGCAGCACTTGCACAGCGTCAAGGCTTCCTATTTTTCTTGCTCCATCCCCACAGCGAGTAGGCAGGGGGTGTGCAAGAAGCTGGGAGGGGACACAGCTGGGACAGCTGACCCCAACCGACCAAAGGGACGTTCACAGAATAGACCCATAGTCATTTAGGTTGGAAAAGACCTTTAAGATCATCAAGTCCAACTGTTAGCCCAGCACTGCCAAGTGCTAAGCACCACATCTACACTTCTTTCAAATACCTCCAGGAATGGAGACTCCACCACTCCCCTGGGCAGCCTGTTCCAGTGACTGACAGCCCCTTCAGTGAAGAAATTTTTCCTAATACCCAATCTGAACCTCCCCTGGCACAGCTTGAGGCCATTTCCTTGGATCCTGTCACTTGTTACCTGGGAGAAGAGACCAACCCCCACCTCACTACAACCTCCTCTCAGGTAGCTGTAGAGAGCACAGGTCTCCCCTCAGCCTCCTCTTCTCCAGGCTAAACAACCCCAGTTCCCTCAGCCGCTCCTTGTAAGACTTGTGCTCCAGTTCCCTTACTGGCTTTGTTGCCCTTCTTTGGACGTGCTCCAGCACCTCAATGTCCTTCTTATGATGTCATGCTCAGCAATAAAAACTGGGGGAAAGAAGGAGAAAGGGGAAATACAGTCAGAGCTGTGGTGTTTGTCTTCCTAAGTAACCATTTCACAGGATGAAGCCCTGCTTTCCTGGAAGCTGATGTGAAGCACTGAATAAACTCCTGATTTTGCACTTGCATGCCCCGCTTTTGTCTTACCTATTAAACTGTCTCTGTCTCAACCCATGAGCTGTTCTTGCTTTCACACTTCTGATTCTTTCCCCCATCCTGCACAGGGGAGCGAGTGAAGGGCTGGGCAGCAGCGCAGCTGCCCGCTGGGCTCAGCGCACCACAAAAGATGACCTGAGAGCCACTTCCCCCGAATCCACACAGAGAAACGAGTTCTGAGGCATTAATGGTGTGCACGGGAGGGGAAAGGGTCTTACATTATCATACTTTGTCCCAAAAATCCATGTATCTGAGCTAGTGCTTACACCCTTAGTAACTCCAGTGCAAAACTGCTTGCACTTCTGCAGGCCCTGTTTCTAAGTAACGACAGCATAATGGTTCAGGCTTTGACAGAAGTGAGGAAATGGGGGACAATGCAGCGTTTTCAAGGATTTCTTTATTATGCAAGTTTTGCTATCATCTAAAAACACCAACATATTAAAGACCAAGATGGAAACTTACACTCAGGAGCTTGTACGAACACGTGTTTTCAATCACTGATACAAAGACCCGGTCTATACTGCAAGAGGTATATTTAAAAAACACTGCTCAGTATAAAAAAAAGTTAGTGTTTTCAAGGACCAAATAAGTAATTTTACAGTGATATACAACAAAAAATTATGTAAATCCAAGAGAGATTTGAGACAGACTGTTGTTTAGAATTTGCAGTCCTACACAGTAAATTTAAAAGTCTCCCATCGTAAGCGAGACATTACAAAAATCACTGTCAAAAGTTACATGTTACTGCTGGGCTGTTCTGAAGGACTGCTGCTGTCTAAAGCCTTGGAGGAGCAGTCTCTGAGGACTTCCAAAGAGCTTGTGATATCCAGACTTTCAGAAGAAGTGGGTCTACACCCTTCTGTAGAACTGATGATGTCCAAAGTTTTGGAAGAACGGGCACTGTAGCCTTTCGTACTGGCATCTCTTATGACTATCTCCTGCCTGGATGTAAACATTAATGGAACAAAGCCCTCGCTGTCCGCTGTGAGAACAATCCAGGAGGAACCTGTGAAGATACGTAAATGTCTAAGATTTCCTGAAATTAGGTATGTGTAAGGTATAAACCAGATTTCTTTGAAAATTAAAAAAGTTAAATGCTTCTGTATGTTTATAGTTCTTCTAGGAAGAAAAAGTATGGGGAGATACAGGTTGTATAATCTCAAAAATAGAGGACAGTTTTGGTCTGAGTAGAATTCATCAGCATCCAGACTTGGTTTTAATTAGGTATTCATAAGCTACTTCACAGTGCTTAAGTTGTGCAGATACTGTATGAAGCAGACATTTATTAAATTACAAATTAGTATTAAAAAAAATCTAGAAACTGCCTTTATTATATAATTTCAATATAATTAATTTCAATAAATGTTTCTGGTCCATTTGCTGTTTGACTTCACATCATCATTAGCATTATTTTTGCAATTTGAAATTGTTTACTGAATCCAAAACACTGACTTCTACCAATTCATACAAACCAGAAAATTTTCATACTTGTATCTGTTAATTAATAAATGTAGGGGGTGAGGGAGTGCAACAAAATATTTCCAGCTGTTTGTACAGTTACGTTATGTAACTTCATGTCACAAGTAAGGTCATGAGAAGATTGCAGCTTAAAAGCGCTTTAATCTTTTGGCTTAATATCTCATTTAGACAAAACTTTAAAGTCAATACAATTCAGGCATTTGAAAATACCATTCTTAGTTTGCCCATTTATCTAGTAATAATTGTAAAATTAATAAAGAAACCTACTGTAACACTGTTTGCTTTTAGAATTTATCTAGTAAGGCTAGTCACACGCGTGATGATTACTCACTCCTGGGTAACCAATTCTGTTAAGTTCACATTTTTAAGCTAAAAATGAGAAGTCAAAACTAACACAAGAAACAGACATAATTTTCTTGCCAGAAAGAGAAATCATTCTAATCTTACAGCTCAAAATAAAATTCCAGTTTGAAAAATTAGGGGATCAGCATCTACAAAACTGCCTACTTTTCTCACTGGGTATATCACACGTTTCTGGGTTGTGCCATGACATTTTTAAAAGTTACCGTATTTTAATACAGGTGACTGATCTTGCTATAGGAAAACTACTGAACTAACATAAGACAGCAGTAAGAACCTTTCTGAGATTGACTTGTTAGTGAATTATCCAACTACAGTTCTATCTAAGTGTTGGAATACTAAACATATACTAAAAGCTATTTAAAGAAAAATAAAACTTGCGCAATGGTAAGAACAGCAGCCTTAAGTCTGGGATATTTGCTCGGTAATCTGCAATTAGGCAGAGAGCAGACGCAACAGGCAAGTGGCTGGAATCTGGTACCGAGAACATATGTCGTAGTGAGACACGATATCCCAAAGGTACGTTTTCTGCCTTTGCCAGAAGTAAGACACTTTGAAGTGACACATCCACACGGGATGTGCATGGCATAAATGGATAACAGCAGAGAAGACCGCAGCAATAAGAAAGGCAGTCGTCTTTACAGCAAAACGAGAAGTGAAATGTGCTGCTAAAATTGACAGGCTACTTTTGTGTTTATGAAAAGCTACAGCATTTCTTAAAGGAGATCAGATGGTGGAACTACAGATTAAAATATAGAAAACTGTATTCCAAAACCAGCAGTCAACTCTAACCTCCTCATTACTCAGACTTCTCTATTCAGAATAAAACATAAATAAAATACTGGGCGATAGTAATTTTCCAGTATAACTAGCTGCTTGATAAGGTGGTGTCAATATGTAAAAGTTTGTTCTTTTTTTTTTTTTATAATGTGAAGATTTCTCTCAGTAAAAGCCCAGAGAGGAATCTTTACGTTATACAACAAATGAGCAAACTTTTATTAATAATCTTTCATTATTTATTCCTTGTTTTTTTCCCCAGATGGCATCATGGATATCACTGCTGCTCACTGAGAATGTCATGTGTGTTTAAAGCGATTGTATTATCGGATAATTACAACATACCGTGCTGCATTTCTACAAGAGAGAGATTGAATATCTGCTGGACTATATTTAGACGGAGTTTACCATCACAAAGAATAACAGCTCGTCTTTCATCTGAATCATTTCTGGAAAGCTGCTTCTGTAAATTCAAGAAAGAATCATTAGATACCATGATGTAAACAGACGTCAAAATGGCATTAATGAAAACAGGATCGTAGATATGCCTTCAACTAAATCATTTACAGAAAGCCAAATGCTACATTCATTCAGACCCACTTGCAAGATTTATACTTTAAAGTCTCAGCTCTCAAAGAGACGATCTGTGAGCAACAGCAGCAAGAAACTGTGCTAATTCAGCGTGTGTCAGAACGACAGGAGAGGAAATCATACACTGCTGCTGTAGAAACCATGAGCTTCATCCACAGCACAATCCTGACTCTCGTCCCACCACCTGCGAGGGACACTTCCCTGGGAGTCTGCAAAGCAGCAGGTTTTGTGTCCTTCCCCCTCCCTGATCCACAACTTATGAAGAGGTGAGAACTCCTGCCCATGAGTGTTTGGGATGAGGAACAGGAGGGCTTGTCTGTCTCACTTCCGACTAATCACTACCCCAAGCTTTGAAATCCAAAAAGCATCTTCAAAGAAGCAAAGGGGCAGAGCAAAGCATTATAAATACCTGCCAAAGATCAGCTGTTACCAAAACTACAAACTCTGTCTTTGCGTAGGATAAAATTCACATGCAGCTTCCCAGGCAGGTCTCAATAACGTTGCTGGGACATGACAAAACCACGATGAAGTAAATTCTGACTCATTTTCCATGCTGTAGACGGACCCATCCATCCACAAGGAAGGTATATGTTAGAGGGGAGCCTGGAGATGCACAAAGGCTCTTCGCCCCCTGCACTGACAAACTCTGCCCTCTCAGAGACAGTGCTTATTTGGGACATTTTGGGTTTCCTCAACTTTTTGTAAAATACAGCTAATAACTTAGGCAGTAGAGAAGCTATCAGGGCTCAGCACACCAGGTGAGGATCCCTGTTGGCCTGTTAACGATTTCTGAATCAAATATACTTTGGCTAAAGATAACACACAGCATTTTCTGCCAGACATTCCAATGTTGCTTGTAATACTAAAGTCAAACGCTTTTCTTGCCACAAATCATCGTTGATCAAAATTTGTAGGTAAAATTGTGGCCTTACTTTAATTTGCAAAGCACGCCCCAAAGCATAGTTAACTCAGCCCTTGGAACACCAAGACGAGCTGATACGTAACCCAGTTTCAAACTATGTAAAAAGAGAGCTGAATACAAAATCCTAACAAAAATTTGGGCTACTTCAAATTAAAGGCGGCTTCTAAACGAACACCTCAGATAAATGAGGCACCAGACTTCCGGAGGAAAACTTTCACTTTGTAGAGTAATGCCCCATATATAATTAAGATTTGACAGCTAGAAAAAAAACCAGAATTGTTACAATTATTAAATGTTAACAATGGAAACCACTGAAGACAGTGAGGGAATATGATCTAGGACCTAAGAGTGCAATGCTACAAAAGTTGAGAATAATATTTTTTTGCAATAATAAAGCTGAAAAAAAATATTTCCATTTCAGAGCCAAAGCATTTTTGGTTTTTTTGTTTCAGTCTCCATTATTTTATTTGTGCTCACAAAAGAACGAGAGTTTGGTACCAATTCCCATACACAGAATTTTCCCTTGCCTAAATTTCTAAACAGAAAACTTCAGAAGGTGCCTGGGAAAAACATTACACTCCTAGAACTTCATTACAGGTCTTTAAATTCTGCAACAAAAGTGTCACACGTGGGTTCTCCGGAGTCCCACCAGCCTCTCTGCAGGAGGAGAAGTTACACTGGCCTGGGCCAGAGCCAACAGGGAGCTGCATGTTCCCAAACATTATGTTGCTTCAAAAGCACTGAAAGCCTGCAGAGTAACGGGATGTGTAACATTAATCCCATCTATGGATGGGGTTAACGTTAAGGATGGAAATCCAATCCTATTGACCACTACATGATAATGGTCTTTCCCCCCGTCGCCCCCCAGAAATGCTCTGTTTTTACCACTGGTACAAATAGCTGTGCAAGAACGAAAGCACCACTACAGCATCCATCTGAAATGGGAACAATTTTAGTTTAAAGATACATTAGCTTAAGTTTAGTTTAAAAAATGATCTTAAGTATTTCCCTCATTCTATCTTACATCAGAGAAAAATACAAATATGTGGTTTTAAAAGAACTGTAAATAGGGACCAAGATGCAAATCCAGGAAGGGAAGAAGGACAACAAAAACAAGCCAGGATTATGTAAAAGCCTAAATAAGTCTAAATAAGACTCCTATAAGATTCACCTGCATGCAGCAAGATCATTCATGCCTATCGAACTGGCACATACTAAACATTCACAGGATGTCATCCCTTCTGCACATAAGCAGAAACACAAGCTTTTGTGTTCTAAATCCATACAAAGAACATACTTCCCTAAACAGATTTTATCATTAAGGCTTCCAATATCAAAATTACCTGGCAGGTGATGTTAATAAAAGAGGGTTCATGAGAAGATGGGTACACTGGAAGATTTCTCTTTCCAGATTTTAGCAGCTCAGTTAATTCACAGAGATGATGCTGTAATTCTGTGAAGTCAGCAGACAGTTTTTCTACATTTTTCAAGTAACTTGCCTCCTTTTCACTTGATAGGTTATTCTTGTAAGAATTTGGTATTTTGGAAGCTCCATCTGTCTGGCTTTTTGGAGACGTTGGCTTGTTAGAAAATGCCAGCGATGTGGCAGACAGTGCCACAGTCTGATTAACTGGTTCGGCATCGAGAGGCTCAACAACTGGAGGAAAATTCATGGAAATCTTTTTATCTTTGAGGTCATTCGTGTTCAACAACAAGCTTTGTTCATAAACAAGACTCTTAATTTCTTCAATGAGTTTCCTTCTGTTGGTAGGGGACTGAACGGCAGCATGATCTGGTATCAAGAGTCCACAGCTGAGAGGGTGAATATCCATAGAGAGATCAGGAGGTATATTTGAAAGGTTCAAATTGGAGCTCCCATTAACTGAGGCAGATGTCGAAGGACCCGTTTCAAATATTACTTCCTTAATCATCAATCGGATCATATATTTCTCTGATCTTGAAGAGGGAAGAAATGCAGGGTCAGTGAATTTTTGTCTTCCAACCAGTATCAGTAACAATTTATTGGTCAAGAAGCACAAACCCTTTGGTTTCTCATTTTTGTTTAGCTGAATCCGTTGAATATTGGGTAAATTGGATGAAGTCAGTGAATAGACTAAAATAACATTACAAGTATTGGAGGCAACTGATACAGTTTGAGTTTTGGGGTCAAAAGCCATTATATCAGGAACCAGAATGCCTGGGATGCTAACTTTTTTAGTGGAAGTAACCTTTCTTTCAAAAGTCACCAAGATGAGATGTGAAGAATCTTGGCCACTTCCTGTTAGGTAGTCCTTGGGGCTCAGACAAAGCAGAGGATTGGAATCAGCACCCTGCTTTCTAGAAAGTATGTGAGTTAGATCCACGGGAGATGTAACAACAGACAAGGGCTTCTCAGAGTCCACTGATTTTTTCCCCCCATCCATGGAGTACTCTTCCTCACCATATAAGCTGGACTGAGAGGGGAAGGACTCCGTTTCAACGCTCGCTGGAACTTCAAATGCAACACCAGCATTTAAACCACAGATCTTGTCTAGAGGAAGCTCAGTGGCAACAGCAACCTGGAAATTCAGAGTAGCTTCCACAGCACAGATGTAGCCTCCCACATCAAAGACTGGGCAAAAAGAACAAGCATTCAGTGTTTTCTGAGCATCATCCCAAATATAAGAATGAAGGGCACTGCCTACTCCCACTACCAAGCGATTGCCTTCCTTTGTCCAACAAGCGCAGTGGATGAGACCGCTGCCTTTAATATCTGCTTTAATTTTGGAGTTGTTGAGATGAACAGAGTGTAAGACGGAAGCATCCTGCGTAGTTAGCACAGCCAAGATCTCCTTCTTCGGATGCCACACACAGCCTTGGGGGAGCACTGGAAACGGCTCACTGATGTCGCGTATCTGAGAAACTAAGAGCTTATTTCTTTCTGTTGCATTAAAACAGAGCTGCCAAACAGTGATATGCTTTTTATGTTGAACAGCGAGCAGAGCTGGGGCATCAGGGGGACACGGGCCCCAGTAGAGTCCATGGACGTGTTCGAACTGACCAACAACACTTGAGTCACCAAATTTTGGTTCTCCATTATGAAGGTGTAAAGAAGTTAGTATCACCTGTTTCCCATCTGTCCAGGCAATACCATGCACAGGGTGAATTGCTTGGTATAAGGCATTAAGGCCAGTTCTCAGAAGCTTCGCCTTTCCTAACTCCATGATTTTTCATGTGAGACATCTAAACAAATTAGAATGAAAAGAAAAAAAATATTGTAGAGGATATCTGTATGATTATTTAGCTTATGAAGCTGCCAATGCTGGACTGTTCCTTCCAGTGAAGTCAATGTGCACACAATACTCATCTACGCTTAATCCTCAACCCTAGAATTGTTTATGACGTTTTCTTTATGAAATGCAATTTTAAGAGAAAGAAACTTTGCTGTTTACACAGGGTTAGTCTGCTGCATTTTCACACAAGACCAATCCTTTCATCCTAATTGACACGTTGTTTCTTCTCAGAATATTTTTGAATTACTTTAGTATCAAGTTTTCAAAATATCGCCTCTAAGCTTCATGGAACATTTGTGATCAGATAAAGTAATCCCTTACAAGTATAACCAAGCATTAATGCATTATCTCTGAATCTGATCCTGTATTAAGTGGGTGAGAATGAGGCGTTTGTATGGTTATTGCAGAAAGCTATCTAAAAAAAAGCAAATGCAATTTTGAAGAAAGTTAGGATCAAAGCAGATTTTTCTGAAGAAATGCATGAGAAAAGAATTTAAAAGAACTTATAACACAGGAGGGGGACAGATCCATCTACCTCAGGCATGAGCCATACAATGATAGCACATGAATGACTTGACCTTCAACGTCTTCTAAAGCAGTGATTTATTTTTTTTCTTTTCCTAAATGATGTCAGAGTTCACAAACCATCTCATAGCTCACTACTGTTTGTTGGCTAGAAGGAATGGAAGCAGTAGGCAGCTGACTGTGCCTGCAGAATGGTATTTACACATACCTGAACATCCATACAAAAATATACATGCATTTTTAAATGCTTTTTTAAAAAATCTGCAGTAATTCTGGGGACATTTTTATCATTTGGATATTGCTTTAGGAGTACTTATTTTCATAGTGTCCTGCAAAGTAGAAATTAGTGGTTTATAGGTAGGAAATAAACCCACAGAAAACCTTCATTCCAATATTTTTGAAATTTGATTTGCCTGATGTCTCGAGTGAAGCCTTTTCAGTTCTCTCTGAATAGCGTGACAGCTTCAAGAGAGAGAATGGAGACTGCCAGCAATCATCATTCTCCATAGTCCATAACCAGACTTCCAGGACACCTAAAAGCCATATGCAAGGCACCGTAATTTCAGAAGGGTGCAGGATTTTACACACATTTCTAGTTTTTGAGCTGTGAGCAATCCATACTCTGTGCCCAGAAGCCAATTCAAAGGAATTGATGGTTTCCTCACTTACGAGGAAAGATAGGATTTGGTTCAGCTGCAAAGCCATGGCACAGAATGACTTGCAGCTTTAATATGAAGCATGAAAAACCAGAAGTGTTTCAGAAAGTCAAATTGTCAAACTGGAAGGGTTTATCACAATGTGCAGGGCCTGGCACTGTTCAGTATGTTAATTAACTATTTATGGATGACACTTAACTTGGAAGAAGGGGATTGGAAGAGCAGCTTTCAAAGACTAAAATTAGATAGAAAAAGTTATGTGATGATAATCAAGATAACTTCTCAAACTAATAACATGTGTAAAATAATATACTTAGTAAAGAAAAGAGTCCAACAAAACAAAACATGGATACTTCTTCAGGAATAATTGCCTGGGTAGTGGTATAGAAAAAAAAAATAAAATCTGGTTTACAAGGGAACACAAATTGAGTATTTCAGTAATTTGAGAATGTTGCCAAATAAGACCATTCTAGAATGTTTTTAAGAGGGATGCCATACACAGGTGAGATAATTACCCCACTTCCTCAGAGTTAACAATATCTCCACTGGAATACTGTGCCTAGTTCTGAGTTTAATGGTCCAAGGATGATGGAAATGCTTAAGAGAGTTCAAGAACCAGAAAAACATGAGAAGCGGGTTCACTCTGTTTAGAGAAAACTCTGAATGGAAACTTGCAAACACGCACTGGGCCGCTGAGAAGACGACACTGATCCATTGTTCTTTGGGTCTACTGTGGATAGCGCAAGATAATAATCAGCTTAGTTTCAACAAAGAAGATTTAGGTTGGCTATTAACGAAAAATTCTAACTATAAGTGATAGCTAAGCATTGGAGCAGGTTACCTTGGAGCAGTAGAAGGGAGGGGAGAAGGTGCTCCATGAATTTTATAATCTGTGAGACCCAATTAAGTAGATGTTTGCCAGGGATAAATTTAAGTACACTGGATCCTGCCTCACCGTAAAGAGCACTTGAGATACTTCCTAATCAACTTCACCACCACAGACCTGGTTCTCCTCTAAACTCCAGTACAACCAACCTCCATCTTGTTAAGCAATCACCACTTGCAGGCAAGTCAAAATCGTTCTTCAGTGCCCCGAATCACACGTACGCTCTGGGCAATACTCACTTACGAAGGAAGGGAGATGATAACGTGCTTCACAAGATGCGCTAAGGAACTAAGCCTCCTGGGCCATCCGGACAGGTTCCTCTGATGCAAGAGACGCTTCACGCTACGCCCAGCGCACCTGGAGAAGCGAGAGCAGGAACAGGCCCGCTGGCCACGGCACTCGAGCCTCCCCGTGCCCAAAGCCCCCTCACTCGTCCCACCGCCGCTCACACCCGCACAGGCCCCGGCCCTTGGGGTGTCAAGGCATGCCGCCCCCGGCCAGGCTCCCGCCAAACGCCTCCTCACCAGCGGGGAGGCCCCTCCACGGCCGCCCCTGGCAAGTCCCGCGGTCCCCCGCCGGCCTCGCCTCACGCCCTCGCATCCTGCCCGGCGCGGCGGAACCTCCCCCTGAGGCAGGCGTCGCGCCACTGCCACAGCCACAGCCGTGCGGACGGGCCGGGATGCTCCATGGAACACGGCGGCTGTGCCCAGCCCCTCTGGGCAGCCGGGAGACGCTGTGGGGGATCCTCCGGCAGCCGCCCCCGCGGCGGGGCACCGGACGGCCACGGCAGAGAGGAAGAAAGAGCGCTCAAAGCCGCCCGCCCGCGCCGCTTCCTCCGCGTGGCCACCCCCCCCGCACCAGCGCCGCTCCGCTCCGCTCCCTGCACGGGCCCGCCCGCCCCGATATTTCCCACCTCGCCCCAGCGGCCCGCCCGTTCCTCCTCCTTCCCGCCACGGCCAGCAGCCTCACCCGCCCGGCGGCCCAGCCCGGCTCCAGTGAGGCAATCCCCGCGGCCGAGCACGTGAGCGCAGCGCTTGGCTGTGACGGGCTCCTCACGGCTCCGCCTCCGCCTCCGGCTCCGCCTCCCCGCCCGGTCCTGCCCTGCCCAGTCCAGCCCCGCCCCGCCTGGCCGCAGGGGGCGCTCAGCAGCGGCGCTCTGGCCGAGCACGCCTGAGCTCCATGACCCGGCAGGCGGTGCCTACGAGGGGCGGGCGCTAGAACTACAGGTCCCATGATGCAATTGGGCGGTCAGCGCCCCGCCCCTTCCCCTTCACCGCTGGCGCGAGCGCTCTCCTCAGGGCGCCTGGACAGTCACCGGCGCTGCGGGCCCGGGGGAGGTGGCGGGGACTGGTGTCCCCTGCGTCGCTCCGGGCGGTCACGTACCGTGTGACATGTCCGACCCACACCCCCCCCCCCGCCGTGGCTGCATCCGTGTGGCTCTCGGTGAGGCCTGAGGAGGGACCAAAGCAGAGAGGAGACGCTTCAGGCGGGAGTGTTGGGTCCCCCGTGTGGTGTGTCCCATCGCCTGGGGTGCCGGGTGGTTCAGACAGCAGCAGCGTGACCGGCCTGGCCTGGCCTGGCTGCCGGGGTCACCTCAGCCCCGGGGGCCGGAGGGTGGCGAGGTAGATAGCTCCTACACCTGGCGGGTACGAACACGAAGCCTGCAAGTTTTAAGAGTTATTTGGATCCTTCTGCACAATATGAAGATGCAAAATGAGATGTGTGCCTGCTTTTTTTGTGCTTTGGGTTTGGGTTTTTTTTGTTTTCCATGGGAGGTCACGTTTAAGTGAAGAAAGCATATAAATATGATACAGAACTGCTCCGATACATCTTCTTTGGTCCTGACCTACTGCGTTGGGCATAACTTCTTAGAAATCTCTCAGGCCTTTTTAAAGTTAATTATACTGCAAGACTGGCACTTTGTCATTACTTGGTACTGCAGAGCAGTCTGATCTGTACGGTTTTTGAAACCCATACTTTGGACAGGATGTTGAAACACTGGAAAAGGTGCATTAAAGAGCTGCCAAAGGTGTGAAAAAAATGCTTGAAATGGTTGCAAGGTCAAAGATGTAAGTAGCTCAAACTTAAAAGAAGAACACTAGGTGGTGACTGGGCTATATTGCATGAGTGCCTTTACAGAGAAAAACAATACCAGAACTAAAGAGTTCTTTAAGTTAAGGAAGGTTTAACAAGAGCCATGGATGAATTCAAATATATAAGACACAGCTGTGAGTTTGATTGACAAACCACCAACAGAGCAGATCCTCTACACACATCTTCCAGTTAAAACTTCGTGACTTTCAGGGACAAATTATTTAAATGCAGATCTTGCCTCAATCCCAGACAAATTTCTGAGCTCAGTAAATAGATTTTAGATGGAATTCAATGATGCACTATAGGTATTACAAGGTAAAATTCCATGTCCTGTCTCTATCCCAAAAAGCTCAATGTAATTTGACTGGTTTAGACCTGACAGGGCGCCTGCAAGATGCTGAAAGTTTGGTTAGTGTGTTGGAGAAGACTGTGAGGAATAAGAACTCGTGATTATACTGGAAAGGTTTGTGGAAGAGAAATTCCTGCCTTTCAAACTGAAAGTAGTGAGTTTCCAGCTTTCTTCGGAAGCTTGTTCAGCAAAGGAGAAGTGGCCGTGGGATAGAGACAGGGATGGCTAGGGGTGGAGAGTAGGACTTGTTCAAACTTGTATTTTTGAAGTAAAAGAGCCTTTCTGCCAGTTTCAGGCACTTGATGCTGTGAGTTGCAGTAAATAAATAAATAACACATTTGAGATAATAGATTTATAAAGTGACATTTTTAGTTTAGAAAGATAAGCAGTGGATCCAAATGCCAGCTTTTCTGTGTTGCTCCAGAAATACACACTCTGGGCTATATGAGAATTTATCAGAAAATGAACAAACATGGGTTTTGTTTCATCTCTGCGTTTCCATTTTTCTCTGTCATTAACAACAGACAAAAGTATCCCAGAATTGAAAAGGAATTCTGAAAAATTTCCTGTAGAAATCTGCTCCTATGTCCACTATATATGTTAATATACTCTCAGGGTTATGGCCTTAGTATATTATGTCTTTCAGAGAGGTGAGCAGAGATGAGCCCTGCTTGAGAGATGGAAATGACAATTTTATTTGCTCTTGTGTACTTCCCAGAGCTAAAAGAACACTCAGTGCTGTTACAAGAACTGAGCAGCGCTAAGAATTTCTCTCTCTTGCCTGTGCCTGTGTCACACCTACTGGGTTGGTAAGGGTTTTTTCCCAGTTTCCCAGTTCAACTCCCTTCTCTCTACAGGACTGCATGTGCCTGAACACTCAACACTGTATTACATCAAATTATTGGCACAGACGGTGCCTGGGCTGCTTGGTCCCGTGCATCGCAGAGGGTAAGACGGAGCTTGTGCTTTCAATCTCATTCTCCACATGGATAACAAATAAGGGTGACCAAAGGACACACGTCCTAAAGCACTAATGCTATACCCTGTGATATTTTTTAGATTGATGGTAATGCAGTTTGAAAGTGCTGTGTTTCAGCAGCATGGCTGGCTGTTCAGTGTTTTATTCAGTGCCCGGCACCTGAGAGCCGGCTGCTGAGCTCTTCCCTTGCGTTCAAGGACGAGTTAGCCACCAGAGGGCTTTACTAGCCACGAACAGTTTGCTGAAGGCAAACTTAATTCCGAGTATTATTATCTTCCTGTAACCTCACAGAGAGTCTTGTTTAACAATAATGATTTCACATTTTTCTCTTTTCATATAAACTTACATTGACCATCCATATTAATATACAGAAATAAACATTTAAAATTGTTTTATCACCAATTTAAGAATTCCTCAGAAGATGTTTTCACATTAAATGTTTATTTTTGCTTCCTATGCCTATAATTATACAAGTATTTTTAAAGACTTTTATCATCTAAATTCTCTTATATGTATAAATGCTAGTTGACTTCTACAAATGAACCAAAGATAACACCAAAACTTGAAGTTATTTGCAAATCTATACAATATGGTCAGTTGTATAGTATTTTGATTGAAATGGAATTGTCTCAGCCTACCAGAGTATCAGAATGGTGTGTGGGTAGCTATTATTACACCTGGGTGTTTATTTCCATGCCTAACAGTGTGTATTTTATTTGTGCAGCCACAGGCTGGGTTTTTTTCATGATGTAGAACAGCATGAATATTGCTGTAGGCTACTTGGCCAGCAGCCACTAGCCATGGCTAGTCACACAGCCATGATGTGCATAGCCACAGTGATTATTTCTCAGTAGCTGTAATGCAAATAAACATCTCTTGCTTGCTTTCTTTTTTTTTTTCCCCAGATTTTTCAAGCTGTTTACTGCTGATATATATGATGAGTCTGTTACTTCAGGGATTTAAATGATGCAGAACCCCTTAGGAGATGTATATAAGGTAGAAAGTGGGGCAATGAAATTATGCAAGGAAAAGTGTTTAAAAAGCTGAAATTATAGAAATCATTTCCTATGGCCATGCTCATCTAAAGCACACATTTTGTCTTTTAAAAATATGTGCTTAGATTGAGTCAGGCTTATCCTTAAACACTGAACAGTCTTACAAATCTGTTCTCAGTCCCTGCACTGAGAACAGATTTGCGTTCTCATAACTTAATTTGTTGTATCATTTGGGCGTCTGCTTTTCAAATTAGTTTGAAACACAACATTAATAAAAATATAGGACAGTCGGAGAAAGAAGAGTTATGAATACCTGGTAGAGGAAAGGAATGGTGGGGCAAGAAGGTGAAATGGATGTGATGGGGAGACATGCTGTAGAGTTATTATGTATGCACTCTGTAGATTTTCTTCTTTGCTCTTATTGAATATGTATAAATTCAAAGAACATAATGCTATAAGGGAAAAGAATAATTTTAAATACTTCCTGTACCTTCATAAGCATATTTTTTAAAAAATACATATTTAATCCAGGTTATGGATGCTGCTGAATGAGCAAATTGATTTCATCATCATATTTCTTAATGGGAAAACTTAATGAGGTGCTGTCATGTCATTTAGACCCCTAAAATATGGTATGGTAGAGCCTAAGACCAGCAGTTAAAAGGTACAGGTGTTTCATGTGCTTTTCATTATTAGATTAAAAATGTTTCTTCTTCAGTTGGGAGGTGGTTAGTAATAAAGGTAATATAAGATGAGCAATTTTGCAGAAAGTTACCTAGACCTGAGTCAATATCATGCTGTTAGAAGGCGGCAGACATCCTTGTGGGATGTGGGAACAGCATCATTGTGTGCGAGACACGAGTACCTTGTCTGTTCTACTTGGCGGAGTAATGCCAGAAGGGGTCACAGTGTTTTCGTACTGTAGGCAAAACTGAGTTTTGTGCTCTATAGCGCAATATCTTGCAGGGGGTTCTGTGTGGCTCCAGGCTTTGAGGAATGGAGAGGATCAGTGAAAATTTTGGGAATTAGGACAGTGAGAGAGTGGGAATTACTGCTTTTCTCTGCAGCAGTAACTACCACGCCTCATTTCTTAAAGCAGCTATCACTCCTTGTCTTCTGAAGCCTGCCTTAGCAAGTCGGACTTCAGCAGGTCCAACATTTTGCTGGTTGTTGTAAAGACAAAGGAGATGCGGGCTGTTGTCTAAATTAGATTTCAAACAGCTGATTGTTATCTACACTGGGAAGAAGGCATGGGCAATGTAGAAAACTCATACAGGAATGTTTTGTCACCCCCTGCAGTTGTTCACTCTGTGGCAGCCTACTTTTTCTGTATGCAAAAACCTACACCAGTGCTTTTTCTATGTCTGAAGCAGACCTTCAACTAAATTCTGCTAACTCTGCTGCAGTTTAAGAAAGATGCTGAATGCTAGCATAGGGCAGAGTAACAAGAGGTCCAGGGTGGATGTCTGTGAGAGAAACTGAAGGAGTGATACTGCTTAGAGAAAGGAAGACTGAAGGGAAACCTAATGGACATAACAGTTTCCCATTATTAAAGGGACAGCTGCAAAAGACAAAGGACATAGTCAAAATCTCTGCTTTCCAGGCCACTAGCATAAAGCTCTCTGTCAAACTACTGTATTTGCACTGCTGTGAAAGTGCTAGGAAGTAAAAATTAGTCTCCTAACTAGTGACATAGTTTGTTGTGTACCATAAAAAACATGCAAAACCAAGATAACATCATGTATATTAAAAATGAGATTGTCTTTTGGGAGTCTTGATTTGGGTAAAACAATTATGTTGTAAATAAGATTTTTTATGCAACAGTGTTCCTTTGAAATAATCTTTCCAGAGACATTTTCAGGAATACCTCTTCAGAACAAATAATACCTTCTTTTAAATTACACATCCTTGTACCTGTCATTAGTCCAGAACCAAGCTAACATGCAAATCACATCCTTACAGATATTTAACAATATCATGCGAGAGAGAGTGTTCAAATCTTAATCTTTCTAGTAGGTGCCTGGAATTCCCTTTTACTTGTGCCACCATATATATAGACATCTTTTCTCCTTCTCTATAAAACTTGCAGTGAGAACCCTTTTTTGTGGCAGTAAACAATTCAGTCCTAGATACTTCTATCTCCTACTGTTACATTTTCTATTTTCCTTTTATGTAACTAATCTGCAAAAGTACTACTTTCATCTCTGCTACTTCTTAGGTTAATCTTGCATTTGAGGCACACTCTTATCATGCCCAGTTTTCTTTTATGCTATTAACAGGTACGAGTGTTTTGAGGTAACAGTGTATCAATGAAGATCAGTGTGGGTAGATTTTGTGTTGATAACAATATCATCCATATCTAAATAAAATGTTAATAAGGAAAGGTAGACATGGAAATGGAGATGACAACTGCATACAAGTTACATGAGCATTAGAATGTTTACAAACTGAGTGTGAAATTGTGACTTGTTTGAAGTTCAATGGACATTTTGACAGTAATTTACAGTGGAGCCAGTATTTTGACTTATACTTTTTTTTTTTTACTTAATTGACTTATTTTTAGTTGAACTAAGTTTCTGAGGGAAGGATAGCAAGGGAAACAATTAACATCATACTTAAAAATCAAATTGTGAGTAGTTCGTTAATTTTTGGCTACGCTATATGGTAGGTAAAATGTAAAGAAATGCAATCAGCCTTATTTTAAAATGCATTGAAGTGTTAAAAAGCAATTTATTGATAATTACAGAGACACAGAACCCACTGATACATAAAAGGTGTGAGATATGATAGCAATGGGCATGTCAGTAATTCATTGGTGTGACTTAAGAATCATGATGCCTTCTCGACTATGCTGGCACAACTATGCAGCTGAGCAATAGGTTGAATTGAGAAACTGGTCCACTTTAAAAGTGTTTTGGTAGGTCTTTTTAGCCATATAGATTTTTGCATCCATGCATTTCCATCCAGCAACTGCAGGATGAATGAATGTGGGTCCAATGGAGGATGAGGAGACCTTTCACCAGTATCACTTTGGAAAACTTCACCTCAGCATCCCACAGCTAAATTTCAGTTAGGACACTAGAGCTTTTCTTACATGGAAAAAGCTTATTTTTTGATTGCTGAAATTAGTACATTTTTGTGAATTTTGTAGTAATTTAAAAAAAAAAAAGTTTGTGGACTGTGTCTTTCTCTACTGCCTTTTATATTTTTTAAATGTATTAAGTATGTTTGATTTGAAGGAAATGAGCGTTGCCTCTAAAGTCAACTAATGGTTTGCATTTTTCTGGAGTTTTGATTCATTTTTGTCTGTAGTATTACATGGTGGTGTTTAGACGTACTGCTCTCCTGGCTGCGTACTCCCTTGTCTGTTAAGATATCATGGTGCCTGCTGACAAGTGGGATGGATCCTTGCCAAAGGTTGTCAAGTACTAATGGTTTTAACTGGCAAGTCTGGGTAACACTGCAAATGTCACCCTGTGCAGGAAGTCTTTCTGTGCCAGTACTGAACTTTGGCACCACATGCCTCCAAACATTTGATCACACCTGGCTGTTCACACGTGTGTCAAACCGTATTGGAGGAAAAGGAAGCCGAAAGTTCAAGGACAGTATTGGCTTGCTGCAAGAGGCTGAATCGCACTGAGTGCTTTGGCAAGTCCTATGAGAAGTACCCAAATGTCATTAGCTGGGAGATAATGGCAGTCCTCTACTCGTCCATACAGATAATAGCACCAGCAGGGAAGTAATGAATCTCAGCAGAGTTTGCATTTAACATAAAGATTGTGAAATTGCCACAGTTCATCAGAAAAACAAAGCCATAATGACTAATTAACATAACTATAAACTTATAAAATTACTATTAACATATAAAACACTAATGCATAAGTTAATTTCTGTTGTGTTGGACAATGGAAAATAAATTCATACTTTCATGTCTGAAATTGCGTAACCCCTGGGATTTACCTTGCCTGACTTCACATGCTTAAAAGTTAGGTCAGATGAGTCCAGGTCTAACGGACTGAGCTGTTTCATAATTGCAATCTGGTACTATATGTTGTAGGGTTTTTTTAAAAACAAGTTAGATTAAACACCTGTCAAGAGTTACTTAAGAATAATTGGCGCTGTCTTGGGTTAGAGAAAAGGACTCTTCAGCTACATATTGAACAGGGGAAATGGTCCAGGGCTTGTGGTTTTCTGTTAAGGAAAACGTGAAAGTAAAAATGGCTAAAAATATGTTCGTCGTCCAAGCTGAGAAAACATAGATAAAAATGAAAGTCAGGGGAAAGGAGGTTAGGCTTGATGATGCTATTTATACTATTTCAGAAGTTGAAAATATATTAAACAAAATTGATACTTACAATTTTTCATATGAGTATAGATAATACTGTTCTGGACTAGTAGTGGAGAAAAGGGAAGAACTAGTTAAGGGTCATGCAGGGCCTACTTTATACACTTCCTGCAGTGATCTCTCACTTTTAGGCTATTATGAAGAATATCAAAGTAATATTTCATTGTGCAAAGTCAGCATCGTAGACTGGCCAGCAGAATTTCAGCTAACTTTGATTTTGTTGCATTTAATTTTTATATTGTTTTATTATTGTCCCCACAAAATTGTTTTCAAAACAAACAAACAAACAAGCCTATCATCTGGCATATAGAACTTACATTGTTAGTATTTTCCCAAGGAGCGGGTCAATACAGGAAACCACGAAGAGTAAAGCAGACTGCTGCATGCTTAGCAGCAAAGTTATGGAAAATGTAAAGTAAGTTTTAACTTTACTTCAAAGCAGATTGTACTTTTAAGTAAAGATATACCAACTCCTAAAAATAGACTAAAATGCATATAAATGTGCTGGATAAAGATGCAGAGTAATTAAAATGGAAATTTAGGCTTTCTGGTATGTTGTTTAATCCCCACAGGGAATATGTTTTGGAGGAGCTGGTACACCATTTAGTCTTCTGAGTGCCACTGGTATGGCAAACTGAGTGTAGTCATTCTGCTCTGACTCCTAATTTAAGCTCCTAGTCTTCCTAACTTTCTTCTGTTTTAATTACAGAAGACAGACGCCCTGCTGGGTGACTCTGGACAGGAACCTAGCACCAGTAGTCTCATTGTTCTTCCAGAGGAGCCTGTCCTGCTCTGCCAGGGAAATAAGGAGCCTAAAAGAGGGGGTTCACGCCTTCATGAAATTTAGGTGATCTGAACAACTCCCCCTCCCCCTTTTCTAAACTGATTGAGTTTGGCCCTATAAAATAGCACTTCTGGAGGACAGTGAGTGCTTCTTAGTCTGTGCTTTTCTCCTTTTCACAGCCTACTGTCTGCTCCACTCATTTAGTACAAACTCTTTCTATCCTTCCACATGCCTTTATCACTGTTTGTGCAAAAATCTTCTGTACAGCTTGTGCTTAATAGAACAGTCGTCTTATATCTCTCTACTTCACTGATTCTCCATCTGTTCTCCATCCAAACCAAAGCTGAAAATTTATCCTCTGCTTTGCATAAATCTCTTCAGCACTTCTTCCAGAGCTTTTATTACTTTCAATTTTAACTTTACAGCTCTGTGAGAGACACTATATAAGATAGTTCTGCACGGCACCCCTAAATCATTACCTGAAAACAAATACTTCTTCATTCATTTTCCATTTTAAGTGCATATATATGATTTAAACACTTATTTTCAAATATATGTACATAATAGTGTGTTCATAAATGGGGGGAGGCAGCAGTGCTATTCTTTAACATTATACAACTTTTAATTGATATACAGTATATTTTTCCTAAGCCTTCCTATAACATTGTGTCCAACAAAATGAACTGGGGTCCTCATTTGTTACCAGACTAATTGCGCTGGGTGATGTTCCTACTTAGGTTCAATAACCCTTGAATCATACAGCAGGGGAAAAAATGTCACCCAAGTATAACAAATCCAAAAGTACATTAAGCATCACAGAACTAAGTCTTTGACTTTTACAGCCAGTTATTCCCTGAAACTGTTTTGTCATCTAAAATATTTTTTACCTAAATTTATCACCACCAAACCAAATCAAACCAAACCAAACCAAACTTCAATGGCCATTCAAAGAAGCTCCTTTCACTCGTGATCTTCTCAACATTTAGCTTGTTTTATAGAAAGGTAATAAATGAAAAATTAAAATGGTAGTGTGACTGACAACGAAATGTCTAGTGATAATTTTAAGTTCTGAGGCATCTTTGATGCCTAGACACTTGCTGATCTCTGCTAGTTAAGATTTTTACCTTCTCAGAATTCCCCTTTTGGCTGTTGGAACAGCACTAAGGCATGAAGATGACAAAAGGTGGAACGTAAGTATATCTCTAGCAACAAGGAAATCTTTATGAATAATGTATATAATTAACTTGAAACTGTATGGTACACACAAAAGTGTCTTGGTGTGGTATCAACCTGATAGACTCAGTCCCATTTTTCCTCAAGTTCATGTGTTTAGAGTGCAGGACTGTTCCTTTTAACATATTTTTTGTGTTTCGTTAGCTTCATTTCAAGTGGACCAAACTATGGGACTACCACCCATAGAAGATAATATTTGTCAGAAAAATTCCCTTTTAGTTCTTCCTTTAGTTGAGCCTAAGTATTCCTCTAAAGTATATCCTCCCATCATTCTAGTTAATTATAATTAAGTCTTATTTTACTTGGCCATAGCATAAGCATTGTAAATACCAGATACTGTTGTGAGACACAAGGTTGTTGTTCAAGTGTATTTGCAGGATTAGAAACATCTGCTGCTTCGAAATGCGCTGTATCATTTGGAAATCTGATAATGTCTTCCCTCACCATACTAAGTCTGTGAACCTCTGGGGTACTTGTTTGATTTCAATGATTGGGGCTGGTTTTAGTTAAGGGAAGCGCGACTTAACCCAAATTTTTAAAGCAGTAATAATACAAATACCTTTTTGAACACAATTTTAATGCAAAGTACTGGGCAATCCAATGAACGAAGTAACTGTAAAGTAATAGGTGTGTTTAATAGCTAAAAGGTCAGGTTTATTGTGTTTTGGGGTTGGTTTGTTGTTGTTCCCCCCCTCCCCCCCCCGCCCCAAACTGGAATGCTTCTTGAGGCTGCTTAAAAAGGTCTTTGCGAACAAAGTAGTACAAATATACCTGGCTACATTGCATACCTGTGGTTGTAGGCAATTTAGAATGATGATTCCTTTGTCTCTGGGAGGATACTTGCATGAGAAGGATATTATTTATTTCAATGAACTGAAACTGTTTCATTATTTCAGGACTTGAAACAGTTCCTCATGAGATTTCTGGCTGCATCACTGGAATGGTACTAATGCCAAACTTCCAAACTCATGAAGTGCCTTCAGACCATAGATCTACCAGCCTTGGTATGGGGTGAAGTATTGTAACTGGATTTTAGCATACCTGTGCCCTATAAACAGGCTTGCCATGGTTCCCAGACAGGAAAAAAAGACTCTCCAGGAGTATTAACAAGACCCAAAATGCACAATATGAAAAATAAGTCTTAATAGTAGCTTAAGCAAGTCTCATCCCTTTTATGCTTCCCTGAATGTACAGGGTGAAGCAGGCATGCTTTTCCATGGTTTCTGCTGGGGCCTGTCCAGCAGTACAAAATGCTAGGCCTCACACATGTGGCTACTCATTTTTTTTACTCAATTTACTCATCTCTCTGCATTTAGAGGAAGAAAAGTTAAGGAGTTTGTTCAGTTCTTCCCTTATGCCTATTTCTGTCACCATAATCATGATAGTCTAACTTCCATGGATCTGTCTGCCTGCTTCTCAGATGTATCTATATTGCCTCACGTCTCTGAGGGTGAGGTTCATCTGACTAAATGTAAATGTTTGTCTTTACATTAGTCACCCTAGCTTGCTTTTGCAGTCAGTGGAAAGCAATAGGCACTTATTTACTTACTTAATAGGGATGGTTCACCACGATTAGTTTTAGAAATCTATGTTAGGGCATGAGCAATCTGCTGTAAAAGTGCTTTTCTTTTTTTTTTTTTGACTCATCGTACAGGAGTCTAGATGAGAAGTTCAGTGTAGACACCTGCATTTAGCCAAATGAAGTTTACGTTCAATGTTTTGATCCTTAATTTACCTTGCAAAGGTTTTTCTTTCTCTTCTGTGTGCATGTATCGATCTACGTGCTGTGTAAGACAGACAGGAGACAGTGATGCAGCCTTTTTAGTAATTGAACATTTTCATATAAAAATTAAGCATTTCTGAAAATGTTGCAGGTTTCCATGGGATCCAACTGGAACAGCAAATAGAGCCTGTAGCAGTTTTCCTTTTTTCCCCTTCCCAGTTTCTCTTAATGAATATAAATGCTCTTTAGTTGTATTTTCTTCAGCTTTTGTGTGGACTGCACACCTGTATTAGCTAGATTTGTTGTTACTGCATAACATTGTTTCTTCAAGAACATCCTGACCACAATTAAAGTAGAGGCTAGTCTCTCTGCTCCAGTTCACTGGGAGCCATTAATAACAGCAGCTGTGGTAAACTTCACTCTAGGTCTGATCTTTCTGAAGAAATCATGAGGGTCCAGCCAACCCTAGGATTTAGCTACAGCATAACCCTGCCACAGATTTTACAGTTAAAATACATGGGAAGTAGTGAAGACAGCTTTCTAGTCACTCAGTTTCTGACACTGCAGAATGTCTCTGTCTTGTATTAGAAAAGAAGGTCATTAGCGTTCTTTGTTCAGAAATTATGTCACTCTGCTTGGTGGTCGCATTGAAATGCTTTTTTTGTAGGAGTGACCTCCACAGACTTCTGAACTGTCAGTTCCATCTCTTATGATTATCTCTTGTGTTGCTTTGAATACTAATGGCACAAAGCCATCCTTGTCTGCAGTGAGCACAATCCAAGAAGAGCCTACAAAAATTAAGCAAAAAAAAAAAAAAAAAGAAAATGAGTGTACTACTCTGGTTACGTAAAATGTACAAGCACGTTTTAAAAAGTCAGCCAGCACACGAGCAGAGCAGGCTTTCTTTTTGTGCACTAAAGCCTTATTACGCTAATGACATTAAGGTCTAACAATCCATGCTAAACACACCTTTGTGTAAATGCAGAGGGGGGGCTAAATGAAAGGTCTTGAAAGGTTTGAGGTATTTTGTCCCTTATTTAAATTAAGTTGAAAAGCAAGGTGCATCTTTGCTAGTTCTGATAAACTATAAGTACCTTCATTTTCTGAAAACTCAGCCAGCCTTTCCATGCTGACTTTTGTTCTAGTGACATCTACTTCTGCTTATCCTTTTTTTCTTATCCGCTCTACCCAAATGATGAAGAGATCATAAAAACTGGAAAAGATGGCAAAGAAAATTATTGTGCTGTATTGGTTCTGGAAGGAAGTAGGGTTTTTCATCTCCTTTACTGTCAAGCCAAGATTGCTCAGTATGTTTTCAAATTCATATAGCAAATAGAAGGAAGTTACACCTTGAAGATGATTTACAGAAAATACAATTATTTGCAAAAGACGATTTTCAAAAGCTGATATAATAAATTTTCTTGTCCTTTAATTATTTATCGAATCTTCTCATAAAGAAGAGAATGAACAAAATCTGAATGACATTTTTAATCCTTTTTTTTTCTGGGGGAAAAAAAAAAGGAGGCAAGATTAAAAACTAAAGACATCAAAACCATTCAGGTTCATTTTCTGTATTACATAGAAGCAGGAAAAAAACTGTCCTGTCTTTGTTTTTTACTTTCCTTTGCAAATCAGCTTGACAGTGAAGGTATATGTACCATATATATTTTTCTAGTGATTCATCTGTTTCCTTTTGGACTGGATATTGCAGTTCTGATAGCAAATAGTGAATTCTCTATTTGTCTTTTTTCTCGTTTGACACTTTATGAAAAAGAAAAAAAATCTGTGGCAGCTGAAAAGCATGGTGGGAGCCCTTGTATCACACGTTTTTCTTAGAGCATATGATCCTGTCATTACTGAGCAGAGGCATTAGCTGGGATCTGAGGTAAAGAAAGCTCAGTTATGTTCTGTTGTTGAACTTTTTCATTTTGGGAGGTAAAACATGTTTTGTAAAGGAATGTGAGAAAAGGAAGCGTAGAAAATCCAGAAGAACCATACTTAATTTTTGTCAGTCATAACGAAGCATGGTCCTGGACAAGGCAAATCTCCCATCCTTATACTATTAACAAAGCACTTTTCCAGACTGCTACACTATTCCATGTTGTCAAGTCACCTGTTACATCATAAGAAGATTGTCATTCCAAACCATGAATCTTTAATCTTCTACTCTTAATTCTTTCTTTCTAATTCTGGACATACTTCAGATTCTGTAACCAGTGGGCCTGAAAGTGGAAATTCTGCTGTCCAAATCAATTGTTACATTATTGGTTAAATTGATAAAACATACTCTTTTATCAAACTCCTGTGACTTTTTATTTTCATTCATTAAAATGTTTGAAATTTTCTGTGTCATTGATAACACTTGCTTTGAAGCGTATTCCACAAAAGATTTCAATCTTGGAAAAACCTTGTGCAGAATGTAGTACCCTTCTGCTATGCACAATTATTACAATGATGATCTGCTGAAAAGAGAGACTTCTGTGGACTAATACCAGGGCACTATATGACAGGCTATATTTAGCACAGGTAATGGTATTACAGTCCTGGGCTTAAAGTGCAAATGATGAGGCCAAGTTCATTGCTCATATAACTCTGATGATCTTAGTAGCCTTGCTGTGCGTATGAATTTGGCCTACAGTTGTGAACTTTTTCCCCCAAATATATCCAAGTTTAAGTGTTTATTCATAGTAAAAAATGCCAGGCTGTCATTGTAATACAAGCACACTCTTCATACCTCTCCATTAATTATACAGTATTAAAGGATGGGAGTGATATTTTTAAACATGACATTTAATATTCATGCCTTGTGGCAAGGGAAAGATTTAGGAATATAAACCTGTACTGGTCAGAACTGAATAAAGAGCTACATAACACTTCTGCCCCGAACCTGATAATTTTGCAGGATATTGGTGAGTTTTAGAAAGATTCTTGTTTCAGTTGTTCTTTTTGCTGTCAACAAAAAGACTGAATTTCAGAAAAGCTGAGGAGCTCATTGAACAGAAAGAAGGACATGTTAGGATGATTCTGAGACATTCTCTTTTTGATATCTCTGAAATCTAATGCATGAAATTGAGGAGTGGTTTTCTGCTAATTAAAGATCAAATATTCAACTGTTCTGCAGAGCTGAAAATAGGTTTTCTCAAGCCCATTATTTCTTATTTTCATACTGAATTCTAAACCTCTTTTTTCATTATGGGCATTTGTTTCCAAAATCAAGAGCTGGAAGGTCAGGCCCAAAATGGTATCCTCCTTGCCCTGCAAAGCTGCATTGTGTTATTGCAGAAGCCTGCTGGGGTATAGCTCAGGCCTCAACAGCAAGTAGAGTTTTTTCATATATGCCTCCCCTGCACTGTACAGTCGAGAGAGATTGCTGACAAAAATATGAAACCTGCATATCCTTATCTTCTGGAACAACTCTCAGAAACTGCTGTAATCCAGGGGAAAACTGAAATGGCCCAATGCGTCTTGGATAAAAGCAGCTCCCCTGATCTGTGTTGTATTTGTAGCCCCTTCATTCTTGTGGTCTCATCAACAACAAGGAGATAAGCAGAATGTGAATGGCAGAATGGTGCGTATTTTACATCTCTTTTTCCCACTGTCCTTGGTGCCAACACCAGTGACACCCCAGGCCTGGTTTCTTTTTCATCAATAAACCTATTATATAGCAGTCTGCTATGTAGCTGTTATTATTTAGGAAACTATAACTTATATTATTACTTTCCTTTTTTATTTCACCAACATTGAATTCATTTCTCATAAGACACAGTATACTGATTAAACCAATGTGTCTCAGCTTGTCAGGGGCTAAGACAAGGGGCAAGACAGAAAGTAATTTATGGATCTCTCAGTGTGGAAACCATGCAAGGAGATCATAATTACAGACAAATATTGTGTAGTGTAAGATCATAATATACTTAGACTGTGATAAGAAAAGCCATCAGAAGCATTATAGAGAAATGGCTAAAAAATAACAGTATGTGTTGCTGAGAGGCTAGCGTACATCAACAGATAGGGACAAGGTAATTCAGAGACCAATCTGGGGCTAGGATTGAGCTTCATTGTTTACCTTATATTAAAAAATCAAAAAATGCTACATGATACATATATATATATCATATTCTGAGAATGAATTTTTCTCCAAACTAGTCTCAAGTGTCAAGTCTGGGGCGTGCTTGTAAAGATGGGCAAAGCAAAATGCCAGAACATCTCAGGGAAGCATTTCTATTTGGAGGTTACACAGTGTAATGATTATTTTCTCATCCTTCCTCTGTAGAGGCATCTAACATGTTACCCTGGTAATAGGTAGTTCTGCAGTTACTTAGCATTTAAGTGATTTCTAGAGACACTCTGCTGTATTTCAGACAAAGGAAAACACATACTTACCAAAAAAAGTTCACTATCTCAGTTTACTGCAGCATGGGGTAATTATTCTACCACAACTGCCTCTTTTATGCTAAAAATCTCAGGTGAAACCAGATATCAGAAATAAAAAAGAACATACCGTGTTTCATTTCAATAACAGGCAGATCAAACAGCTGCTGCACTAAATTCAAATGGATCTTGCCATCACAGAGGAGAACATCTTTTGTTTCTTCAGTAACTGCTCCATTTGAAAAACTTTTCTTCAAATGCATGCACGTAAAAGAAAAGATCTTGTTAAAGGCTTATACATTGTGCTTGAGTTCTTTTAACATTTACTCTGCTCTTACTTCTTTCAGTTCTTTTGTCATTTTGCTGCTTCTTTGTCTGTCTTTGCTACAATTTATAGATGACACCATCATGCAGTGCAATTCTAGGCGCAATCTCTTAGTCCCATGTGAAAAGGAATATGCCTCTTTGCTTTTTGCTTTGTGTGCTTATGCAGCTCAGAAATTAATCAGCCCTATATATATATGTAATGTCTTAGGTCATGCATATATGCATCCATTGGGCCTTTCTGCCTGAAGAGTGAGTTGAGTGGAAGGGAATATATCACGCCTGGAACAAAGTTGTCCAAGATGCTACCAGAGCAGATGAGTACTCTGCTCAGTTTCAGTTGTACATGTGGGTGGTTTTGATAGTCACTGGTCAGCTATTCCACCCCAGTTCTGGCACAGAGAGAACTGCAGAGAGACTGGACATAGCAACAAACTCTCTGAAAAGCTGTCATAACAAGGTAGCTTGGGAATCCTGCGACTTTCTTTGAGAAAAAGGGAATATATGGATTCACAGCCCTGGAATTTGCTCTGACATTCACTAAAAGAGCAGACTTGAATATAAGCATATGCATGCTGCATGAAGTTTAGCTGGCCTTGAGAATCGATACCTTTGTGTTCCATCATTCTGATTACTGCAAGGTACAAGGACCACAGAATAGTTGAGCTAATATGGTTATGGAGTGTATATATAGTTGCATTTAGATTTTCCTATCTGCTATCATTTGAAAGTCATTTTACAATTAAAAATTTTCCAGTGACTCAATGCCATTATAAAATATATGTGAATTGGACTTTTTTTTTCAAATAATCTTACTATACTTTGTCCTGTGAATTTAATTTTGTTCTTTCCTCTCCATACTTTCCACCTCTGTGATTCCTATGTGTTATGTTGGGGGGTTTTTTCCCTTTGGCATCCCTTATGTTTGCAATACCCCCAGATTTACCATATTTATTATTTGAATGAACAATCTACTTATTCCATTTCCTAGACCTTTCTGTTTTGTACCTTCAAAAGAAATCCAAGTTAATGTTTTAGAATGGGTTGAAAAGATGTCATCTATCCTGCTCTAGTCCGACCCTGCCTGTGTCTACTTCATATCCTTGAAACTTTCTGCTAATATGAAACTTACAGTTCAGGGATTCACAACTGCGTCTTCTATTCCAGTGCAGAGTAATCTAACCGTTGACTAAATAAATGTCTTTTTCAATGCTTGTCTTCATTTCTAATGGTGCTGTCTTTTGACTCAGTTGTGCTCTCAGTAAACATGCACTTTTTTTCTGTGTAGCAACCTTTCTAGATCAGATCCCTTTAATTTTTCTGTACATAGTGTGTATGTTGTCATGCAACCGCATTAGATTCTGTAAATCAGAATGTCTACCAACTGTTGTAAAAGTATTTTTTCCCCTACTCTATCATAAGTTTGCCATGCAGATAGTCTGCTGATTGTTATTTATTTATGTATTAGCGTAATGGATAATGGAGAATATATGTATTTTGATAATGGAGAATGGATAGCAGAGAATGGATTGAGAGCAGCCCTGAGGAGAAGGACTTGGGGGTGTTGGTGGACAAGAAGCTCAACAGGAGCCAGCAATGTGCGCGTGCAGCCCAGAAAGCCAACTGTATCCTGGGCTGCATCAAAAGAAGCATGACCAGTAAGTCAAGGGAGGGGTTTCTGCCCCTCTACCATGGTCTTGTGAGGCCGCCCTTGCAGTACTGCATCCAGCTCTGGGGTCCCCAGTACAAGAAGGACATGGAGCTGTTGAAGTGAGTCCAGAGGAGGCCACAAAGATGATCCGAGGGCTGGAGCACCTCTCCTGTGAAGACAGGCTGAGACAGTTGGGATTGTTCAGCCTGGAGAAGAGAAGGCTCTGGGGAGACCTTATAGCAGCCTTCCAGTACCTGAAGGAGCCTACAGGCAATCTGGAGAGGGACTGTTTACAAGGGCACAGAGCGATAGGACAAAGGGGAATGGCCCCTTAAGCTGAAGAATGGTAGATTTAGATTAGATACAAGGAAAAAATTGTTCTTGATGAGGGTGGTGAGGCACTGGACCAGGTTGCCCAGGGAAGTTGTGGATGCCCCATTCCTGGAAGTGTTCAAGGCCAGGTTGGATGGGGCGTCAACCTGGTTTAGTGGAGGGTGTCCCTGCCCATGGCAGTGGGGTTGGAACTAGATGGTCTTTCAGGTCCCTTCCAACCCAAACCATTCTATGATTCTATGATTGAACGAAGATGCAAGCACCATAAAAATATCTTTCCGTTAAAAACATGAACTTTCCAACTTTCAAAGGTCTTCTCATCTTTTTACCCATTCAAAACAGCCAGAAATTTGTTGCTGTGTAATTAATAAGGAAATACATAAGCAATGCATCAAAGAAGTATCATTTTCATAGTCATTATCCTATAGGAACTTTTTATTACAGCTATAACTATATAACAGAACTTCTTTGTCATTTTTACATCTCTTCACATAGTACTATATTCTACTGAACCTAAATACATTTAAAACTCGATGGGCTGAATGTTCAGCAGTGAGCATGTGCTTTGCATTTACATTGCAAAGATGTTATTTGCCTGTACAGGTGTTTGTGCAAAGCTTTTCATTGCTGCATATAATGTATTAGTACATCTAACAACTACTTCATTTTCCCAAATTCAGGTTGAAATAGCAGAGTTTATTCAAACTTGTACTTCAGTTAATGAATCATAGGAAAATGTGGACTGTAAATGAGTCAGGCACATTCCCTTGACCTGAATGGTTCATTTTTTCATGTAGATATGCTTCAATTCAAGAATAATCAGAAAACAATCTGCCTCTGTTGATTTGAAATCAGTTGAATGGAAGTGTATAGTAAGGATGACTTTGTTCTAGTATGTTTTCAACTTAGCCTTGCAAGTTATTATTGGAACAGCCATTAGAAGTGGAAGACATTTTTGTATACACAAAACTACATGGCATCTATTTTTTATCCTAACCAGTTTTTCAAGTACAGACCTCAAAGGTTAAGTTTCAGAGTTGCTTGTCTTCCATCACTTGTGAGCATTCATATTAGCTATTCTCTCTGTCATTTACTTCTGTTTATAATGATAAAGATAATCACCTTTGCATTTATTTTTGTCTGTGGGCAAATTCAGTCAGGTCAAGAATCTTTCTCTGGTTTAATCTTCTAACTATTTAGCTTTTTTTTCTTTAATATTTAGTTTAAGTGATGAAAACATGCCTTCTCTTTGAGGAATATGTTCACACACATCGTTATCATAGGTTAACTGATTTAAACCCATGCCTTCTTGAGAGGTAGGTAACTGTTAGTATTCCCTTTCTATAGATGACCAACCCATTAGACAGGAAGCTTAAGAGATTTTCTCAAGGTCATGGAAGTAATTTGTGACAGAGTTAGAAATACAACTAAAATCTCATCTTAGTACTTCCCATTTTCATGCCTTAAGCCAAAGACAATTTTCTAGTCAAATCTACATTTAATTCACATCTTCCCAAAATATGCATCTGGTTTTGCTGTGTTGCTATTTATCTCCAACAGAAGCCAGTGGACTTGCAATTCTCAGATTAAAATTCCTTAATATTAGTTGTGTGATCCTAAACCAACGTTTATTTTATTGGTAGACAAAGAACATATTAATCACAGAAGAAACAAATACATTTCCACGTACGTGAGTGGATATTTTCAGATAAAGTTTCTGTAGCCAGCTTCCAGCAGTATATCAAGTCCAAGTCTCCCTCAACAAAAATCCAAGAGAAAGAAACCATCAATTCAAGAATTGTTTTCCTTCATCCATGTCAGCCTGCCCCTTGATCAGATTTTATAGCCTATAAAGGGTCTTTTGGGCAGCAGCCAGCCCATCACAGCATTGCCAAACTGTCTTTCAAAACTCCTGTTTTGCAATGCAAATATATACGAGAAGAAAATAATTTACTAAGGCCAAAAGGGTTCCTGGATTAGATGTTATACACTGTAGGTCTGCATGATAAATAAACATGTCTTTTATCACTTTTTTGAACCATACTGAGCAGTTAGCTAGTTCTGCCTCTTGACCTTTTTCACTATTTATCTTATATTTCCTAATGCACTGCCTACATTTGCCTGGACGCTCAGATCATCTTCATGAACTTAAATTCAATGACTGATGAAACAGTGAGGTAAATAAGAATATGCCACCAATCAGCACTGTTTTTACTAACACTGGGTTAGTGATTGATTGCAGTTTGAATGTGTCTTTCTTGTACATGGACGTCTAGAAATGTAAAATGTTTTCCAGCTGAGGCCCCACGGCTGTGTTGCCCGGTATTGCATTACTTACTGGATGTACCTCACTGACGTACTGCAGACTGCCTTTGTTCTTTTCATAAGCGTATCACATTTTTGATTCATGGTCATCTTGTAGTCACTTAACACTTAGAAGCTTTTGTCATCCTTGGTTGTTTCCAACTAATGCATATCCAGTTTATAGCAGAAATTCCTTATATTAATGCTAGAATATATCACTATGTACTTCATATTAGTTCATTTCCGTCCATTTTTTTGTATTCCAAATGTTAAGGTCATCAAATTACAGATGCAATATCCTGATCCTCTATTGACTACTTCCTGTCCTACTACTGACTTTATGCCATATGCAGATTTTATTAGCATATCTCATCAGATCATTAATGAAACTTTTAGATTAACCTGAAGATCAATCAGGAAAAAAAAATTCTCTAGTAAATTTCTTTTATATTACTATAACTGTTTACTATCTTCCTTCCAGCTAATTCCTTAACCATCTCATATTTCTTCTATTAATCCCTATTCTCTGCTGTTGAACGAATAATTTCCCCTATGGCATGATATCAAGTACTGTATTGAATTACAGGTATTTTCAATATTCTTCATATCCTTTGTGTTAATAATCTGTTGTTTTATAAAGGAAAGCTATCAGGTTAGTCAGTCACATATATGCATTGTAAGGTGAATAGTGCTGCAGTTGCCTAGAACTCCATTTTCATTTTCTGAAATCCTTGATTTCATCTCTCTGTGTTGTGCTTCAGTGGTAATTTCAGTTTTGATACCTTAATACCCATTAGTCAGCTTGCTTTTGCCTTGTCCCCACATTCATTTTGTGGCATGAGACGAAAAATGGTAAATTAAATAGACGTAGAGGAACTTGCCAAGGAGACAATGAAAAGAGAGTTACATGGCTAAGGAAGAGCACTGAAGAGAAATGAGAAATATGATTTTTGATATTTAAAATGCTGTGTGTCATTAAGCCTTGCTGCAGCATTGCCACAGGCAGTATCAATGAGGTTTGGCAGCCCGCGCTGCTCTCCTTTCCTGTCATGATTTCTACTGTTGCTGTGATTGCTTTTTGATTTTTGGTGGATCCCAAATTTGTTCTGGTGGAGATTTTAATGTCTTGGCTTGCCCTTATGTGGGGCATTCCAACTGCAACACTAATTAACCTGTCAGAGAAGCATAGTCCATAAAATGTTGACGTTGGAAGAGATCTGAGGTGTTCAGCAGTGCTTAAATCCCAGTGTAGTTTGCGTTTCTAGTGCACATCAGCATTTCAGATGATATGATGCTAGGATTCCTCTACTCTTGGAACCTTGTTAATAGTTCTGCGACTAATGTTTAAGGTATGTTGTCATCTAAGATATATCCTTTGTCCTCATGCTTGCGCTTCCATTATCTTTATGTTTTGAGCATGGGGGAGGGGTTTATCTCAGAGCTTTACTTTCTTTGCACAGTACAAAAACTTGGATTCATTTTTGACATTACATATTCCTTTTCCTTTATGCCTGTGTATCCAACAAACAAATCATCTGGTCTAATAAAAGGTATTGTGTCTCCTCTACAAACCCTGCTTGTCTGCTATTGATCAGTTTCAGAACATTGTTGTCAGAACTTGTTCTTAACAGATTCCTCAACCTTTGCTCAAAATGTTATCCATGCATTAATCACACCTTGTCTTGACTACTGCAGGTCTTTATTTTACGGTCATCCTAAATCTCTTCCTTCTAAACTTCAGGATGGCTGACTAGTTTCTTACTCCAGGGAGCAGTCACATCACCTTCCTCTTCCATAATTTTCATGACTTACTTTCTATTACTCAACCCCAGTCAAAATTGCCCTTTGGATTTCAGAAAGGTTCATGGTCTTATTACAGCTGATCATTGCAGCCTGGTCTTTGCTCATTTTACTGTACCGCCCTTATACCCCCCTTCTTTATCTCTACTTCATGAAATTCTATCAGAAAAACTTTATTGCCATATGTTTGGATCCTTTCTATTCATCTTCCAGCTCTGTGTAAAAAATTGTTTATTTTATAGCTGACCTTGGCAATAAAATTTCCCATAGTAAATTGTGTGAAGATGCTGTAAAAGTACAAATCAACTTGTATACAATTATTGGTGAGTGCTAAGAACAGGAAATCATGGTGACTAATTACTGTAAATGTATTTATTTCCTGTTTAGTTCTGCAATATATGCTCTTAGTGATATACAGTTTTGACATAATACTGCTTGTGAGCAAAATGTAGTTTTAAGGTATTCTTCAGATTAAGATGAATCTTATTCCTCCTGCAGAGGTTTGCCTAAATGCCATTAATTTCAAATCCAGATTGGCTTTATATCCACTGTAATTAGCTTTTGAATGAGGCTAGTTTGAATATTCTGCAGCTGTTTCTTTTCTAGGGAAAAAGGATGAAAAAGTATCTTATTACAAAATGAAACAGAAACAAATCTGTGACAGATCCTCATCTCATCTCTTTTTTTTTCTTTTTTTTTTTTTTCTTTTTAAATAATATCCTCTTACTGTGTCTGTCTGTCTGCCCTCCCACTCTATCCTGAATCACAAGTCTGTATGTGATGAAAGAGCAATAATATTTGCTTTTCAGGGTTGAATGATCAAGTCACCTCTGGTGGCTGAATGCTATTACACAAGTGATAGTGCAGTGACATTTCCAAAGTGTGAGTGATCATGTTTTTGTTTTATGGCTATGGGCTACATAGAATATAAATTCTGGTAGTACTGCGTGGACGTGACTTCAGAGGAGTTATAGGTAGGCTAGCACTAACAGAATAAACAGAGGTTTTGAAGACTATTTAGTGAGCAGACGTTATGAATTATTAAGTAATACACATTTTGTTTTATCCTATGGTTTTCTAAGCAGAACTGGAAACATACATAAATATGTCAATAACGCTTCTGCACAACAGTGTTCATAATTGCCCATTAATTATTGCTAAATTTTTATCTATTATGTTTTAAACTTTCCTTTTATGTTTTTAATGCATAAATATGGTTATGCAGTACTGATCATTATATTTTATAGTACAATAGATTTCTCAATCAAGACTGAGCCTCTGCCGTGCTGGGGATTGTGCGAACACTTAGGAAGACATGCACTTGGCACAAAAAGCTGAAAGATAATGGCCATATTATTGACTGGACTGCAGTGTTCCTAAAGCTTAGAATGTTTTCCACAGGCTGATATTTATATCATAAGGCAATAAAGCTATTTCCTGACTTTTTGCACTGTGAACACAGAGCCTGGCTGGAACCCACAGCCCAGCTGGTCTCTGAGCTCACAGAGTGCTAATCACCTCCTGAAGGAGGAACAAGGTTCAGATGTCTAAATCCAAACTAATCAAAACAACGGTTTTCTGAGAAAATTATTAGCTGCCTATGAAGCAAATATTTCCCTGTCTGTCTGGAGGCCTTTTTGCCACCAGGCTATTTTTCATTATTTTTTGGCATCATGCTGTGATCCTGTTAGATTTCAGAAGAGGGGCTGAACTATGCAAGGCATTAGTTGCGACTAACACAGAAAAGCTATGTGTCTAGGAAAGACATCAAGTGACACTTTTTCTGAGGCATTATAATGCAATACTAGCAGTGCTTGCTACTGGCTCAGCTGAAACTAACCTGTTCCGATAAATAAGCGTCTTCCTTTCTAAATGTAGTTAGTCTAGCCATATTTTAGAAGCACTAATTTTATTTTAATTTTTTTGCTTCCAACAAAAAAACCCAGGATAATTAATTCGTACTGCTTGTGCAAGCAAGCGTGCACAGTGACTTCAGATCTTAGATTAATGTTACGTGTCACAAACAAAACTTCTCTTTGGAAAGGTTAATCCAATTGAATCCAAGAGATAGGGCTGCTTGCTAAATAAATAACTTGATTTATGTTAAGAAATCAGAATCAATTTGAACATGCTGGAGAACAGAAGGGCTTGCTTCTTGGCAAATAAAATCCTAAATTATTTAAAATAGACATGTTGCTTTTTCCACCAGAATTTGTGTAATGTATTCAAGTTAAATTATTGACTAATTCAGATCGAAAGCTTTGCTTTTATCCAAAGTACCTAACATACTAGAATCTACTTAAATGGCAAGTAAACGACTGCTTAAAAGTAATGAATATGATTTAATTGAGTCACCATTCCCTTAATGAGTGTTTAAGGAGGGGTACTTAGATGTCTGTATGGATTCCTTTAGAGTAAAAAGAAGTCAAATTTGTTTGGGAAGTACATAGTTCAGCATTGTCACAATGTAATGTATTACTTTGACATAATGCTGCTTAGGTTGCAGTAGATAAGAATGCATTTACAATTGGCATCTACACCCTGAAAGGGACCCCGGTTTTAGCAGCAATATCACTAGCATCGGCATGACCAAAAATATGATCAGTATAATGTTAGTATTACCACAAATAATACTAAGAATAATAGCCAGAAATAATTACCCAACTTACATTCCTTTGTTGAAATTCTTACTGAAGTCAATAGGAATTTTGCCGAAACAAGGGTGGGATAGGAACATGATGATTTGGCATTGGTCTATTTATTTAATGAAATTATAATTACATATTGACAGCTATTATTTTTTTCCCAGAAAATTTGAAGTGGTAATGTTTTACAAATTGAGTATGTCCAGCTCTGTGAAGGTAAGTGGTGGGAAATTAAAGTAGAAATAAGCCAACTTCATGTCATTCCCATCTGAATTTTCCATAAATTGAGATTCAATAGTTTGTTTTAGCCTTCGTCAGTCTAGCTATCTTCAAACTTTGGATTTGAGCTCAGGTTTGAATTTATTATGTTTCTGGTGGGCTACTGTACCACGCTACTCATAGGCTCATCTCTAGACTGAACTAACATGTAAACCTTTTGTACATTAACAACTGTTTGGCCCTGTTCTCTTTCTTGGATAGATGCACACAAAGTCAGCTAATATCCAAGATAGTTGTGCATAAGCAAAGAAGAATGAACAGATACAAATCTCCCATGTGAAGTACCCTTTAAGTTACCCACATCATCCTGAGTTATTGTTTCAATGACAAATTATAATACCATTTTAGATTAAGCTTGATGCCAAACTCAGGTTACATTGATAAGAATTAAACTGCATCCTCTTGACTTAAAGCTTAATAAATACACGATTGTTTAAAATATTAGTGTCTTATCACAGTATTTTTAAGCTGAAAAAAAAGTTACCTGGTAAGTAATATGAAGGACGGGTGGTTCCTGTGAACATGGATAGGCTAAAGATCTCCTCCCGTTTTTAGCGAAGTCCGTTATTTCAGAAAGACTCAGTTGTAATTCATTGAAGCTGCCACAAAGTCTCTCTAAATTTCTAGATATGTGACTCATTCCTCTTTCACTTGGCAAATTGTTTTTAGGAGAACTTGATGTTTCTTGGATCACATTGAACTGCACTTTAGGGGAAGTTGCTCTGTTGGAAAGCCTGGCAGGTGTTGCAAAACCAAGAAGAGACACTGAGCGATTGGTAGGTTCAGCATCCAATGTTTCCAAGGCCACTGAGGGGTCACCTGGGAGCCTTTTTTCATCCAGGTCACTCACACTTGATGAAGAGCTCTGCTCATAACTAGGGCTCTTTACTTCTTCAATGAGTCTTCTCCTGCCACTAGGAGATTGAATAACTGTGCTTCTTGGTATTAACAGCTCCCTGCTTTGAGGTTGGTCTTCCGTAGCAAGATTTTCAAAGAATTTTCTTTTTCCAGGTATATTAACAGAGGATTCAAAGTTATAAAACATGTTCTGCTTAGTCTCAGGCAATGCTGAAGAATCTTCTTCCAGCATCAATTCTTTGATCATCAAACGCATTACGTACCTGTCTGAACTTGAAGATGGAATAAAACTAGGCTCAGGGAACTTTTGCTTGCCAATCAGAATCAATAGGAGTTTATCTGTCAAAAAGCATAGGCCCTTTGGTCTTTCATTTTTTTCCAGCTGAATTTGTTGAATGTGAGGCATGCAAGAAGAGGTTACTGAATACACCAAAACAATGTTAGAAGTATTAGAGGCTACTGCCACAATCTGAGCTCTAAGGTCAAAAGCCATTATATCAGGAACCAGAATACCTGGGATGGTGACTTTTCTGGTGGTGGTTACCTTCCTCTCAAAAGTCACCAAAATCAAGTGAGAAGAATCTTGACCATTTGTTGCTGCAGAGTCTTTGCGTTTCAGAGTAATAAGAGGACCGGGATCAGACCGACGGTGGTTTGCAAGGATATGGGTTAAATCCACAGGTCCCGATGAAGAAGAAGCAACTGAATCAACACCTGATCTATCTGAATCTGTGGACTTTCTTCGCAGGTCCATGGAGTATTCCTCATCACCAAGCACCAGAGCAGACTGTGAGATTAAAGAACCAATTTCTGTCCCAGATGGCATATCAAATGCAATGCCGGCATTCAAACCACAGATATTATCTAAAGGAAGCTCAGTAGCTACAGCAATTTGGAAATCCAGTGTGGCTTGTATAGCACAGATATAACCTCCCACATCAAAGACTGGGCAAAAGGAGCAGGTGTTTAGAGTTTTCTGAGCATCATCCCATATGTAGGAATGCAGCGCACTGCCTATAGCCACTACTAAACGATTACCGTCCTTAGTCCAGCAAGCACAGTGGATAAGCCCACTGCTTTTGATATCTGCCTTAACTCTAGTGTTGTCAGTACGAACAGCGTGCAAGACTGAAGCATCTCTTTTTGTAAGCACAGCCAAGACTTCCTTCTTTGGATGCCAGACGCAGCCCTGAGAAAGCAGTGGAAATGGCTCACCAACTTCACAAGTCTGAGAAATCAAGGGTTTGTTCTTCTCTGCAGTGCTATAGCCCAGCTGCCAAACGCTAACATGCTTTTTATGCTGAACAGCGAGCAGAGCTGGGGCGTCTGTAGAGCAACACGGGCCCCAATAAAGCCCATGAACATGTTCAAATTGACCAACAACACTTGAGTCTCCAAACTTTAGTACTCCATTATGATAGTATAACGCAGTCAGTATCACTTGCTTCCCATCTGTCCAGGCAATTCCATGCACGGGGTGGATGGCCTGATATAAAGCATTGAGGCCAGTTCTCAGCAGCTTTGCCTTTCCCAGCTCCATCTTTTAAAGCTTTCAGTCTATTGGTGGTTGTTCTGAAGCAGAGAATCCATGGAATTCTCTCGCAGGTCACGATGAGGAAAATTTTTTCTTATGTCTCCTTCCCTTCCTTTCCAGAATCAAGCACGTTTTTCTGCTAATAATCCAAGAGCCTATATTGTGAACTCCTTCCCAGTAAGCCTGCAGCTGCTCTTCTAAGTATAAATCCATGTCAAAGCTGCTTTTGCTATGTCTTTTCCTGGGAGGAGTTATCATCTTCATGTGATGGCTAACAAGGTTTAACCAATTACTGTACGTTTTCATAGAAGTCTATTTTTAACTCTTCACTGCTGCGAGTATATTTAAAAATAACACTTAATACCTTGACCTTCAGTGAATGAAGGTCTTTGGTGAAGGCTGGAGAGAGATCATACACTGTTAAGCCTAAGTATTAAGCTACATCCTGAAATAATGACCTGACACTTCTTTCAGCCAGCCTTTGAAGGATAAAAGAAGATATAAAGATACCTGAGAACTGTACGAGGCAGATTGCAATCTCTGATGGACAGCATCTTTCAAAGATACAAGATCCTAAGTGGCTATGAAAGGAAAGTAGAAAAGGGAAATCATGCTCTGTTCTGTTAGTACTTACAGGAGAATGAAGGAAAGTGAGATTAAAAAAAAAAAAAAAAAAAAAGTAAAATAGTCTAGAAGCAAAGACAGCTGATTTGTGTTCATTTTACTGGGACAGATTTCCTAGCTACAAATATATGTTGATTTCTTTCTTGGTCTTCCCCGCCACCTGTATCTGAGGACTGTTGCCTCATCATATAGCCAGAATCCAAGGGGGTAGCCAAAATTTTCCTGTTTCCCTAGACCCTGCAGTTTCTACAATATGTAACGTAACATCTTCGCGGTGACAAAGACCCAACCAGTAAACTCACATAACACAGTGAGGCCATGGGAGGATATGCCAGTTTGGTTCAACTGTATTGTTTCAGGACCAGAGCTCGTTCAGATGGACTACCTTTGGTGCCTCCATTCTTCCTTCCTTAGCACATCCTTTTCCGGGGTTAGTTTGGACAAAGCCTGCCTGTCACTGAACGTAAATTGTCAGGGTGAGACTCATTACTTAAATATAGGCAACCATTACTATTTTAAATGCCCTAGAATATCTGAGACAGCACACTGTCAGTTACAGGAGAGCAGTGCTGTTCTGGAGTGGCAGCTGGCAGCAAAGAGATGATCCCTAGATAGTCCCTAGACTGTCTAAGATGGCATTAGAAGCTTATATGCAGGTAACTGAATCCAATCCATCCTCAGCATCCTTTTGTAGTTCCTGTTTTGCCAGCATCTCCTTTCCACTTTGATGTAACTTGTGCCTTTTGCTGCTTACATAAAAAAATAATGTGAATAAGTTAGACCTGAGCAGAGGTTTTCAAATGATCAATATATATATTATGTTTAAAGATTTAATGCTTAGGTATATGCATTCTGCATCTTTAGCTAATTTGTACTTTATATATTTTTATAATAGTACCTGGGAAAAGCAGACCTCTTGTTGAAGGCTGTTGGATCACTGTTGTAAGAATTTTTTTAGTATCCTTTTCCCAGGTGTATTTGCTAAGGATGCTGAGTACCAATAAAGAACTCCCAAATTTTGAGTAAACATACCATAAAGTAAACATACCATATTCTCATTCATGGGTTTTGTAGATTATTTCATGAAGATTACATTCAAAATCAAGACTTTTTTTTTATTCATCAAGGACAAGCCAGCGGTGATGACTGCAATAGGTAAAAATTAAAAAGCTAAATATGCAGGCTAAAAGATCCCTTTTGAATCAAGACTCCTAAATTTTTGATTCCAGTCTGTGCTTGCAGTGAAACCATGTTTTTTAATGATTTTACTCTACCCATTGCTGACACAGATGCCTGGGTCATGCTTAAGATGCCACACTGCCATACCTGTTTCACTAGGAGCTCTGATTATTCTGTACTTCCTCAAAGTGGTAGCAGGATTATTGTGTCATATATTAGTGGTAGCTTTTTTATTTATAATGAATAGATTACATTAAAATACAATCCCAGCAGCTCCACAAATTTGCAGAGTCTGTATAAGATATTTTTGTTTTGCTTTAAAATAAGGCTGCTTTGCTGTCTTCTGGATGTATTTTACTGAAACTGATAAAGCTATTCTTTAGCACAGCCATCTCATCTACATTCTGAATGGTGCTTTAAATATCGTAACAAAACTATGTTGCAGCTGGATTCTAGCAACCTAAAATGTATTTTGGATGCAGAAATTTCTGCCTCAGTATGACTGAAATGCTCAGAAGACGTTTCACTAAGGATGATGTGTGTTCTGCCAGCTATGCAGACATCTTGAGATCATGGACTACTTGTGGAAGATTGAGCTTTCTCATTTTCTCATCTCTCATAGCATGCATCTGCTCTTCAGCAGTGTTTCTGACATTATCAGAGGGTGATACAAGGCTGAATCTATGAGATTTGCCAGTAACAGAATCATCCTCACTTTTGGAATTAAGGACGTCTCACAAACACTGAGGTCTTGAAAAATATTTGTACTAGAGCCACAGTGAGGTTTTCATCTGAGCATGAGGAAATAGGACTTCATCTGGTGTGCTACTGTTTATTTCTAGTTAATTCTCTAAGATATTCCAATATAAAAATGACAACATCCACAAAGTTCCACTGCAATGGTAGTGAGGTGATGAGGTAGTGAGGCATGATATATCCACAGCTTGTTACTGCTTTGTCCAAGTTTTAAGATCTTTTTTTTCCTCAAACTCTAGCACCTTTGGTTCACCAGGATAATTCACCTCCTGTTTCCTATCACATAATGTCTTTACATCCTGTGGTAGAATTTTTCTAGAAAGGCTGAAGCCAATCAATATAGGTGCTTAGCAGACGAGGAGTTACACAGTTCATTTAAAGCAACGGAAGCTCAGAGATCTCTTCCTACAAGGAATGTTTGTAATACAGCTTCAGTGAATGTGAGATGAGGCCCACTGAGAAACCAGACTCATGGAGAGACACAAAACCTTTCACAAGTTTGCTGTGGCTTTTTAAAAATCTCTAAGGCTCAGTGTTTGTTGAAATCTGCAGGGTTTGGAAACACAAGGACTATTCTGTAGCCATTGAGTCTGAACCTCAGGCTCCATTTGGGCTAACATTTGAGGATCTCAGGGAAAGTTTCCTCCCATGGTTCATTCTGTGGGGTTTTTTTTGGTGGGAGAGAATAATGTGGGCATGAAACTTCTGTGAGAACAGAATCATCTAGTACCTCCATAAACACAATATATGACGAAACTAATTTGAGATAAGATTACCTTTCAGAGTGTATCTTTAAAAAAATATATAAATAATGGAAGAGTTATAAAATATACAAGGGAAAAACCCCATAAGTTATGCCATGATTACAGAATGTAAACAAGTTATACTCGGGATCAAAGCAAATTCCAGATTCAGGCACAAGGTGAACGAAAGAGACAACGAACTTTCGTTTGGCACAGCCTCATTTTTTAAAAACAAGATAAAAATAGAGGGGAAAAAACAAGTTTCCCTCATTCAGTTAGTATATTTTACTGGAAAAAAAATTAAATAATATTCCGTGTTACCTTGGCATGCACAGATCTATATAGTGCACTCAAAATAAAGGCTGGTAATTGAAAACTCTCCTGGCAATACTACAGTTTTCCTTTGAGATCCAAGAAAGAAATGCAAAGAGTAATCTGTTAGTAATCTGAGACACTCTGGTGAGCAACCACAGTCTTTACACTGATACTGAGCTAGATTCTGATCCTATTAGCATCTCTGTGCCTCTGATTAACTTTGGTATAACTCAGATCAGAATGTCATAAGATCATAGGATCATAGGATATCCTGAGTTGGAAGGGACCCATAAGGATCATCAAGTCCAACTCCTGGCTCCACACAGGACCAGCCAGATCAGAGCATATGACTGAGAGCATTATCCAGACGCTTCTTGAACCCAGTCAAGCTCAGTGCTGTGACCACTTCCCTGGGGAACCTGTTCCAGTGCCTGACCACCCTTGCAGTGAAGAACCTTTTCCTGATATCCAACCTAAACCTCCCCCATCGCAGCTTCATTCCATTCCCTCGGGTTCTATCACTGCTCACCAGAGGGAGGAGATTAGCACCTGCCCCATCACTCCCCCTCATGAGGAAGCTGTAGGCTGCGATGAGGTCTCCCCTCAGTCTTCTCTTCTCCAGGCTGAACAAACCGAGGGACTTCACCCTCGCTTCATATGTCTTCCCCTCTAGACCATTCACCATCCTTGTTGCCCTCCTTTGGACACTCTCTAATAGTTTTATGTCTTTTTTGTACTGTGGCACCCAAAACTGCATGCAGTACTCAGGGTGAGGCCACACCAGCGCAGTGTAGAGTGGGACAATCCCTTCCCTAGACCGGCTAGCAATGCCGTGCTTGATGCACCCCAGGATACAGTTGGCCTTCCTGGCAGCCTGGGCACACTGTTGACTCATGTTCAACTTGCTGTCAACCAAGACCCCCAAGTTCCTTTCAGCATGGCTGGTCTCTAGCGTCTCATCGCCCAGTCTGTATGTATAACCAGGGTTGCCCCTTCCCAGGTGCAGAATCTGGCACTTGCCCTTGTTAAACCTCATGCGGTTGGTGATTGCCCAGTTCTCCAATCTGTCCAGATCTCTCTGCAAGGCCTCTCCACCCTCAACAGAATCAACACCTCCTCCCAATTTGGTGTCATCTGCAAACTTGCTCACAAAACCTTCTAGTCCTACATCCAAGTCATTTATGAAAAAATGAAAAAGAACTGGCCCTAAAATGGAGCCCTGGGGAACCCCACTAGTGACTGGCCACCAGCCTGATGTAACCCCGTTTACCATAACTCTTTGGGCCCGACCCATCAGCCAGTTGCTCACCCATCGCACTATGCTTTTGTCAAGCCATATGGTGGACATTTTGTCCAGAAGGATACTGTGAGAGACAGTATCAAAAGCTTTACTGAAATCTAAAAAAATGACATCAACTAACTTGCCTTGGTCAACTAGATGGGTGACCTTATTGTAAAAGGAAACTAGGTTTGTTAAACAGACCCTTCCTCTCATGAACCCGTGTTGGCTGTGACCAATGTCACCCATGGTTTAAATAAGATGTTTCAGCTGGTGGCACCTTGGCTGGCTCTGTCCTGCAGAGTGATTCTAGCCACCCAGTCTCTGTTGCTTTGGAGGAGATGGTTTTCAGAAGCAGCGTACAAAGTTCAAAACTGAACACCACCCACCGAGTTGCACATAGCTGTTAATTAGTAGCTGTGAGTTCCAATAGTTCATAATAAATACTGGAAAATTAATCCAAGCCCTCGTTGCAGAGGTTGAGCTATCCTTTTTTATAACACTGTTTTCATATTGCTGTTTTCTCACATTGCTATACTTAGTATTCATCTGTCTTGGGAAATGATGAATAAACTTTGAGTTCAATATGTATCAGAGCTAATGAGTTCCAGGCTCTTTAAATATATTTACCTGGATATTTCTTGTCCGGTGGGAGATCAGTATCTAAATGGAGATCAGTGACAAGTGGCGTTCCTCAGGGGTTGGTACTGGGACCAGCGCTGTTCAACATCTTTGTTGGTGACATGGACAGTAGGATCAAGTTCACCCTCAGTGAGTTTGCTGATGACACCAAGCTGTGTGATGTGGTCAACATGCTGGAGGGAAGNTGAAGACAGGCTGAGACAGTTGGGATTGTTCAGCCTGGAGAAGAGAAGGTTCTGGGGAGACCTTATAGCAGCCTTCCAGTACCTAAAGGGGCCTACAGGCAATCTGGAGAGGGACTGTTTACAAGGGCACGGAGCGATAGGACAAAGGGGAATGGCCCCTTAAGCTGAAGGATGGTAGATTTAGACAAGATATTAGGAAGAAATTCTTTCCCGTGAGGGTGGTGAGGCACTGGACCAGGTTGCCCAGGGAAGTTGTGGATGCCCTGTCCCTGGAAGTGTTCAAGGCCAGGTTGGATGGGGCGTCAACCTGGTTTAGTGGAGGGTGTCCCTGCCCATGGCAGTGGGGTTGGAACTAGATGGTCTTTCAGGTCCCTTCCAACCCAAACCATTCTATGATTCTAAGATTCCATGATAATATTTCTGTGGATCCGAGTTCAGTGCCTTGCTGGAAAAGCTGAGATTCAGACTTCATTTTCTCCTTTATTCATGGTAAAATAACTCTTTCTGGGCTAAATCTAGCTTCAAGTTAATTAAATTGATGTTAATATTCCTGGTGACTTCAGAGGAAGACAGAGCCAGCTCAATATGTAATAAAAACATAAGAGTAATCATTTTTCTAATACTAATTTAACTCAACTTTATAAAATGTTTAATGTTTCATGGTATTTTTACTTCAGAAATATTTCTGTTTAAAGCTCCTCACCATGATTTTACCAATTTAAGTCGATGTGTCATTTAGTTCAATACTTTCAAGAAGCTTGAGTAATGTATTTATTTTTCCACATTGACATTTCTTTGCCGTGAGATCTGACTTTAAAAAATAGTTATCTGTCATAAGCTAACTGGAACAGAATGTAAAAATGATGCAGAGTTAATAAAGATACAAAATACGTAATCTGTCAGAGCAGATCCACTGATCACACTATGTAAATTAGCATTCTTTTGACAGTGATATGTCTGTGAGCTGTTACTGCTCTCAGAATGGGATTTAACCCCCTAGTTAGCACGTTTTTGTATGTATGTCAGGTAATGTGGGAAAGATCTAAAGGAAGCTTCGGGATTTTACATAAATAAATTTAAGAAAACTGTTAAGAAGTTTGGTTAATTAAAAAAACCCCTTATGCAAATTATCATGTAAAGGTAAGGCCCTGATCTTTTCTGCGCAGGCTATATTCAAACTAAGGAGGCATGAAAGTCACAGCTTCTTTCTAAGGCTATTTCCTTTATACTTGCAGTGCCATGGCCTTACCCTTCTGGAGTGACTGCCTGGGCCAAATGTAACAGGCTAGCTTGATCTGTCATCTGCTAAATAGAGGCATCTAGCATGGGGACACATATGATGGAGGAGACACTGCTAGAGTACAGACAAAAGTTTTGCAGCTTCTTGTAGAAGTTACAAATTCTGTGAACTCACTTCCACACTTAGTGATGTGCTGCTAGACAGCAACTTTCCAAGGGTAGTAAGTATGTGACTGACTGCAGCTGGTCCTCTGACATGTGACATGCAGTTCTCTGAAATGCCCCTGGTTCTTAGGGAAGCCACCAGAGATGCTCTGTGCCATCATATCGTTCCTACTTGAGCATAGATGCTATCCATCAATCTTGCAGGAGTGTTGTCAACAGTTCTCTTGATGTTTGTGGTTCTTGGAACTCCCTCTCTTCTGTAACAGAAAGGCAAATATGCAATACTAGCACAGCAGTCCAGAGGCGAGTTTGGGGTGGCAGAGTTGGTGCAGCATTTGTTAATCTCTCAAGCCTTCCCTTTTGTGGTTTAGAGTGAGACTCTTGTGGTTCATTGGGATGGGGAGAAGAGGATCAAACCTTTCCAGAAGAACACTTCAGTCTTGCTCCAGCAAGACTGTTGGGCTTAAGGGTTTTCTGGCTTTCACAATGCCAAAGCAAAATAGGTGAGGGAAGGAAAGCACATAAAGGGTGGTTACGCAAACGTGGTCCCAGAGAATGAGATTCATTTCACATTGAATTGTAGGGGTGGGATTCATCTCACAAATTAGTATTTCTACATTGAGGTATATACATATGGCGACCAACATGAAAGTAGTACACAAGCTCCCACTGGGCAACTGAGTTGACCCTCAGGTCTCTAACATATCCCTAGACAGGCACTATAGTTGTCTAAGTCTGACCCTGCTTACTGGTTCATTTAAAGGTCAGTGGTGAGAAATAGGCACTTTTAGGGTATGATTCATTCCATCCTAAAGTACCTAAAATAGATAAATGAATCTTGCTTCATGACTCTAGCCGAAGTGCTCAGATAGGACATGGTTATGGACAGATGAATGCCAAGGAATGGTTGTGTAGTCGTTACACGCATGTCTGTTACAACTAGCACATTGATCACCGATCAGCCCACTGATAGCCCTTTCTAGAGCTCCATCCTTCCTGCCCACATCTCTCCCACTGCTGAATGCCCTCTCTGTCTCAAACCGCTATTTTGTGACTTAATACTCCCATCTGTACCCGCCAGTCTCTTGTGCTCACTTTATAAAGCAATCAAGTCTTTGATGGTGTTCTTAAAAAGGCATATTTCCTGAGCTTGAACTGGGTTTGTGTGGAATAGAAACTTAAGGAAAGTGATAGAAACTCCAGTACTTACATTATTAAAATTAGACTAGGCAGAAGTGTATGAAATGTTCTTTAGGAAACATTCCTGTCTTGGCAAAGAGAAGGAATGAATGATCTAACAGGTCTTTCCATCTGTAAGTCAACATTCAGCTTCCAAATTATGCCAGTTTTTTTCTTTCATAGACATTAAATGTAGTTGGTTTTGAAGACATCTCTTATTAGTAACTTCTTTTTTTACATGATGAAGCAAATTTATACTTTTGAAGTGATCTTTTTATCATTTGCACCAAACACATCTGATAACTTAGCAACTTCTTGCATGGCTAAACGCTCTTTGCTACAGCATGCGTGCTCAGTTAGATCACTCTCATTTGAAAGCCTATTGTGACTTGAAGAAGAACAAAGGATAATAGTATTTTCAGCAGATATATATTTATCCCAGCTTGATAATTTGTAAAGGTCACTTAAAATCTGTCTGCCCTGGGTAAATAATTTATTATTGTAAAGTATCTAAGGACAGTATGAGCTGGACATAACCCTGTATTGAAACTGGCTGATTGACAGTGTAGACAGAGTCAAACTCTTAGCAACATCCATTTTGGAAAATGCACTAGAAAGCAAATTTCATAAAGTATATAAAAAATGGTTGCTTCTGAATCACATGGATTCTAGTATCTGTTCAAGCAGTTAAACCATGTTGTTGAGAATATTGACTGAGAAGGGTGGTGGGGTCTCTCTCTCAATCTAATTTTGCTTCATGTATGGGGTGTGTATGATGAAAATACCTCTCATGGCCAGGGTACATGAATACTTTTGCTGTTACTGTCACTGGTAGAGCTGTTATGCTTTAGGGATGGTTATGGGGCAATTTCAGCAGTATCCAAAGAAAGCTGCCTCCCAGCTGTATGAGAATGTGTTCTAACACAAACTTAATAATTAAAATGAAACATTGTGCTGCTATCCACCTGCTTTTTTAAATAGTTCACCTATAACCTTCTGTGTAGGCTGAAATAGAGCTATAGTGGATGATGACTTTAATCTATAACCCTTGAACTAGTTTAAGTGTTAGGTAGAATTGTACTGAAGGTCCCGTGATATCTAAATTTTTACTGAAAGCCTGCAGTGGTTCTGTTTTGGCTTTATGTTTTGTCTCAGATAAGGCCTTAATTTAGAAGGGAAAAAAAAAATAAAAATACTGTCCTTTTTCACTAGTAGGAAGGATTAGAATTTTTTCCACTTGAGGGTCAGTTTAAACCTAAATACCTGGTGTTCAGGATTCATCCACCTTGACTACACGGTTGCTAAACCCTGAACGCCTGAGTCAGCCTGGTCTTTCCGTAAGAGAGCTAAAGGCCAAATGCTGGGTCAGCCCTGATGAGGAGCCGAATACCAGAAAGATCAGTGTTTGTGTTTGTCCTAGGCATGAATGTAAAAAGCCCGCGATTTTTAGTGGCTATTGTCAATCTGTTGACACGTACCTAGAGTTAAAGCTGTCCCTGGAGTATCACGCAAAAAAAAGCCCCAACTTTTTACAGTCTTTGTGTGCTGCCCTCCTCATAGCTGTCCTGGTATGTGTACAGCCTGCCTCTCTGCCTGCTCATCTTTTAGTTGTAACTTCAGATAATTTTGGTCAGGACGTTCTAGAAACTCATTAAATAGTGTTATAATTGCACACGCAGAATGAAGGAAAACAAATATGGCCTTAATTTTCTGAATCCATTACCCATCTCCCTTGATTCATTTATCTGGAGGATTGAGAATGCCAGTTAATTTCTTTTCCACAGTTACATTTTCCAAAATCATCGAAAGACTAATCAGAAGCTTGTAGCTAATATTTGTGGTTTGTTTGGTTTTCTCCTGTTGTTTGAACTGCTTCCAATATGTCTTGCCAATGACATTTCTTCACCAAGCAGAATAAATACCAAAACTGTAGAGAAGAGTTTTACTGGAGAAAGCAGCAAATGTGTTGCACTGTAAATGCAAAGTTTCTCAAAGTCACTGCCTTCCTTCTGTAACTTCCATGGCAAGGAAATGACCGAGCTGAAATAATTAGTTTACTGTTTAGAGATGTGATTCCAGTTCTGGTTTGTTCAGTTTGAAAGACAGACTTACTTACATTTTTTAATCCTTTTTTGGTTTTGCTATGAAAGATTGGATGGAAGAGGAAATTTAATCCTCTTGCGCTGTCTGCCTATGATATTGTTATTACTGGAATTTTTATTTGTGAGACCACACTGCATGACCCAGAGTTTAAGTTCCAGCCCCCAAGTTGCTACATTTATTTACAATAAAAGAGGACCTCTGCCCCTGAATTGTTTGCAATCTAAATAGACAAGGCAGAATGATCATTCTCATTATAGAAATGAAATACTGAGTCCAGAGCAATTCAGAGCATATCTTCAGTTCAGCAAGCTGGCTTCAAAACAGTAGGCAGTGAAGCAATACCAGTGCAGCAATCTGCATGTGTGCTAATTAGCCGGGATGGATGCTGCAATTTCATATTTATATTGCATCTGAGATGCTAGCTAGTTTTTACACACACTCTTGTGCAGTGCCCAGTAGATGTATTAGCCACGTCGGAGCGTTATGCATTGCAAAGAGAACCAAAGTGATTTAGGGTCATGCAGTCAATTTCAGAAGTGTTGTTAACCTCACTGCCACTTCTTTATTTCCTTCTCTTCTTCGTTCTGTAGAAAAAATATTACAGATTCACAAAGCAATTTAGGGAAAGGGATCTTTGGAGGTCATATGGTCCAACTGCTTGCTTGAAACAGGGCTGATTTCAAAGTTCAATCAGGTTCCTGAAGTCTTTGTTTGATAACTCATTTTGCGAAGATTTTTTTTCCCTATATTTAGTCAGAAGTTTCATTGCTGTGACTTGTGTCTATTGCTTCTTGCCCTTTTGTTGGGTGTCTCTGAGAAGACTGTGGCACCATCCTCTCCATCACCCATTAGGCAGTTGTAGACAGCAACTGAGATCTTTCGTTAGCTTTGTCTTCTTCAGGCTGAACAAACCCAGCTCTCACCTCCTCCACATTCTCCAGCCGCTAACCACATTGGACGGCTGGACTTGTTCCAGTATGTCAGTGTCTTTTCTTGTACTGGGGAGACAGAAGCTTGTGAGAGCATGAGTCCATCTGAGGACATTCATCTAAACCCCCATTTTTTTGCAAGTGGTAAACTGCATTAATCTCTTCTGGAAGTGAGCTCCATTAGTTAGGTCCTGGTCTTGCGGGGTTTTTACCTCCATTCCTGAATGTAAGCTACCAATTCCACGGCTCTGGCAGCTGGTGGCGTATATCCTGATGAGCTGGAGTTCTTCCCTGTGCATACCTGAGGCAACCTCACCTAGTCCTGAAAAAGGCTTTGAAGATCAGGACAAAGACCTTCATAATGACTCACATGTAAGTGCTGTGATAGAGAATAAGTGAATATCTGAACTGGGAAGAGCCTGGTGAGGCAGAAGAGAATGCCAGAGAGAAGTGGCAGCTTTCAAGTCAGTTTTAGTGCTACTGAAAAAATCCTGCTGCAGTTTTGCATTCATAGCTACAGCTGCAAGAGGAAACTACGGATACAGATGTGGATGAGGAGTTCCAAGAGAAAGATGAGGATTCAGAATAATTGCTTCAGGAGGAAGCTTTATTTGGAACAAGTATCAGCTGGGAGGAAGGCGACTGTGCTGCAGACCTGTGGTAACCAGCAGTGGTGAGAAGCGAGGCAGCCCTCCTACGACAGCTGTGTTGAGATTTGTGATGTAGTTTGATCCGTTCATGAAATAGCCGTCACTGTGGGTATGCTGTCAGGATTGCCCTGGGCATCTGCTTTGAGGGAAATCACTGATTCTGGCCTGACTCTGGTTTTTTTTTTTATCAAGGCTAGAGATGCACAGGAGCATTTGCAGTGACATGACCTGCTGAGCTGTGCAGGCTGGAGTTTATTTTGGTTGTTTTTTTTCCAGTGTGATGCTGGGTTTGCATGTCCTGTACACTTTTGGATTAAAATTACTTGATGGTGCATGTTGGTTCAGTGAGTGGAAAGGTCAGTATTTGTAAAACATTTTCAGTTTGCTTTCATTATTTTTTCATAGAACAGTGGTTGGGTTTCAAAGTAGCTCTGAGTCCTTCTCCATGGATGCTGGTGAGGGAAATGTGTATTGTCTGGGGGTTTTTTTGTGGCCTCCATGAATTTATACGTTTGCAGAATTTGTGCTTTCAATTTATGGGCAATTTAGTTCCTTGGCCTTCCAGAGGTGTTCTTTATGTGCATATGGAATCTATTACACATGATTTGTAGATCCTTTGTAGATTTTAAAAACAGTGAAGAATGGGATTTCACAACATAGGAACTATGAACTAAAACACCCTAAAAATTTGAAAACTGTTTGTCTTCCTAAAAGTGGAAATGCATAAATAGTTTGTAAACAGTGCAGGCTGTAGGGGTTTTAACTAAAGAAAATGAGATATTTGGCTGCTAAACTTTGAGGTTTGGGGTTTCTGCAAAACCTCATAATGACTGTGATCAACTTGTCCTCTTCGTGACCACTGAGGAATCTTACACATTGGAATCATGTGGTTCCATCCTAACATTTGGGAAGGAGGGTTCAGAGAACACCCCGCTTTTCCAGGCCACCGGTTTTGTTGCCAGGATAGAAAGACGTGCTGTGGGAAGGTCTTGTGGTAAACCGCTGTTCAGCAGGGTGAGCTCTGCAGAGCCTTGAAAACTGAGACTAATGGACTTTATCCTTGATACAGATCTGCTGGATCCTAAAGGGAGAGGAGGTGGATGTCGAGCAATAGTTTTCAAAGAGCATTCTCTAAACCACTTACCTCCTGGTCTGCTCCAATAATTTGGTTTTAGCAGTTTCCTTGGTCATGGACTTTCCCTCTTAGCCCCTTTGTCCTGTCTGCCTCTCCTTCAATTCTCTGCCAATCCTAAACTACCTTCCCTTGTATTTCAGAGGCTTTCCTAAAGATACGGGACATTCCTTGCTTCAGTCTTCTCTTCCAAGATCTTCATACGCTGTGTAGTTGCTAACAGTGTCTTTGAGGACCTCGATGCCTCAGGTGAATACAATAGGGTGAAAAATAACATTATTTGTTTTTCAATACCTGTGGCGACAAAGATTTTTAAAAATATTTACCCAACAATTTTAAGATACCCTCTACAGATCCTTTTTTTCTGCCTTTCTTTCCATTTGCTTGGGAATATGAGTGTGGGATATCTAATGAGCTGATGCCCAAAAGAAGCTATATGTCTGCATTTAGGGACCCAGCATGGGGCAAGAGGCCACGGGATAGGATGCTTATAAATACAACGGGTTTAGATGTAGATCACCGCTCAGTCCCTCCTAATCCCGTCCTGTGGCTTATGCATTTGGTGTTGGTGGGGTTTGCTTTTTTAGTGTGGTTGTAAGTCTGCCTGAGCGTGCTGGAATCTGTGTTTAAGGCCTATTATTTGCAATGGCACTTGGCGTAGATATTGTGGTCCCTTCTGAACTGTGTCTATTATGTGATTGAATCCAATCTTTTCCTGTCACAAGACCCAAGTTGGGAACAGCTGTTCTTCCACCATCATGGAGAAATGTGTAGCCCTGATCAAAGGATGCATGTACTTATAAAGGCTAAAGGAAACCCAGCAAAGTATAAATTGCTTTTATTCATCACTTTATGCCTTCTGATATTCTGATTGTCTGAGAGGACACAGACATCTACCTGGAGCCTGGATGAAAGCAGCCCTTTCTTGTAGAGTCAAGGGCCCTACTAGGACACTGCGTACCTAGAATTTCATTTTGTAACTCCCCTTACTTGCTCAGCATTTGCTGTGCCGTCCTTGCTGCTCCGTAGTGACTCTGAGGCACATCTGGAATTAGCAGTGTTCATGCCTTCTTACTACTTCTGTGCCACTTATTCTCTCGCTTGGCATCTTCCTATTTCTCAAATGCATTTATAGTATCTTTCTACTGATCAGAAATCAAATGACATTCAGAGATTTGCACCGAAAAAAAAAAAATCCTTTTCAGAATTTTACTGTTACAGACCTGTTCTGGGATGGGAGGCAGGCTAAAGGAATCCCTGTCCAGTCCTTGTTACAGCTTCTGAACTTGTCTGAACTCATGATTTTTCCTCACTTGCCCGCTTTTTGGGGAGCTTCATCCAGCCAGCCCCAGGAATTTTGGAGTTTCTGACTCACAATAAAACATAGATACAATAAACATGAGCGTGAACAGTCTGACCAGAACAGCGTGAAAAGCAGCGTGGAGATAGTCGGTATGGTTCCGAGCGTAGATGCCAAGGCCACATTATTACAGTTACAAACCAACACAGTAATTCCCCAGTTCGATCATCCTGACAACTGCCCCGTATAGATGAACATCTTTTTTCCTGAATGGAATCCAGCTTGTAACAGATAAAAATCCAGAAAAAGCAATGTCAGAGAAGTGCAGGTTGGAATTAGATGGATACAGCTCTTTCGGTTAGAAAACTGATGATGTTGAAGTTCCATTTTCATTTTTAACCTGGAACACACAGAACTGTAAACAGAACTATCCCTTCAGAGTCAGTGGAAACTGGGAGTTCATGTACACAATAAGTTTATGAGGAAATAGTATTTTTCAGCTATTTTGGGTACACTTGTCAGTAGTTGTAGCTCTTGCGCAAGTTTTTGAATTTGTAATCTCACATCACGGGAGCACCTGAGTAACCCATACACAGCTTTTCTTATTTAAAACACGGATTAGGACAGGAGTTTATAACTTGTGTTGCGCAGTGAAACTCAAGGTACCTCAAAGCAGCCTGCTGGAGACCCGCCCCTGCTGCTGGAGCTGGGGGGCACCGCCGACGGGTACCACTGCCCCTGCTGCTGCCACTCACCCCCAACAGAAACGGTGTGCACCCACTGCGGCATGCACCCGTACTGTGCAAGTATGGATGGATGCCTGCCTCCATGGCTGGCTGCAACCGGGAAAACGCTGACCCTCGCACCGCGTCCAGAGCCGTCCTGGTCGCTGATGGGTTTTGGAGCGCGCTGCCCGCTCCTCCTGCCCGCCCGGCGTCCCCCCCCCCGGTTCCCCCACCCCCCGCACACGCCCTAAGCTCCCCCGCCGCTCAGCCTCCGCGGCGGGCACGGTCGGACGGCGGAGGGGGAAACGGTGGCAAGACCCCCGGGGAAGCGACCCGCCGGGCTCCCCGCTCCGCCTGGCACCACGGCGCGGGGAGCCGGCGGGGGCCCC
>VXBL01005973.1:772707-790351 GCA_013400195.1 Aramus guarauna | reverse complement strand
GGGGAAGCCGGCGGCTCCCCGGGCGGCAGCGCCGCGGATCCCGGCGGCGGCAGCAGCGGCAGCAGGGGCGGCGAGGGGGCTGGGGATTTTTCTCTGGCATCCGCTGACAGCTGCACGAACCCGAGCGCTGTGCAGCCGGCCGGACGCGGGGGGCAGCGGCTGGGCCGGGCGCGTCCCGGGGCCGCGGCGTTCCTCCGGGAGCGCGCCCTGCCGCAAACTTTCCCCGGTTCCTCGCCCAGCCTCGCCGGGGGCCACCGGTCATTTGTGTCAGCATCGCTCCCGGCGTGGCAGCCGCCTGCCTCCTCCCGGTTAGGTGTGCGGTGCTGGTGAGGTGCAGTCCGGGTGGCAGTAACCTCTGCTTGGCGCGGGGTCTGCTTTCCAGAGTCAATTCGCGTTGTTCTGCTCTTCTGTGGCCTTAAAATATCATTTCATAAGGGTTTGAGAGTTGGTTTTTTAAGAGGACGTCATTTCTAACGTACAGCCATATGTATCTATATAATGGGCCAGATTCATCCTTGGCTGATACACAACCGTAAATAATTTGTTTAAGTCGATCTCAGCTTAACTTTCTTGGCCCAGTATCTTTCTTTCTTTGTGTATTCTTTTAAATTGGCTTCAGTGCTGGTTAGCTCTGGGGATCAAATTCTTCTCTTGGTTGCACAGATGTAAAAGCAGAACACTCATGCGGGTATAAGTAATGTTGCTGGGTTGAGAGCAGAAAGGAGCTTAACCTCGCAATAGTACTTTTCTAGCTATTAAATATATCAAGGCTGTCTTTGTAAGCAATATGCTATTCCAAAAAAGGTTATATGGATTATTTCTCTTGTTGCAAGTCTTAATGAAAATCAGCTGTCTTTAAACACTGTCTTAAAACCACAGCTAGTCAGTGGTCTTGGGAATCTCTGCTTTTAATTCAGCTTTGATGTAGCTTCACTGGCTTTGCTGGTGTTACACTCACACAGCAGACTCTGTGTCAGTAAGGTCTGGTACTTCTTTTCTCAGATCTCTGTATAATAGTGCAGCATTTGAATAATACCTGTTTTACCCAGGGTAGGATTCATCTCCCATAACTTTTCTCAGGTTAGGTGGCTAGTCTAAAGCAGTCCTCTAGGTTTTTTCTGTAGTCATCTCCTGAAAATAATTCACCTTGCCTCTCTCTGGATAGGCTGGGTTTCTCTCAAAGCACTGCTATTTCTCCACGGTTAACAGGGGAAGCCCAGGAGACTGGCATATGATCCTTGCCTGTGGTTTAGATGGCTAAAGTTAAATGAGATGAATCCCGCTTTAGGGTACGGTGGTGTCCTAAGTGGATACCTATTGCACTGTGCTTTGTGCAACCCACAGCTAGAGACGTTCCAGCCAGCCACAAGCTGATGAGCAAGGCTGTTCAGATGACGCTCGGAAGCACCGTCTGCTCAATGTCATGTTATAAATCTCGGTTCACCGTATTAGCCTGCCCTCCTGCCATTTACTGCTCGTGTGGTTTTGGCGTGTAAGCCCTCGGTACATAGCTTATGTGTTACTTGATGTTTTATAACCTGCGATGCACCCTATAATGTATAAGTTACCACGTTAATTCAGACTAAAGAGGTTAGAAAGCCAACCAGGATAGGAGGCTCGGTTTCTATCTGAATCCTCAGTTTCTAGCTTTCTGGCAAGGATGTTCCTTAATAATTGGTCTCATTCAGACTTAAGTTGTTCTGAGCCTAGGCCCTCCCCTGGCCAACATTATTTGAGAAATCAAGGTTAGCTGCTTTAATACACCATTGGCACCTAATTGAGCCTGGAAAATCTTCCCCTAGTTTTTAGTGCCTTTGGCAGTACCTAGAATGGGTAAAACGGAAATGATAATTTTGTTTTCCAGTGGCAAGAAAATAACTTAAGCCTTCTTTTCCTTTCAGTATGAAAATTTTAGGAGGAGCTACCATGCTTTTACAGGAACTCGGTGTATCACTGCTTTACTGTTGCCCAATGATACATAATTAAACGGCCTTTGTATATGAAAATTTTTCTAAAACTCTTCCTTGCTAATTAAAGATGCCCTTGTTAGAGCTGTTTTGAGTGAAAGGCATTAGAAATATGAATACAAATGGAATTTTTCACAACGTTAAACTAAGGCTTTATTTGAAAAAATATAGCAAAAACATTCTGAGAGTTTTAAGGTTATAATCCGTGAAGTTTTGACAGTCTTTTGCACTTACAGAATGTAAACGCATATATAATGCAGACATATATGGGGAAAATTACATAAGGAAAATATTATTTGGTCTAAGAGGGGAATAGGAGCCAAGCTGCGACCTTCTACCCTAAACCATACCCATTCCTGTCTTGCATATTAGTGATTTGATAACACATAGTCAATACAAATCTCAGTCTAGCATTTTCCTCTTAAAAGATAAACCTGCCTAGCCACACAGGTCAAGCAGAGAAAATAAAAGAGTGACCTTTTCTCATTTTAACAGGACGGACATTTCCAAAGAAGGGCCAGACGTGCGTGGTGCACTACACAGGTAAGGCATGTTCTGAGTATTCTCTCGATACCAACTGCCTTGCATTGAAGAGTGATTTGCCATTTCAAATGTGTTTGTTGTATTTTTTGCTTTGTTCTGTCACTCATAATCTACTCGATTATGTTCTGATTCTGTTTCCTGAATATTTCACTTCTAGCCGAGCCATTCAGGCTGCAGTATCTAGATGTGCATGCTCGTAGATTTGCCACGTTCAACGGTGAGAGGTGAACAGATGAAGCTGTGGACCTGATGCTTTAAGCCATTATACTAGCTAATGAAATCAAGCGTGAAACAGTGAAAATGCTGGGTTCATAGTTTTCCAGCCTCTGAACTTGATACAGACAATTAATGATTGTATATATCTTAAAAGTGTGTCTATGGTTTGGCAGTAAAATTCATTCCAGGTTGAAGAGATCAATACAAGGTCTATTTAACACCTGCTTTATGGACTTGTATGAATCTTAAGTGATGAGTTGGTTAATGGAGCTGTTTTATGCTGCACCTTTTGCAGAGGGAAATGTCCTTTAAATTGGTTTGTAACGTTATGTTTTGTATATAGTTATGTAAATTGTCAAAAAGAATGCAAAGACCTCTGCAGTCTGAGTCTCCCGACTGGGAAGTTCACATCAAGAGCTGCCATTTTCTGTGGTCTTTTCCTTAAAAAAGCAAAACGTGGGTGATGTGGCAATTGACAGCTACTGATCTGGGCCTACATCTGCGAGGTAATGTTTTCCTCTAGCGTTAGAGGAATGCTCTCACTGGTAACTCTTGCTTTCTTTCAGTTTTGTGCTTGGTTCTGTAGCTTGCAGCTGGAGCAAGGTGGGACCATTTTCCAGTAAATAAAACTAATGAAGTAATCCTATTTGTATTTTCAAGAAGCTTTTTGCTATGGTTTCAATAATATCTCTCCTCACAAGGTTATATATGGGAGTTATGGCACTGGCTTGGGATATAGGATGTCTGGGTTTAAGCTCCTGTACATTTGTATATTCAGAGTATTTTGATCTGATGAGGATTTCTAGTTTGAATTAGAACTTAAACACATGGGTGTCCCGTGCCATCCTCAGCTCTTACAGACGTTCCAATGTAACTTAGATCTGAAAATAGATGTTTTGAAACTATTTTCGGGAAGATGCTGAGAGATATTTTTCTGTTCCGGTCCAAACTTCAAAAATTTTTATGAAATGAAATTGTCACCTCCCACCTCTAGATAAATTTAAATGTCAGAACTGAAATAGGCAAAAAACTTTGAGGCCTGTGGCTCCTACAAAGTACAATTCTGCTGGATAACTTCAGTGAGAGCATGAATGGTGAATGTGGAAAGATAACAAGATGCTGCATACTCTTACTGATATTAGATAACATCTTAGATGAGGCTACCATAAGCTGGCTTTTGATATAAAAGACTTTATGAAAACTCATTGAATTAATCTCCAGCATAAACTGTGCGTCTTCCATGTATCTTGCTATTGGTGCTATGCAACCTCTCTAACTCCCAGATCAGAACAGATTTCAGAAAAAGCTCATCACCGCCATTCCAATGCTGTTGCAATGCCTAGGCAGTCTTTGGGGCTAATATTTTTAAAGAGAGCCCATGCTTAATGGATAAAGTGTTTTCTTCCAATGGTCTGTAAAGCATGTGGGAAAGATGAAATATGAATTTCAGGTTTTAATTTAAAACTATTTTATCTGTATACAGTATAACTTCTTTTTATACTGATGCAATTCCAGATATGTCTAGGATTCGTCTTGAAATGATCTCTGTCTTATTTATATGATCTTATTAGGCCTCACTGTACTTAATGCTTATCCTCACCACACTCCTGTGAGTCCTGCTTTAGCGAGTGGGTAGCTCAGTTACAGAAATGTCTGCAGAGACATATCCAGAACATCTGTCTTGTCACCTAAAATGGGAGTTAGGAAAAATTAAGACTCCTAGGTGCAAGGAAATGATCCAGAAGTCCTTTCCAGAGCAACTTAATATTGAGAGCACGTAAAACTCACAAGCAGTCTCCATGCTCAGCCTATGTGTCTGGAGCTAGGCACAGATACCAGTAGGCAGGCGTTGCAGTCTGGGAAGTGCAGGACCTTGCAATGACTGGACTCAGCGAAGATCTGGAGATCATTTGGATCCCCAGAAGAGCCTGACCTCACTGGACTGCTCTGAGCACAGCTCTGAATTCAGCATCAAGCACAGCAGTGACAGCCACTTTCAGTCAAAAACACAGCCTGTGGCAGCCCACTTTATGACCAGTAACTGAACAGTTGTTTCAGACATGGCAAATCTATGCTCAGTTGCCTTTTCCAGCAGAAGAGGGTCATAGCTCTATTTGCCACATCCTCAGCTGCAATCATTACATTCTTGGGGAGGAGAAAGCTGAAAATGCCTGCTCCCTCCAGGTTAGCTTGGGACATTCAGCAGTGAAGAATGCAAGAGCCATGGGCCAGAAAATGAGCAGGCAAGAGGGTAATTGGTTCAGGCACTCATGCAAGAGTATTGAAAGAGTTGTATGCCAATCCCTGTCTTCAGGATTAATTTTGTATTTTCTTTTATCCAATGATTTTCCCATTCAGTGATGCCTAGTCTTGACAGCTTGGTAGGCCATGTAACTTCTGCTTTCATACCAACGCGCGCACTATGTGGCAATACAGCTCCTTAGCACAAACGCATTTGGTTACATACTTCCCCGAAGGGTGAGGTTTTTTGAGCACGCATAGCAAACTATCCGTGCATAGTGCCTATCCACTAGTTACTCAAGTCTCAAGAGTTTCCAGCAAGGAGGAGAAGGAGACCAGAAGGGACTTGCTTCTGCCAGAGCAAGTTACGAATTTTTAAGGAGACTCAAATGAGGAGTGGCCGGTGGGCCCTATTTTGTCTTACTTCCCCATCTGGCCTTCTGTCTCCAGGAATCTCATGAATGTGCATTTCCCGTGTGAGGGGGGGTGATGGCAGAGAGCACGTACAGGTGTGGGCTGCTGGCACTGCAGGAGTAAAAGGCCTGTAGCTTGCTTCTGAAGTGTCTTTGGGAAAAGGTTTTTAGGAGCAAGCTGTCTGCATGAGTTGTCCTGGCAGTCCACGCAGAAAAAGTCCAAAGAGACCCAAAGGCTGGTACCCTAGATATTTGGCAGAACTCTAGAGTCCTCTCTGCTCATCCTCCAGGATCTTATGATCCATGCATCATCAAGGTAGGGATTCAGCAGGGTAGTTTCTAGTGTGATGACCCTACATGTTCCAGAGAAGTGGGAGGTGAGAACTGGAATCTCCTCAAGATGGAGAACTGTGATCAAGTTTTACACTTGTGCTGTCAGCACTCCAGCTATTAGGCTGTTACACGTGGGAGGTTTGCATCTTTCTCTTCTCTCCTCATTGAACTGGATGCATGATCTCAGGAGCAGGCTTTGTGGTCTGATTCCCAAATGCATCATGATGCCTTAATGGACAGACCTAAGTTCCAGTGGCAGCAGGAGTTGAGGTGCAACCTTACTAGGGAACAGCTTAGAAGGAACCTCTTTGTTTAAGCAAATTAAGCAAATCTTTTTCTTTTCTTTCTTTTTTCCTTTTTTTTTTTCCCCTCCTATGGAGTAGTTCTTGGCTGCTTTACAATTAGAGCAGGATTTTTGGATTACCCTTCAGAAGTACCTAATTGCCATTTCTGACTACGTAAGACGCCTTAGTGCCTAACTTTGGTACTGTAAATCAACCGCTAATTTTTCAGCTTCGCACAGCCTGAGTTAAGTACACAAATAAGTGCTCCAGATCATTGCAGAAGATTAGATGGGGGACTGTGATAGAACATGAAACCGAGTCCTGATCTTAGTATATGACAGAAGAATATGGTCAGATTCCCATATGTTTCACCTTTGTTAAGAAATAAAACAAATACAATAATTTCTTCTTATCATCCAGCATCTATGTTGTGTCTCAAAAGTTACCTGACGCAATATTAAAGTAATGGGATTTATAGATAAGGTAGTGCATTGGAGCCGAAATGCGTTTCCAGCAGCAATGGTTTATGTCATGTTTTTGTCAGAGATTTCATTGAGCAAGCTTCTGAAAGCCTTTGGCAATCTGCTTACTCCTTCTGCTTTCCATCTGCAAAATGGTAGTTGTACTTTGTCTGCCTCATGTGGATAGATTGCAAGCAATTTGGGATATGAGCTGCCTCCTCCTTCATGCCTAACGTAATGGTGTCCTAATCTTGATTGGGTCTTCAGGTTACATTGTAGTACTGATAGTAATACAAGTACACAAATGACAGTGTCATTAGTCCTGGAGTGTATCAACCAAATTGAGGCATTTTCTGTGGTTTCATTTCCCGTGATTTAAATTTGTTGACTCTGGCAACAGGAATTAGCAGTGCAGAATTTTCAAAGATTTATGAAGGTGATACAAAACGTGACTTTCAGTTAGAAGTGACGGTGTGCTCTCAAACAAGCTTTCTGTGCGCCGATCCCAAATCTGCTCTGAATAGTGAGAGGGCAGCTTTTTTCCCAAGTTATTTGGAGCTGACGTTCTCTTGTGTTGTCCCACGTACCTTGTGGCAGAGCTGAATTCTTAAACCTCTTCATCTTTCTCCTTGGTCACTTGTGAATCTGTGATAACAACAGTTACCCTTTTCCAGGCACTGATGATGTTCAGTGTTGGTAGTGTGAGTGTGCTGGAACAGATTTGTTTGAGTAAGACTATAGAGCCACATTAAATCATTAACTACTTATTAAACCAAAGTTCTATCAGAGATTTTCCAAAGACTTTTTAGGGTAGGGCAATGGCCGCAAAATTGCACCAAATCCAGAGCAGTTGATTTAAAAAAAAAAAAAAAATATTTTTTTGTAAATGCTTAAAGTCAAATTCCCTATTGAAATAAATTAATACTACTCAATTTATTTCAGCCGAGCTGTACAAATTCATCCTGTTTTAGGAAGCGGGCTTTTATTCAAAGCAGAACAAATGATTAATTGTTCTTTTCCTAGTGGTATGGGGACAAACTCATACCATCTTCTTTTTCTATATATTACCAGAATTGCTTGATATTGTTTCTTTAGCTTTGGCAGTGGTGTAGTGTTGAGAGTTATGGTTGTGTCTGTGAAGTTGAAAGCCTTTTTTTTTTTTTTTTTACCTTTTTTTAATAGCAAAAGCAGACTGCATAGATGCAGATTAACAGTAATTTATAGACTACGCTTGATTTACTATGATTTTAGAAAAAGCATTTTCCATTTAGCACAATACAAATATAATGCAACTCCCTTGAAAGAACTCTTGCTAAAAAGAGAACAGATCTGCCTATTTTTCTTGGATCAACATCAACCTAGTCTTAAGCGTATGTAGTAATAATAGCCTGAGATTTATCTATACTGACATACTCTCAAAAAGACTAATGTAAATTCATAATAACTTTGCAGAGTGTCATATATTTGTCTCTGAGCCTCAGTATCTGCACGACTGGATGTACCTTAGGTTTGTGTGAAAGCACTTTGTGCCAGGTGAGTAGAGGAGTGTGTGATTTCTCTGGTCCCACTTTCAGAAACATCTGTCCCACTTCAGTGGGAGCTGTGCCTGTCTACCTGAGAGGCAGATTGAACTCAATAAAGAATTTAAGCAAAATTCTTTGTCTCCAGGAAGCTGTCTAGCTGGGTTTGGAAGAGGATAGTGAATATTGCAGTTAGAGTTATCATTAATAAGAATCATATTGTAACAGACATTATAATTGAGCCTTGAGTTATAGCCAGCTAAATCTTGCTTACCTAGAGAGAACTTAATTGTTTTATCGACCATGTTCCCAAGATATATTATACCAGGAGAGTGTGATGTCTGTCCATCTTTTGGGGCTTGCCAATTTTCTGTATTTTTTTTACTTAATCTCTTCAAATTGCCCTGGTTTGAAAGGATGAAAACCTTTTACTTCTGCAGAGGTCTTTGTGGCAGCTAAGCACTTACAAGCGTCCCTTTAATTCAGTGAATCATCACTGCAAAAAGTAGTTTTGACTCCTCAGTGAAGAACATGGTCTTTTGCTGCCCCTCAGAAACGATTTGCAAGTCTTTAACCTCTCTTGATAAACGGATTAAATTTCTCATCTTTGCTTATTTAGTGTAGATTGGTTGCCTTTGGAAATATTTTAGTGGTGACTTCAGCCTGATAGTGATCGGAGTCTAGAAGCAAAAGTTTGAGGAGAAGAGATTTCTCCTGTGTGTTTTGCTGCCAGCTTAGTGACTGATTTCAGGTATTTCACTTGCTCTTTCGCTTTTTAAATTTGACAGAAAAGGGGGCTGTGCCTCTCAAAATTGTCATGAAATTAATGTTTGCAAGTACCATGAGATGAGGTGTAAGATGAAGCTATTGATGTGAAAAAATGATTTGATGAATAAAAAAGGGTCAGAGATTTATAGGAAAAAATGTAGCAGCTTCAGCAGCTGAATTAGTGAGTTGAAATTGAACGTACCAGATTGTTGCCTGATAGAAAAGGATCAGCGTAATAAACAGTAGCCTTGAGTTTCCCGGTTGCTCCTCCTTTGCGTTGCTGTGTGTTATGCCCATTGGTTTCACTGAAATGACTTGTTGTGTTAGATGATATTTAATGTGGGTAAGTGAAACAGAAAAAGAGCTTGGAATTATCCAACTGCGTTCTTACTGATAACCTCAGCTGAGAAGCAATGGTTTGACTAAGAATTGGAAGTCTCTCCTTTTAAAGGTGGTCCCCATGGCATTGAGGTGTTGTTTGGACGGTTGCTAATATGCTTTGTGCAAAGAAAGGGAAGACTTCAGGATTGCCTGTAAATGCTGTCTTATATTAATTTAGGAAAAAGACAGGATGAGTGTCTTTCTTGCAAAGAAGAATATAAAGAGATTTCTTTAAGATAACAAACACCGGCACTTTGTCCCCTCATAGAGACTTCTGAATGAAATGTGCTGAATGGTTTGGTGACTGCTAGCTTTGATTTTGGAGCACCTACTAACCTCTACAGGATTTCCTTTCACGAAGGGATTGTAGCATCATGCTCCCTTCCTATTGTGCGTAGAAATGAAACTGCTAGCAAATAATTAAACTTCCTATTCCTACCTCACAAAAGCCTTGAAGAAGTGCATTTGAAGATATTAAAAAAAAGTTCACAAAGGAGATTATTTAAAGTACCAGAGAATTAATAGTCTCTGTTCATCAAGTTTTAAAAGCTCAGAACTGATCCAAACCAGTGCCATCTTTTAGAAATTTAGATTGCTGTTTTCAAACAAAATATTTTTGCTGGGTCCTCTTTGCATTTATTTTCAATGACCCCAGTGTGCCACTCTGCCTGTGTACAGCTCATATGTATATTTAAGGACTAGGACATGAAAGGTTTGTATCAATTCTTGATCATTAGAATTCCAGGTCCTCACAAGAATGACATGGTTTTCTAATAATTTGTGACCCCAAAATCAAAGAATTGCTGAAACAACTTTTGGAACGGGGGCTGCCTTGTGCAGTGAATAGTAGTTGTTAGTGTAAAATGTACAAATGGTTACTACATCAGCTACAGGAGAAACTATCAGCTGGCACCAGTGATAGGCTTGTCTCTCTGTATTGACAAAATAGAACTGACATCACCGTATGTACCTAATTAAGAAGTCTAAATTGAGAGCTTAGTTACCTTAGGCTACCTAAATAGTTAGCCTTTGGATATGCCTCTCCAAAGGCATATTAGATAAAGAGCTTAACATGGCTCCTAAGTCAGGCAACTCAGCCAAGCAGGGTTTGTGGAAGGGGCAATATTTTCTTAATGAGACAACATGCGATGTCATCTCTCGGCAGAGGATTTCAGGTGTATTACCTGAGCAGTTGCTGTGTGGCCAGAGGTCTCTGCAGGCTTGTGATCTTCGGAGCTCAGTGGGTTGGTCCTAGCGCAGCTGCGATGTGCGTGGGACATCCTCAGGGGGGACCATTGCCGAGGAGCTCGTACAGTGCCCGTCTTTTGGCGCTGGTAAGCAGTTGAACGGGCGGCCTCGGAGAAAACGCATACTGCTGCGGGAAGCAGTGATTTGGCGTTGGCATGAGTTCTGCTGAGTCTTGCTGAACCAGCGCCAGGGGGCTGCTAGGGGGCTTTATATTGAAAGCACCATCTCTCAGTTGAGATATATTATTTAGCTTTAGTTACTCAAGGGCGTTGTAAATCTTACTTAATTTTTTTTCACAGGACTGCTGGCTGCAGAAGTTTGTACTGCCTTGCACATCGCTCAGTGTGGGGATCTTAAATGTAACTGTAGTGTCATCAGGCAGAGCCAGTGGATCTTTATAGCTGAGACAGCAGCAGATCCATGCAGTCAGGCAGTGTGGTCCTTTATCTCCCATCCAACACCCTCAGTCTTCTACAACTCAGTGTTACAGCAGTGGTTGGGAGGCACATTTGATTTGTAGCTCTCCCTCTGCCTCTGCTTATGGTATCCCACATCTGGTTTCCCCTTCCAGATCTTTTCCATTTAATCCTGCGTAGTTCTTGGTCTCTTGCTGCTCAAAATCACCTCCCTTTGCACATTTAATGATGTGACTACCTTGATTTAGCAAGATTGTCTTCTTTTATTCTGTTCTCAGTGAGAAATTGAAGACTTTTGGTTTAGTAAAGGTGATTTCCTCCTGGACAGAGGAAAAGACCTAACATTTCATTAGTTCATCTTCCAATCCGTGATTGCTACAAACAGTACACTCCCTGATGCATTGGTTCTGTGTAGTTTTACATGACCAAAGTGATAATGCTATTTTCCTACTTCCAAATCCATTGAAGTTGCTGCTGTTGCAACATTAAAAGTAGCAGCTTTCTGTTGAAATTCTTTACCCCACATTGGGAAAAAAACCCAAAACCCAAACCACAAAACAAACAAGTGGTTATTTGGAAATTATACTATAATACTATATAGGGATTGTAGTTATGGGAACTTATATTTTCATTCTCCTCTGTGGATAAATTTCTGTTTATGCTATAAGCAGGGATTTCCAGGAAGAGAGGAGGGCCTCGTACTTTGGGAGGTGAAATTGAGTCATATCTAGGGCAAATAAAAGAAAATAGAAGATGAGTCACACAGTGGACAAGTTCCTGAGGCATCTCCATGAAGTGTTGCCATTTCCAGACTGGAATGTACAATTTTCAGCCTGAAGAATTGAAGTAAATTGTGTTGTTGTAAAAGCTGTAATTTTGGTGGAAAAGTCTTTCCCACAAATTTTATTTTGAAAGTTGAGGATCTGAGACTGAAATTCAGAGGCTAGCTGCCAACTCTCTATCATAGAAACACAGAATGGTTTGGGTTGGAAAGTACCTTTAAAGAACATCTAGTTCCAACCTTCCTGCCATGGCCCGGACACCCTCCACTGGACCAGTGTTCCAGTGTCTCACCACCCTCATCATAAAGAGATTCTCCTTAGATGCAATCTAAACTTCCAGTTCAAAACCATTGTCCTTTGTCCTGTCACTATGGACCTTAGTAAAAGATTTCTCTCCATCTTTCTTATAAGCTCCCTTTATATATTGAAAGGTCTCAATAAGGTCGCCCCGGAGCCTTCTCTTCTCCAGGCTGAATGACTCAACTCTCTGAGCCTGTCTTCATAGCAGAGGTGCTCCAGCCCTCTCATCATCTTCATGGCCGCCTCTGGACTTGCTCCAACAGGTCCATGTCTTTGCTGTGCTGGGGACCCCGGAGCTGCACACAGTACTGCAGGGGGAGTCTGACAAGAGCAGAGAGGGAGAATTACATCCCTTGACCTGCTGGCCATGCTTCTTTTTATGCTGCTGTACTGGGTTTGAGTGGCAAGGTTTTGGTAGCAAGGAAGCTACAGGGCTGGCTTCTGTGAGAAGCTGCTAGAAGCTTCCCCCATGTCCGACAGAGCCAATACCAACTGGCTCCTAGATATACCCACTTCTGGCCAAGGCCGAGCCCATCAGCGACAGTGGTAGTGCCTCTGGGATAACAGAGTTAAGAAGGGGGGAAAAAGCCACCAGGAACAATTGCAGCCAGAGAGAGGAGTGAGAATATGTGAGAGGAACAACTCTGCAGACACCAAGGGCAGTGAAGAAGGAGTGGGAGGAGGTGCTCTGGGTGCCAGAGCAGAGATTCCCCTGCAGGCTATCCCCTTCAGCCCATGGAGGATGATGGTGAAGCAGAGATTTCACCTGCAGCCCATGGAGGACCCCACGCTGGAGTAGGTGGATGCACTGAAAGAAGGCTGTGACCCCATGGGAAGGGTCTCCCGTGGGAGGGACTCACGTTGGAGAAGTTGGTGGAGGACTGTCTCCCGTGGGAGGGACCCCATGCTGGAGCAAGGGAAGAGCGTGAGGAGTCCTCCCCTGAGGAGGAAGGAGCAGCAGAGACAACGTGTGATGAACTGATCACAACCCCCATTCCCCGTCCCCCTGTGCCGCTGGGGGGGAGGAGGTAGAGAATTTGGGAGTAAAGTTAAGCCTGGGAAGGGAGGGGTGGGGGAAAGGTGTTTTAAGATTTAGTTTTTATTTTTCATTATCCTACTCTGATTTGATTGATAATAAATTAAATTAATTTTCCCCAAGTCAAGTCGGTTTTGCTGAGTGATCTCCCTGTCCTTATCTGGACCCAGGAGCCTTTCATTATATTTCCTCTCCTCCGTCCAGTTGAAGAGGGGAGCGATAGAGCAGCTGTGGTGGGCACCTGGTGTCCAGCCAGAGTCAACCACCACAGCAGCCCAGAGTACAGTTGGCTTTCTGGGCTGCAAGCACACATTGCCAGCTCATGTCCAATTTTTCATCCACCAATACCCCCAAGTCCTTCTCCACAGGGCTGCTCTTAATCCTTTCATTCCCCAGTCTCTTGGTATTGGGGATTGCTCTAACCCAGATGCAGGACCTTGCACTTGGCCTTGTTGAACTTCATGGGTTTCACTCCTCAAGCCTGTCAAGGTTCCTCCAGATGGCATCCCTTTCCTGAAGCAGATCAACTGCACCACTCATCTTGGTGTCATCTGCGAACTTGCTGACCATGCACTGAATCCCACTGTCTGTGTCATTAATAAAGATATTGAATAGTACCAGTCCCCATATGGACCCCTGAGGGACACCACTTGCTACAGATCTCCATTTGGACATTGAGCCGTTGACTGCAACTCTTTGTATGTGGCCATCTGGATTCAGTCAAGTCCTTATCCATCAAATAGTCTATTCATCAATCTATACCTCTCCAATTTAGCAACAAGGATGTTATGTGGGACCATGTCAAAGTCAAGATACATGACATCAGTTGGTCTTCCTTTATCCACCTATGCAGTCATTCCATCATATAAGGCCATCAGGTTAGTCATATTGGTCTGAGCTAAAGTATTGATTGTTTGTTGTTTGGTCCTTGTTTAAAAGTATTGTATATTAACCAAAATTTGTGGCAGTATTTAAAGTTGTGAATGTGAATTTTACAGCTCGGGCTTATCTTCACTTGTGATCTGAATTAGTCTCACGTGGCTTCTGCCCATTTTCATTATAAGGCAAAATTATTTTTTCTTATTAGGAAGTTATTCTGTCTAACCCTGCTGTAACCCTTTCTTGCCTTTCTTGCTTGAAAGTTATACTATGTGATGGTCACCCTACTACACACATGTAGCCACATGAGGAGCATCACACCCTAGTTCGCAGTACCTCTGTATCTGACCACTGTCCGCATACACTTAATTACAGAGTAAAAGCAGAATTACATGTAATCTTCTCTCATTCTGAAACTGTTCTGCTTTTTTCTGGAGGAAGTTGGAATGGTAATCACAAAGACTAACTTTAACCGTGGAGGAGAAGTCTTCTTCAATGACATCTGCCCTTCATGGAGAGGAATGATCTTTTTTGCAGTGTCATGCTGAAACTCCTGACCTTGGCTTGGGCTTTAGATCACTCTCTGGAAGTGTCTCTCTCCACTGACGAGAGCAGGAGATGCTCTTCTGTCACACTGCCTGTGTGACCAGCTCCCCGCACCCTCCGTGTCCCACAGTGGCCAGCTGGCAACCACTCTGGAAAAGCTACCACTGCGTCTGTCCCAGCCTGCCAGGGGAGTTTCTGGAGTGCACAGGCAGCCCCATCCGTAGCTTTCAGTTTAAGCTCTGCTTTGAATTTTCTTCTGCTGTCATTTGCACCTTGTCTTCAGTCAAAGAAACAGCAGGGACAGGTTCGCAGCTCTTCCTTAGGTCAGTCAGCAGTGCTTCTGCCCAGCACAGCTGAGGGCTATCATCTAACGTGGGTTGAGCCCATTTTGTCGTGTCGTACCTTTTCCTGGCTGAAACTCAAAAGTCATGACCTTTTATATCTGAACGCTGGGGACTTCCAGAGCCTGTAACTATAAGAAGAGGTGTTGAAAGCGCATTGGATCAGGATGGAAACGCCTCATTAAAAAATGATCCTTACCTGTACCATTAAGACTTGTTCTATGCAAAACCATTTATATAGCTTATCTCCTTTTCAGCATTTATTCAGATTCCTGGCTGCGAGCGTAGGAGTTCTAAACGCTCATGAGTCAAATGCAAATTCAGGGTTCATACAATTACGAAGAACTGCCATCGTTAATCCCCTGTGAACAACTTAAAAAGTTGAATCTAATCAAAGTGCAACACCCTTCATTCATAAATCCCTTTGGCAAGGGAAAAGCATTGTTTACTCCCCTTTAAAAGACAGGGAAATTCAGAAGGGAAATGGTTTGTCTAGGCAAGCCTCTGATAAAGCTGGGGGTAGAAATTCATGTGCTCTTAAAGTCCTTATTGTTTATAGGCTGTATCAACTCTATGGAAGAGCTGTTTCTTTTTTTCCAGACCTCAGAAATGTTTAATTTTTGAGAACAAACTATTTAAATTAAGATGAATGGTGGAAAATCACAAAGTACTTTAGTTTTTATTAGGTTTTCTGTCTTTCTCTAACTGATCCTGATTTGATTGGTTATATAAACATTGTAAACAGATTAAGGGCTCAACCTTTCCTGCTGTAAAGAATAATACGGGATTTGATTGTAACGATTCACTTTATTTCAATAAAGCACCTAAAGCTTGCAATACATTAATTCACTAAAACTGCAGAGGCATTTCTGAAGTGTTTTCCTAAGACTTGCTATCATAACACGTGCAAAGCTCCTCTTGAGATGCAAAAGTTTCTAAAGCCTTTGGAAAACTGATATCAAAGTAGCCTGGACCTGAGAGAGCCTGCAGCTATAAACACGGGTGTCCGAGGTGATGGAGAGATGAGAAATGGTTTGCCTTGCAGAAGAAGAGCAGTGAAGTCTTGGGCTGGGATTTTTCCCTGCACGAGCGTGGGAAGAAACATTGACTGCCTGCAAAATTCCTCCATACTGTAATGGAGTTATACAACCTGTAATCTTTCTGTTATTCAGTCTGTCACTGTAGGATGGCCCATTTGTAGACTACAAAGCTTTTAAATGATGACAGCTGTATTAGACAGTGAGGGACATGGTCAGCCATTGTGTTTATAGAGGGCAGCAAGATAAGAATAGCTGCCGGTCTTCAGGGCTTGCCACATTTACTTTAGATTTCGGACACCTCTATACATTTTGTGGACAAGTAGCTGTGTTGAAAAAGTGGGGGGTACTAGGGCAATAGTTATCTTAGCTCTTCTTTTTCCCTTGAGAAACTGATGCGCAATACTGGCCAAGAGGGTGTCAGCTGATAAAAGCCAGGCAAGTGTGAAGTGTTCTCTGGATTTGATGTCAAGGAGCCTGCCATCCAAGAGAAACCGGACATTGTCTGGCAGCACCATGAATGAGTGAATGAATATCCCCAATGAGCCCTTCCACTGCTCCCTCCTGTTACTCTCTTACTACGCATAGGACCACCCTTCTTCTAGTTTTTCTTCAGTACTTCAACAAGTCGTAATAGACTCTCTTAGAAAAAAATTCTAGTCTGTTTGCTTAGTCTTATGCAAGTTTTAATACAGTTTTCAGTGTTATTCGTCATGCAGCTTCTAAGCATGTTCTAGCAGTACATTAAATGATGAGACTTGTTTTCTGATTGCATCCTCAGAGGATGAAGCAGTGAAGAGTTTAACGTGTCCAAAAGAACATGTGAGTGCAGCCTGCATTTGCAAATGCTTCTTGTTCTGCAACATAACTTGCTCTTCATAGACACCAAAGATGGTACTACGTGAATAGGTAGGGCTGAAACGGGGGGTGCACGAACGCACCCAGCTATTTCCTCCTGCCTTTGCACTGCTGTGTCCTGCACATAGAATTGTTGCAGTGACTGCACTGTAAACTGGGCTGAAAATCTGACGTGAATGAAAAACAAGTTGAGGAAGGAGGGAAGAAGTGGTTGTGAAGGACAGCAGGACAGCAGGATGGAAATGCAGGGTGACGGGAGGAGCAACAGCAATGCTTGTAATCCAGCACTGTTGTGGGACCAGAGTTCTGCAGTGGTGTGGGGAACCAAGGCACTAGAGTGGTCGTAGAGAAGAAAGACAACTTGCCTGTGGGAACAAGGGGAAATATTTATTTCTGTTTCCTTCTCACATTTCTGACCTGTCAAACTTCCCAGTTGTGTACAGTTTGGGGACCCTCCCATAGTGTACTCTCAATCTCTCTACTGCAATAATGTGCTGGGAGAAATTTCTCTTTTTAGCGTGCTTTGTATATTTAATGCTACTGTGGTGGGGACTATCTAGTGGTGCTGATATTTGTGATCTCAGAACAAATTTGTTCGACAAAAAAACAAAACAAAACAAAACAAAAAAATATCCTGCTTGAATCTCTGGACTAAAGCACATTTTTGGTGCACAGTTGTTTAGTGGATGGGTGGACAGTGATTTCTGGGGTGAGATTAGGGTTCATAGCGAGAGAATTTTACCTTGAATAGGCTAAGTGTCTATACATGGAGAAAGAATTATTGTTATTAATACTTTTATTAAGACAATGTACATGATTTTGTTTAAAGGAAGTATTGTTGCCCTTCTGCTGAGTGATTGCAAATTTCAAGCCTTTATAATTAGCGTCTTATCAGAAAATAAATCAATGTCACTAGCCAAGGTAACTTCTGAACATGACTTGCATAAACCTGTCACTGAGGAGGATTCATCGGAACTCTGTAACAACTAGGATGTGACAAACCCTGTAAGGGTGAAGTAGTTAAAGACCCTCACCTTATCCTGAAACAGTGGCAATGCTGCACATGGTGATCTT
>VXBL01005973.1:735370-772669 GCA_013400195.1 Aramus guarauna | reverse complement strand
CCTCAAAGATTCGTGGCCCTTGGATTTAAAAGTCAAGAAACTGTTTTGCCGAATCTTTTCTTTTACAGCTTCTTGTGAAACAGTCTCTGCTAATTTAGAAATGCTTCTTTTGGCTGAGCCAAGTGAGCACAGACTCAATGACTGCCCCTTCATATGAGGAAGATACTTAGGACCTTTTTATAGTGAGAAGCCACAACTCATACATGGTCTTCTACCCGCTGTTTGCCAAAGGGCTGGGGCGACAACTTAGGAAAAAATGGAATCAGCATACCAAATATTTTTAAACTGTGGTGTGTGTCCTATATAACAGAATATTGTCTTAGCTTAAATATGGGATCAGCATTTATGTATTTACAGTGGATTAGTGTGGATCTTTACTGTTTGTTTTCCTGCTTTGGATTTACTTGAGTTAGACATCTCTAATAGAGCTGTATGTGTTTGCATGTACTCTTGAAGTATAAAGATCTTGGATCATACCGATAGAAATTCAGGTCAAAGGGGGTGGGTTTTTCTTAGTATTCAAAACATTGTAAAATTAATTCTGATTCCTTGTTTTTACTCAGTATTGGATTCCGAAATTCATTATGTTATATTGTACCTTGTTCAGCTAGTTCTCTCATCTGTGTGTTTTGTCACTAATAGTGGTAANATTTCAGTTGGAAAGGACCTACAACGATCATCTAGTCCAGCTGCCTGACCACTTTAGGGCTGACCAGGAGTTAAAGCATGTTGTTAAGGGCATCGTCCAAATGCCTCTTAAACACTGACAGGCAATTTTGGGGTTATGGATAGCAAATGTTGTCAAGTTGGCTCTCCAGGAGTAGGCACATGGATGACTGGACAATGTTTTTACAGAGGATCATAAGGTTTTCCATCATGATCTGCAAGGAATTAATGATAATTTGAGTAATAAACTAAAAAAGGTACCAAATAAACATGCCAGTGGATATAAGATTGGCTTTTTCAGTAGAGGACTTTCCAGTGGGCCTTAAAATGGACTGGTGTTAGCCCCTCTGTACGTGACATTTTTAGCAGTGGAGAAAGATATCAAGGTGATAAAAATTAACAAATAAATCCTAAATAAAGGGTCCAATCCCATAGGTCATTGATATAGAGTAATAGGGATCACTACGTAAAATGGTCACAAGTCAATAATACATTTCCGTTTCTATAAAACCCTTTACAAAGTCCTAGGTGAAGAACAAAGAATGAGACCTGTGCTTACAGATAAGAGGACTTTTCCATGCAAAGCAAGGACTCTGAAAAAGAAGTGGGGAGTGGTGGTTGATTATCAAATCAACACAAGCTCTGGAGCTGTTCTTTTGCCAAAAAGCTGACTGCAATCCCTGAATATATGAACACGAGCACTGAGAAATTGGGAGGTCCAGAGGCCTCACACTACTATGGCTGTTTCAAAAATAGCGTGCTGTTTTGTAGTCTACAGTGCAGGGAAGAGCCGTGAGGGTGGTAGAAGTGCTGGGAAATCTTCCTGAACATAAAATGTTTAATTATTTAGCAGAGGTTAAGGCATGGTTTGGTATTTACATGGGAGACAAAAAATTGATAGGAAAACTGAATTGTTCTATTAGTTCACCAAGATACATTAAGATATTATAGCTGGAAAGTGAAATTTTACAAGTTCACCTTAAAGTAAGGAATACATTTGAACTGGAAATACTGATTTATAAGTGAACACCAATCAATAATTGCAGTCAGTTCATCGCCCCAAGAAATCTTTAAATCAGCTCTAATTCAAACTGGAATTATTTAGGGAAAATCCTACAGCCTGCAATAGAGTAGGAAGTCAGATGAAGAGATTGCAAGGAACACTTCTGGCATACAGTGCATTCATTAATAGTTTTGTCATGTCTTTTGGAAGCTTTGGTTGCATTCTCGTTCAGTGGTCTTTTCTTCATGTAGATTAGTCCTAGAAGCTTTCATAGATCTTTCATAGATTCATAGCTTTTAGGGTTGGCTGGCAATTACTCTGACTCCCTGAATACCAGTGTTTGAACTTGAACTTCCCTAGGTTTAATCATGCCAATTATTTTTCTTCTTTTGCATTTCATTTTTTGTGTGTCCGTATCTTTGATGTGTTGTCCTGTATAGATATGGATGAAAACTACAAAATAGAGTTGATCAAAATGTTACCTGCTTCTTCAACTTTTTTTGGGTTTATGATAGTCAAATAGATGCTCTGCCAGTGGGGGAATTCAATGACATCAGAGGACAGTCAGCATTTTGTAGGAGATGCTCCATATCATGAAAAATGAGCTGGTACAGAGCTCTGGAACCATTTATATCCACTTGCATTCTGATTACCAACCTTCATTGGGCATCCTTAGAATTGGCCACTTCTCTAAAAAGTAATTGGAGCATATTAAAAGGTGATTAACCAAATGACTAATCAATTATGGAATGTAATTTCAGGTTTCACTCAAAGTAATTTTCCATACTTAGCCAGAAGCCTTAATTATGTTTTTACACTGCTTTGGTTGATATGATTTTTATTAGATAGTGCTTATTGTATTTGAAAAACAAAATAGTTGCATTAAACCAGATAGGTATTTGACTTGAAGATACATCTTAGATGTAGGGATTACTGGGCAGAAACCTTTGATCAGTGCTGTGAATCTGACCAGATAGCTGTAATGTCTCTTTCTATAAAAATAGGTATTCGAAATCCCTAGCAGAAGACAGCAGTACCAAGAGAAAGGAGGCTTTCCGTCGTGATCTGCAATGCACAGAAATATTTGCAGCTCAAAAGATTGACAAGCCAGCATGCTGTTCAGGGTAACAAAAGCTGTTTGCATAAATCCCCTTCAGTCATCATGTCTCATTTAACTGACATCCCACTAGTTTACTTTTCTCTAAAAACTTTATTTGGGTATTCTGGAAAACACTGCATTATCAATTTAGTACGGGCAAAGCAAGTTTCTGCAGCAGCTGTTTTCAGGAGCGCATGTTGGCTGTGTGAAGCCCTGTCCCACCTTCAGCTCTGCCCCGTTTCGCAGCAGCACTGCTTGACTCTCATTCTGCTGCCTGTTCCCACTCACGGGGCACACGGTTGTGCGGTTCTGTGTGTTGCACACGCATCGGAACTGCATCGTGTTACTGGAAAACCCTACAAACAGTGTCAAACAGTGCTCACCGTTTGTGCTTTAAGCATACCTCAAGGACATCTGTGTATGGTAAAAATAAAAATAGCCACATGAGAAAGCACATAGAAAAATTGTCTACAGAGTGACTGTAAAATAAAATGACCCCATCTAAAAATGAGGTATACTAGCATAGAAGTTCACCTTGATTTTAAAGTCCTGCTAACACGAGGTGGATTGGGGAACTACCCAGAGGACCTGCAGTACGATGACACTGAAAAGTGCAGGCAGAGGGGGATGGAGCCACAACACGGCTGGGGACTGTGTGGGCGCACCAGGAGCCGGGGGTTGCCTGCACATCCCCGGGCAGTGCAAGTGGCCGGTGGTGCATGCAGTCTGTGCACGATGATACTGAGCTCCGTGATGTCTTTCCCAATGTAGGCCTCCTTCATGGACATGGCAAGAAATAATAGAGGCGTGGATAGCCTTGCAGCCTATATTTTGGTAAAATACTGCCTCATCCCATAGATCGTTTGGGTGTAAGACTTTTCACTTGGTTTTGTAACAGTTTTGTTCTGTTTAAGTAGACAATGATACCTACTTTGTGTATTTTCCAGACCTAGTGATCAAACGAAATACACAACAAAGCCTTTGTGAAAGACATTAAAATTCTCTTCTCTGTTAATGTCACACAGTGAAAACTCTCAAACGCAAATCCACCTGTAGCCCTGATTTTGCCATGCACCAGTTATGATACGACTTTTATTCTTGAAGTATACATTCATCATTATTTTCAATTCAACGCAACTATTCTTTACTTGTGTTACAGTAACCCCTAGAGGTCCCACCGGAGGGTTTCATCATGCTATGTGCAACTGACATAATGAGATTCATTTTATTGAGTGTATTTGGTTCCCTGTACCCCAGTGTTCATGTTTCATCGTTTCTTCTGTCAGTGAATAGTGAGATAATGAGATAGCAGGTTGACAAGGGCAGAAATAAATTTAGGTTTAAAACGACGGATGTGCCTTGTGAGCAAGTTCAGCCAAGTAGGACCTCACTTTGTTCCATGGGAATTGCCAGGTCAAAGCTGACTCAGTATTTATGAACACTCTATCAAAATGTAAGTACGAGTAATGATAAATGTCTTATTAATACACATATTCATTGGGATTTTGCACTAGCCAGTATTTCTTAAAAAATCTGTGCCCCAAAGTTGAGAAGAACAATACTTTCAATACAATCAGATCAGAATTATGGCTACCTGCTGTGATGCAGTGTGTGTTCTTCGTACCAGATAATAAAAATACATGGTTTGTACCATGCAGACATGATAAACTTCGCAATATTCTTGCCTGTCCATTTCCTCACTTTTAAGAGTTGGGTTGTTCTAAGTGATAAACATTATACATGTTTTCACACAGCATTGCAGCTTAGGAAGTGGAAGTTTTTAAATGAGATGTTGAGGCTTTGGAGTGATGGTAATTTATGTAACTTTGTGATAGTTACACTTTATGTCTGGGGAAAACTGAAGAAAATACTTAGAGTTGAAAAGGTTTTAAAATAATATAGTTGAAATCAAAGAAGTTAGATGCCCAGATGCATTTGAAATGTCCACAGCATGGCTACTGCATCTTTAGACATCGAATTATCTTCAGATATCTGTCCTTTGTGCCATGTTTACATGCAAAACCTGCCATTTGTAGCTAGTGTTGAGTTTTCTGGTATGAATGTGTTGATGAATGTGATGTGAGCACTGCCGAGATATTGAGAGAAACTTGTATCTTCCAACATTTTTGTAAGATAGAAAGTGTGCATGAGAGCAGATATTGCATTTGTTCTGTCCTGGCAGGTGTGACATTTTTAATCTGGTTCATACATACTGCATTTTGTATACATTCTTTGTTAAAATAAGATTGCGTGCTGCACTGTAGCAGGCACCGAGTGTTTCTCAGCTTTTACTGGGCTTTCGATGTTATGAGTCATGGAGACAGGGGAGCATTAAACATTTCTGGCCACATTAAATTAAGATTGGTCCCATTTGGCTTGCAATTTTAAGTACTCATTAGTTTATTTAATAAAGATTTTGACTGCCTTTTATTATGTATATGTGTGTGATTCACAGGCTTGGGAGACGCGGCACGTTCAGCCTCTAGCCCAAGAGGGTCTGGTGCGTTGGAGACAAGCACGTTCTCGTTCTTGAGCACCACCCCAGGCCGTGTCTACATTACAGCTGACAAGCACTGGGAGCGGGACGGTTGTGTGAGCCACCGCTTCTGATCACAGGCTTGCCCTGCAGGCAGTCTACAGACTGCCCGTTCGGGTGTGCTGAGGTGCCTGGCAGAATATTAAACTGCCAGACAGACTTAGACATAGCGTCCCTTGGGATGTGCCTGGGGTTACGCTTGTAGTTTCGCTGTCTGAATATAGAGTAAGTCTGATCCAGAGGGCAGCCTTTGGGTGACCCTGGCACGCAATGTGGAAATACCCATAGTCTCAGAGCACAGCCAGCTCTCTCAGCTGGAAAGTTAGGTCGAAGATACATGGCTGTGAAGGGGGGAGAGAGAGAGAGAGAGAGCAATTTCAGCTGAGGAAACATCCATGACCTCGGCATGCCTCAGCCATGATTTTGTAGCTCTGCACTGGTGATAATCCATGTTGGCTCAGACCCCAGCTGGGATCAGACAGGTCAGCTCCTGCTTAGAGATTTCTGACTGGGGAACAGAAACAGAGCTCCAAACAGAAGGAAAAGAGTGAAAAAATTTTAAAATTAGACTGAGAACATTTAGGTTAGGCTTGGCAGCAGCAATGCCACATGTGCACGCAGCGTTTGGGAGCTGCTTGCTGACGGCACCACGTAAAACGCTCATGGAGCAGCATCCAGGTTGCGTATCAGAGAATTTGCTTGACTTGCAAATCTAAGCCTAGCTCTGGAGCCGACCATGGAGCTTGCTACTGGCCTCACTGGGCAGATTATCACTTCTTTTATTTATTCTTACTTTGAGCAGACCGAGAGCCTGATGACAAGAATGTCCAATATATGATTTAGCTTCTGCAGATGCTTGGGACATGCCCATTTAATTTCTTGCATGAGGGGACAGAGGGAGGGAAAGCCAAGAATTTAATGGGCACTGTAGAGTAGTCACAAGGAACACTCTCCTGGTACTCTGCAATGTAATGTGTCACAGAAGGTAAACAGTGTTTTATCCGTGAGGATACCGGGTTGTGTTTGCTTTATGGGTCTCCTTCGAGCTACACAGGAAGAATGTTTACCTCTTGGAGGCTGCACGTTGCTGCAGTTTGCAGGGTTTGTGGGGTTACGTTATTGATTTTATTTTCTTAGGAGAAGAGGTAAAGAGAAAATCATACATTTGCAACCCTGGCATGAGTTGCACCTCAAGACTCCTGTATTAAAGCTCAAGGTGACTGTGAAACAGAAGATGCTTCATTATTTAACCTCCCAGTGAAGAGATGTGTTTAATTCTTTATTACGTAACTGCTTTTTCAGAAAAAATTCTGTATTTTTCCATGCATCTCTGATTCTGTTTCCAGTTACTCTAGTAAACATGGGTGTGTAGGAAGAAAGGGAATAATTGCTTTTTAAATGGTTGAAAATAATGCAATTAAACCCCTGTAATTATATGCTACAGGATGTGGTTATTCATGTCAAGGTCCCTTTTGCTAAAGATCTATCCTGCGGTGATCAACCAGTGGCAGTTCTTGGGCTTCAGACATAAATATCCAGGAAGACAAAGCTGGGGAGATCTTCAGATCAAATTTATCCACGGCAGTTTTAAGGGTGGAGTGACAACATCAGCTTTGGAGAAGTAAGGAATGAGCTAGTTAGTTATCCCAACTAAACAACCATTTTAATGATCCTCTGGTTACTTTCGATGCAGATGCTTTTGGACAAAGTTCTGCTCTCAAACACTCCCTCCCCCATCCCACAATAGCTGTTCCCACCATTCTTTTTTTTTATAGCATCGTCATTGTTTCCGGGAACAGAGAAGAGAGAATTTGATTATCATAGCATCATTCATGAGCTCCATTGTGCTTAACTGTGCAAAAAACAGATTAAGAGCAACTCCCATTCCCAGACAGCTAGGGAGGGTGAACAACAGAGAGAAAGAACACAGTCAGGTACACGCATATATAGTACTATTATATTTACTTTCTGTTTTTAAAGGTAAATAAAGCAAGAGACATCTCTCAGCCAAACCTTTCATTTAATAACTCATTTTTTGTGTTATGTTAGGACACCTTTGGGTGTTGAGGTGAGATGCTTATAGAGGGAGGTGGCCTCAAAGATGCTGAAAGAGAAAGAGAGCATTCAGGGCATGGAGCACAAGAGTCAACACCTCCTCCAGGTCTCCAAGATCATTTTGTTTGTTTTGAACGTGTTTTAGCCTACTGGCAGCCTTGCCTGTGCTCACTTCAGAGAGAGGTGGTTATGCTGTAGTATGTACAGTATGACTACACTGCTATTAATACACCCCCAGGGAAAGGGAAGACGGCATGGTACAGTACGTGTGAAGAGACATCTTGTGCTGGAGGCATCGTCATTGAGTCATTCCATCCTGTCTGCGGCTTGGGGAGCAGTCATTTCAGGGCCGTAAAGCAGCCACGGGCTAATCGTTATAATAAGCACTTCAGGCAGAGTCTGGCTCCCCTCATTTAGTCTCCCTTCTCTTTAGGTCTGTAAATATTTGTCCTGTCTGCATCTATTGTTGGCACAGAGGCATCAGAAGAAAGTTCTCTTAAGCCTTTGCTCGCATATTTGGCTTTGGACCAGCAAAAGTTAAACCTGATCATCTTAGCCTCTTACTGGCCCTGCTAATTTATTTTTTTTTCGGTAGTAAATGATGACTCTCTTCAAGATGGGCCGGAATTTCCTAGGGATAGTTGGCGGTCCCCCAAGGCGTATGCATTTAATAGCATGTGCCAGTGCAAGTAAACAGCAGGATAGAGGGGGTTTTCTTCCTTTTGTACACACTATCCAATTTGTTCCTTGGCACTTTCCCCACTCATAGGGAAGGATGACTGTCTCTGTATACAAGCCAGAGTTTGATTTATTTATTTTTTGCCTTCCTTCCTCTAGCTGTCTGTAGCAGGCACACCAAATTTCCAAAAATGAAGGTGTTGATACAACTATCGCTTACTGCCCCTTCTGCAATATCTATGCCACTGTTATTTTCAAGTTACCCAAAATGAGAAAAGCAATTTGGATGAGTCAGGGAGACTGCCCTGACTCAGTCTGTTTAATGAAGGAGTGTCTCAGGGTCAGGCATATTTCTATTAATATAGGGTCAAACTTGAGTAGGGAGCTCTGGTTTGATTTGCCTATTTTTAGCAAAGTCACACCATCACAGCAAAACCAGCCAAACTAAACCGTGCTCAGTTTGCTTTGAATTTGTGTGAACAAAAAAAACAACCAACCAAACAAACAATCATTATCTTAAGGTAAAGAAACATATTCATGTTATTCTGTGCTCAGCCAACACGCTAGCTTTTATGGCTGTGGTGGGGAATTTTGTACAAAGTCCTCCTTTATTCTTGCAGTCCTCCACGGATACGACCATCTAGCATCAGATGTTCTGCCTTTGCAGTGAAAAGTGTTGAAACCTAACTATTTTTGTGCCTCATGCACAGGTCTTTTTTATTATTTTTTTTTTCTTTTTCCTTCACACAAATTAAATCACAAAGACCTCCGTTGAATCCTGGTCCTTTCAAAGTGTACATGCAAGGAAACTAAGAGTGCCTGTATAATTTTTCCTCCCTACCCTCTCAGAAGGCTCTTGATGCAAGGACAAATGAAGAAAGAGTTTAGATCCAGGTGTGCTGTTTGTTACTGTTAGGAATAAGAAGTTGTGGGTAAATATTCTCACTGTATCTTTCGTGATTCCACCAAGGTTTATTAGTCCTGGGTCCAGCAGAATAATTCCATGTTAGAAAACATTTGTGCTGCAAGGATTAGAACATGTTAATTTTCTTGCTTCCAGGAAGGCAATTTGTCTTTAAATACAGCAAGTGAGGAAAAAAAAAATCCAGCAGGAAATTGAACAGAGTATCTAGGGAGCTAGGGAAGCTCTGTGTAGGAGAGTAGAAAATTGTTATAGGAGAGTGTGTGGGGGGGGAAAACCCTGTATCCCAAGTCTCATATCTCTGGAATGGCTCAGTGAGAATTTCTCCTTGGCTGGAACAAGCTAGGATTGCTCTACTGACCTTTTTGAGGTTCAACTGATTTACCCCAGCTTAAAATCTGACCTTTTGTGTCCAGATAGCAAGGTGGCATAGAACTGGGAGAGATCAGAGCAACACTTCCTAATCTCCATGAAGGCTTCTGCAGCAGATAAAAAGGTACTGCTCCTGCTTTGCATTCTTTAACACTTCAGCAGAGCAAGCAGGATGTGGAAGTTGCTTTGAATGAGATCGGAACAAGGTTTAAAAGTTCTTGTGACCTTAAAAATACAGGTGACGCAGATTTGTGTTCTCTTCGGAGAGCTTAAATCATTGAGATGGAAGCAGCCAAACTGAGATGCGGCCCAATGCACTTAGTCTGCTAGCGCTGTCATCGCAAAGACAGAAATAAAGATCATATCTGGGCACCAGCCTAAAAAGGTTCTAGGGACTGTTAAACGAATTAGGGATCAGATAACATGTTGTCCCAGTCACTGGGACAAAGCCTGTCTGCCTCAGAATAAAAACATACATTGTGCCGTAGCTAGAAATGCTCACTCTCAACTTCTCGCCATGTGTGAAAATCCATATCGTTTTTGTAGCTGTGCAAAGCATTAGATCATCTGAAAAAAAATTGACAAAAATCTGTAGTTTAAATTGGCCTCCCCTCTTTATTAAGCAATACCAAGAGTCAACACAGGTCTTGGAGCCCACCCAGAGGAAGTTTGGTATTTGATTTGAATATGCACAGTGCATCTCTAAAATTCAAACTTGACGTGGAGGCCAAGGCAAATATATTCAGACATGCAGCCTGGACCTGCAGTCCATGTTACATGACAGCCTGATGTCATGCTCTTCACCTGTGAAGCATTTGCAGCAGAACTCATCCTTGCAGCATGGCAGACGAGGCTTTTCTGCTGGTTTTTATTCACTGCTAGGGCTTCACCTCTAGCCATTATTAGATTACTCGATTGAGAACTTGACACAGAGCTCAAGCTAATGTGAGAAAATAGAATTGTATGTATCCAGGCATGCACCAGTTCTGAAGAACTGATATTGCTTATGTGTTTATTTGGTGTACTACAACAGTATCTGCATCACTGCCTTTCCCAGGGTCATCTGTGATCTTCCTTGCTGATACGATTCTGTAATTTCCCCTTCCTTCCCATCCTTCCAGTCTTACTTGCAACAGGAAGACTAAAAAAAAAAACAAAAAACAACCCGATATGATATTGTTGGATTTCTAGTCAACAGTATCCTGGGAGAAGCAGCTTTGGCTGCTCCACTGAAAAAGTTGCTACAAGATGATGTCATCTGGCAGTAGGCACCAAAACAAGACGTGGTATTGCAGCAGCTAAAAATGACAATCTGCAATGCACCAATATTTAGGTTTCGTGGTCCTATAAGGCAGTTCCATTCAAAGAGATGCAACTAAACACTCTGAGTTCTGGCTCCTTGCAAGGTGTACCGTGCCTGTATCATGCACATAATTTGGTGTAGCAGAAGTAGACAAAAATATTACACTGAAACAGAATCAGGCTGTTGTATTTGCTCTGAAAATGACTTCTCTGCTTAATGCAGTGTTGCAATCCTAGTGCAGGTGGTTTATAAATCACTTTTTTTATATCACACTACTTTCTTTTAAACCCTTGGGAAAGCACTGAGGAAAGATGTGTTTCTGAAACTGTTTAGCAAAACGTTAACTTGAGATTTGCTGTCTAGGAGTCCGGTGTCATAATCTCCACAGTCAGGTGTTCCCTTCTCTGCAGAAAAAGCTGTTTAGGTTAAGGAAGCCACCTTAGCACTAAGGGCAGATCACAGAAGGGCTCACTGGTTCATTCTCAAGCTGTGCATAAATTTATATGCAGGTTTTTTTGCCTGGAGAATTGGCTCCTAAATACCAACCATATTGGGCTCTGAAACATGTGACCACCTCTCTCAGAAGGCCATGAACAGCAAGTAAAAAAGTGAAGTTCCGTAAGGACAGAAGGCAGTGTATAATCCTCTTGCGAGAAGGTAAACAGGGCACAAGCAAGGCAGATGATATTTTGGCTTAAAAAGGCAAAGCACACAAAAATTACAGAAACACGCATAGATCAAGAATTGAACTCCCAGAATTGTTATGGCTGGCTTAGACTTTTGATCCAGCAAATACTATGATAGCTTTAGATATCTCTCCGTCACCAAGTATTCAGGCTGACGTTCGGGATGTGGTGCAAGCAGCAGTGCCATATATATAAGATGAAGTATCCGCCCATTAGTGATTTTCCACACTTCACTGAAGGCAGGGAAGAGGCTAATACTGCAACCCTGCAGAGACCAGTGGTCTTGCTCTCATGAAACCTGTATGGTAGGGCGGAAGGAGCTCCGAAACAGAAGTCGTGATTACATGCCACAACCTGCTTGACGTGAAGTTCCGCGCCGAGCATTTTCAGAATTGAAGAACTTGCTCCTAGCAGAAAAGGATCTTTCCCCTACACACGGGGTATGATGGAAGCGTGAAGTAGCTGCACAAGGCAGCAGAGAGATAGCTTGTGTGGTATTGTTGCAAAGCCCGCAGTCAGGAAAAGCCGCAAGTACTGTCTGAGCACCGTCATCACACCGTGATTTGTACAAGGGAGAGGAATCACTGATGCGAAGCAAGACAAAAGCAAAACTCAGCTAAACCTTTCAGCTTATCAGCAAGAAAATAGAGCCAATGAATCATCTCGGCAGAGACTTCGGTATCAAAGAAAGAGTGGAAAAATTTGAAGGGCATCATTTGGGATCACATCATAAGCTATCAAGCATGGGTTTATTTGGAGCATTAGCCAAGGTCATGGACATACAGGAGAAGTTTTCATCCAAATTATATGTGAGTAAAGACCAAGTACTGATGACAAGGGGGTTCTTATGAATCAGTGTCCTCTCTTTAGACAGATCATGAAGTTGAAAGCAATAAAATGATGCCGAAAGTGGTAGGTGGATTTGGTGGAAATGGTGGTTTTACTACACAGTGATGTTTGTTGTGCTAGGTGGATGCTTATAATAGAGAAAATAGGAATGCAATATATGGTGCTCTGTGTCTCTAGGATACTGCCTGAGCCCACAGACTGCAGAGCACGTGAGATGCAAAATGAGATGCAGAACATGCTTTCATGTGGTTTGTTCCTGTTAAAATAGAGTTATGGCTTCAGCGTGCCTCGCTGTGTCCTTAGCGATCTTTGGTCACGTGAGCAGGCAGAAGCTCGCAGATACTCAGTTGTGTTAGAGAGCACAGATTAGATATACTGAGAAATTTAAATTCTCTGCATCCTTTTTCTTGAAAAAGCCACAAATAAACTTGTTTTCCCAGGAAAGAGATTTGTACCCATGTCAGTTTTGAGTCAAATCAGCAGGGGTTTTTTTTAATTATTTATTTGAAACTTAGATTACTTAAGTTCATTGGGTTTATGTAATTTTCCATTTTTTTTCCTTTTTTCTTCCTGACAGCTGTTTGATAACATGAATAGCCAGAATACTTACAATTCTGATGAAAGATTGCCAAAGACTCAGTAGCCTGGGTGATTGCTGCCCTTGTGAGTGGGATCACTGGAACTGCCTATGCAGGCAGCCAGGAACTCTCCAGATAGGCGTTTAAGCATTAAAATGGTACACAAAACTGAGATAAATTAACTCCCACAAATCTTTTTCTTTGCTGTGCAAAACAGGCAAATAGAAGCAGCAGCCTAAAGGAATGGAGCTTTTACATGTTCCATAACATACTATGGATGACAGAGTAAGCCACGTTACCGGCTCAGGGAAGAGCTGTTCAATTGTTTTTAAAAGTGATGTAGAATACCTTGGCGTGTCTGGCTGAATGATTGTTGTAGACCAGATAACTGTATCCCTCTCACATAAATTTCAGCTTCTTTGATCCAAATTTTAGGTCAGTTCTGCCTTTCTTTTGTCTGGTTTGTCTGTCTGGATATTTGAATTTTCAGCACACTCCTTATGAATTTTAACTTTTCTCTTTTATGTTTTCTCTTTAATAACTTTGGTGTCTTTTAGCTTGGATGTAGTTAAGCAATACTTGATGTTAAGTAATTGGAAAGGTGGTGGTGTTCAAGAACTCCCTAGACCTCATCGAAGCTGAATTTAAGTAGTTCATATTAATATCTGAAGATAAAGCAATGTATTCTCAGTAGAATGAAACATTTTAGATGGACATAAGGCATTTTTTTTTTCATTTTCTAAAGCAAAATGTTTCACTCATTCCATTCAACCCTGAATTGTATTTTCTTTAGGATTTTGGATTAAATTGAACAGAACAATTCATTATTTTTCTGCAGAAAAGCATTCTTTGTTAGTGTGGCCATGATGTTGGCCATTTGAGTGTTAGAAACAGATTTTTACTGACTTCGTATAGTAAGTTACTCATATAGGATGACACTTCTTCAGTTACACTTACTGGGACGATAAAAGATAGTGTGACCTGTGATAGAGAGCTGTCTGGTCTACAGCAATTCCTGTGAGTTATGCAATGTATTCACCATCTCTGTCTTTGCTTTTACAGATGATAATATTACACGTTTGGAGGTAGAGTCTGACATCTTCCGGCTTTTTGTTGTTCGTGTAATGATACATTCGTTTATGTACTGCTTCACCTTTTGGTCCACTCTCAACTTGTGTTGTTTTCCACTGTGTTGTGCTATTGAGGTATTTTTGTCAATGTTTATCTTTGTTGTTTGTGTCTATGGACTGACTGCTACTTCTATTTGTAGTATCTAAACTGGCTTAATTTATGATGTCTTTTGTTTGCAGCAGTCCTGAGCATGAAAATACTTTTGCTTTTGGAAAAATGGTATGGTCTGTGCAGTCCATCCTGAGACCTCTGCTGAAGTCAATGAGAACTTTGTCAAAACCATGCAGGGACAAACCCTACATAACATCAGGCACAGCTGATCTAATAAGTCCTGGGAGCAAGCATTGGGATCCAACTCTGTCCATCCCACTGACCTCCCTAATTACTTCTTGCTTAGTTTTCTCATAACTTCATCATTCTCCATTTCCAGCTGCCATACAGATTCAACTAAAAGCACAGAGGCTAATGCCATTGAGTGTTTGTTTGTCTGATGATGAGAATACCATCAGAAAAGGTGAAGGACATGGGTTTAAATTCAGGCTTGAAGTGCAGTTGAACTCATGGTGCTTTTGGCAAGAGTTTATGACAGCAAAGTTGAGCAGTAGCACCCTCTTCACCAAGCACCCTTTAAAAAGGATGAACCCTCCTCAGGCTTGTGCCTGTCCTTAAATTCAGATGCACAGCTCTTCATCCCAATTGGATGATGATGCTAAATTCTAGGAAGAGCTAAAAATTGAGGTGCGTCCTTGTACTCGCAGTGCCCTGCTGACTACAGGCTGCATTTCACCCAGTGCACTCAGCACACTCACTGCATCTCATCTTCTGGAAGGGCCTGTTTATTTCCATTGCCTCTGTAGTAAACTTCTGATTCTTTTTCCATCTGTCATTTCAGTAAAACTCAAGGGGGAAGTCACTAATAGGTGTTAGTCATCTGATTCTCACCCCTTTCTGTGAGATATTTCCCCTAAAACATTTATTTTGCATTCTCCTTGCTTCTTCCCTTCACTAGTCCAAGACATGAGTGGCTTGTTAAGTAGATGAAAATAGATACAGGCACTTGGAAATTCCTATTGTTCTCTAGAGAGACGACTGTCTAATGTCCAGCAGAGCAATGCCTGAGACCCATCTGTCAAGATAACAGCTGCCACTTTTTCCATAGTTCATTTATAAGATCACCGAGATCAAAACTTAGAGATGGAAAAGACCTATTTATAATAACAAACCGCACTGTTAATAGCTCCTTTCCACTGTGGCTCTGAAGATACTTTAAAGGCTTACTGAATGAAGCCTTTCAAGACACCTAAGGCAAAGTATAACAATTAATAATATTATTGCTGGCTATGCTAGTGACTCTCTTTCTGACCTTGGTGCAACTACAGTCATTGTTTCACAGGGAATAAAATGAAGGCGAGTTATACTTACACAGCTGTCTGGTGACAGAACCTGTTCTTTTTGACATCCAGATTTTGCTCTGATCACAAATCTACACTATTCCTTATTCTTGCAGGAGTCTGCTCTGGAGAATAGTCCCGAGTGCATCATTCAACTTAGTTTTAAATTACCGTGATCCAGGTCTTAAACTGCTACATATATTTTTGTACTTTCATTAATATCAGGGGAACTGTGCCAGTTTACACCAATGAGAATCTGCAACACCAGGAATGATGAACAAAAATAAGATAGAAATGCGGTGAAAGAAGAATTTCGGAGCTAATATTATTTCAGAACATGCTCTCAGAATTTACAGGCAGAGTGATATTTATGACACTTCCAGCGTCTGCCTTGGAGCACATAAAACACTGTTTACATTGAAAATGATATTGCAAAAATACTCTTTTTTGTGAACGCAGGTATGTTCCTAGTAGGTGGGAAGAATAAACTATACATCTATAGAAAGATTTCTTCCTTTGATGAATGTGTCATGTATCTGTTAAAAACCCTAGAAAAATAATGATATCTGAATAAGACATTCTTCCACCGGAGTGTTGCAGCAAATTATAAAGTCTGATTAGCAAAATGCTGGTTTTAGCTGATCTTAATGGTAGGCTGAACTTCTGACAACATAATGAGGGTTACCCAACACATAACTTGTTAATAAACCCTTCTCAGAGTTCATTCAGAGACTAGAAGTGGCTTTTATGTTCTATTCTTTCTACAGCATGTTTACTGTATGTAGTACTATACAGTAAGTGACTAGGTAGACCTAGGTAGATCTGCGGTCACCGAGTCTAAAGGACCTTAGGCAACATAATCCACAGGAGGGCATTTGGTATGCAAATCAAAACCGTCTTGGTTTTAAACTGGAATTTTTTTCACTAATCTTGACTGTGATCGAGTCGTTTTAGGTGGAATTAATCTCAGGTGTCTTTAGCTACCTAGAAATCTATGGTTTGTCCATATCAAGGGAGAGAGCGAAGCATCTAGATACCTGTCCTTCTGCATTCTTGAGCAAGAGATTCGTTCCTTGACTGAAACATCATTGTGTTTCACCTAATTACCCTGGAAACTGTGTGTGTTATGCTGAAGTGAGGCCCCATGGTGGCCCCAAGCTGGTGCCAGTGAAGTCATGTCTCATTTTCCCATGTGGAATCGCAGGCGGGAGGAGACGATTCCCCAGGAATTCTCCGAACGCTTGTGAAGGGAGGGGATATTGCCTAATGCCAGCCAGGAAGGTTATACCACATCTCTAAAATAAAACATACTACAGGGATGTCTGACCAGTCTGGATCAAAAAGTTGGATACCCTGGATAAAAAGCATTTGACTTCTGCATTATGTATGTTTTATGTACATATGAGATCATGATGGAACGGCAGCGTCTGACTTATTTAAAGTATATGTAATCTTGGCATATTGACTGTGCCTTCTTATATGACTCAATCAACACCCATTTTTATAAACTGTGTTTTCTTCTCTGGTTGCATATTGTGTGTGTGTGTCTCTCTTTTTCCAAGAATGTTTTTCTTTTTCTCCTTATTTAAGAACAGAGTAGTCGCTAAGCCCTTTGCACGATGTTAGACGATTGCTGTGTTTGTCAAGATGAGTTTCAGTAAAACGCTCCTCTCTGAAGGAGGTATAGCCATGCTATGCATTAAGAAAGTTGGATGATAACGAACTGGGTAAACAGGGGCCTGCAGGAGAGAAAGAGTGATCATTCACAAGGGATGTGGGGAGAAATGTTACTTTTCAGTTCCAAATGCCCCAAAGGCCAACATACTGTTTTAACATCTTAGTGTTAAGTGGTAACACATTAAGGATATACTTTTTCATGCTCAAATTTATAGTTCCTGGGTATGCATAGCCTCTTAATCCAGTGCCCTACTAGACATGGGTAGATTTGTCACTAGACGTGTTGCTAGCTTGAGCCAAGGAATCAGAAGTGTTGCACTGATAAATTAAGATTTCAGCACAGATTTTATTCAGAAGGAAATGGAGGCACATACTGGAAATCTGGACAGTTGAAAATCAAAGGATGTCCAGTCTGGGAACAGCTTGTCGTTCAAGTACACCTAAGTGCTGATGCAGTATTGTTATATTGGGTCAGGAAGGTGTTTCTTCTGGCAGATCATTCGATATCTCCTTTCCCTGAGCAGAGGAGGAATTAACTAGTAGGGAAGCTGGTTCTTTTCTCCCAAAATCCCTCTCTTGTGCTCTTGGAGCCATGCTCAAAGTTTTCCCAAGAAATGTCTGAAGATCCTTTTCTGCTTTCTGTGGTGTTTTTTCATGCTCCCTTCACCCAGATCCGTATTCAGAAGCTTTGGTGACCTAGCACAGGCCCTTCTTGTGCCGTACACTGAAAGCCAGGTGGCTATCATGTTCACCTATTTCAGCAAGGTTTAATCCCCTACTGAAGTGCATAACATCCCAGTGAAAGGTCATCTGCACGTTCACATATGTGCTACAGGCTAAAATATCAAATCCATACCACCATTGCATAGGCAATCATAAAACAAAAATGAGGGGAAGGAAATAAATGTGTGCATTGTCGCATAGGATGAAATTGAGAATGAAGCCAAGAAGAAAAAAAAATGAGATTAATCATTTTGATGAGTCCTATCATCTTGATGCACTAGATAGTCAGAATTCTTTGGCCAAGCTATGATGCATGGGTTTGGGTGGGAAATTTTGCAAAGTGTCTTCTTTGTATTACAGCTGTGCTCTTGAACTACTCTTTGTGCTTCTTGGCTGGTACCAGAGGGCAGGAACAGAAAGTCCTGTCAGGAACATTCCCTCTCCCTCCAGAACCTGTGCTACAGGACATGGTATTTAGGGATAGAGACGCAGGAGATGCAAAGTATTTCTGTAGTAATATATTCTTCTAAAGTGTTGCTTTAGACATCTATTGTCCTATTCATTAGCATACCTGGATTGACCTGATTCTGCCATGGTTATTCAAATTAAATTTGCCTTATGCTGCAGAGCATGTATATTTTACAGCTGAACTTTATAATGGTAACAGACTCAAACCCTAAAATAAAATGGCTGTTTGAAGGCAACAGGATACCAGAGGAATTATTTTGGTCTCCTTACAATTCATGTAGAATATGCTTATTGCACCTCATATCTGCCTTGAGGGTAAATCTACTTTTTCCTCTCTTTTAAAAATATGCAAATCTATAAAGCCGTTAGGACAGAATAGTGCCTTTCAGTAGAGTGAACTAGACAATTACATGTAATTTTCTTGGCTGTGAAGTCAAGCTAAGTGCAAGGCTCTTTCATATTGTCTTGTAGTTGTACGCAACACTGATATATAGTGCATAGTAATGCATTATTGAATAGTTGTCTGTTGTGTCTTCATTGCATGCCATCAGCTGCATAATAAATAATTGATTGTGTTGCTCTTACTCCACATTAAAGATATATGAGTATATAATACATGAAGAAAATGAAGCAGCGAGGCGGCCTGTGTTGAAAAGATCAACCGTTACCGAAGTGCGCTGCGGTAGCAGGAGCTAAGAAGTGACCACCACCGCTATCCATTTCCCATTTCTATACTTTGAGTCAGTGATTGTTTGTCATGGCAACAAATGGCACATTCAAATCATTGCTGTTGCCTTTTTAAACAACAACAAAAAAATTGTGGTAAAGAGCTGATATGCTGCAGACATGCACTCCCCGGTCTCTTCAGCTATTATCCCTCTAGACTGAAAATTCCCTTAAAAAGATTAATCATTTTTTCTTAAGTGGATGTAAGCTGTCAGAAAAAGACAGTCTAAGCCAGCCTTATTTTTTCCTCATAAGACTTTGTTTATATTAAGCAGAAGAAACATTAGCAGGGCAAAACTGTGTTTGTGTTTACAGTGGTACTAACCCTCTGCTGTTGGACCTTTCCTTTGAAAAGCCATGGGTCCCTTCTCAGTTCAATTGCCGAAGTCCACGTACAGGACACAGTAAGATGGCCCGCCATGCAAACATAGCGTAGGAAGTGAAAGCATCCTCCACCTCACGTTCAACACTCTATTTCCATTACAACAATCATCATTTCTGATGAAAACTATTTTCATCAGTAGAATTGATGAGATGCCAAATTCCCCTGGAAAACAGTTTACTTTGGAAGTCAAATCAAGGAAATCAGGGGTATATGCTACTTACTGCATGGTTGTTTGGAAGGAGGCTCATGGCTAGGTATAACTACAGGTTACTGGGAGCTGTTGTTTTGATGAAAAGGTGTAAAACTGTGTTTTGAAGTAATAATGAAATGGCAAATGAAGATGTAAGAGGTGTGAGATATCCGGCTTGCACAGATCTGCATTCTGATTGGAACGAGCTGGAGAGCTGGAGGCATGTTAGGTCCTCCAGGCATTTCCCTGCGAAGCAGAAACACAAGGCTCCAGCCATATTTGCCTAGAAAAGTGTTGCCCAGATCTCTCCATTTAACATTAAGACATACAGGAACTGTTCTTGTTCTTGATAGCAAACCGCAGTTTTTTCAGGTGTGTTAGCGTGAGGCTCAGCCATGAGCTAGGGGGGAGCGCCTCTGAACGCAGAGGAGTTGTGCTTTACCACAGTACCTCCGAACTGAGTCCTGAGGAGAACTGATCTATTTTAATGTAAAATAACCACTGAAATTAGTGGGGTTCTGCTGGTGTAAGCCAACCTGGGATGTGATTTGTGACTTTATAGATGTGTTTCTCCCACCACTCCTATGTGATTCTGCTGAACTCCTCTGCTTTGCTGAACTGTGTCTTCCTCTGTACACTGTGAAGGTGTCAATGTTGACACAAAGGGTTTTGTACGGTTTCTAGAAACTTCCCAATAGTATATTTGCCAGACTAAAAGTGTATATTAGTAATAGTTACAGGTTGTAAATGGGAGGAAAATCAGAATTTCCAGCCTTTGTGACATTCTCCCAACAGAATATTGACATATTTTGACAAAGAAACAATATATTTTAAGGAAAAAAAAGAAACACTTGAGATCAAAAGTTCTTAACCCACAGCAACACTCACTGCAGCAAATGCTGCCTCCAAGAGTCCTATGAACCAAACCAAATGACAAGTTCATAACAGCACAGGTTTATTACAAGGCATAATTGGAAAGATGGTTGCATTAAAGGGCATCAAAATATAGTCCCTCTCCTGAAGAACTTGTGATCTACATAAAATGAAACAGGATAGTGTCCTACAAAACACCATCTGAATATCTTCCCCTCTTTCTGCTGTCAACATACATTCAGAAAACAGCTGTCTTCAAGTGTACGTTTTGAAAAAAAAAGGTAATGGAATACTTTGCAGGTGAATGTTGCTGGTTTTTGAAAGTCACCTATTCATTGTATCCCATTAATACTTGTGAGGTAAGTGAATCCCGTTGTACAGGATAAAAGGAGAGACTAGTGAAATCAAGGGATTTGTCCTGGATTAGGATCTCCGTCTTCTGATTCCCAGAATGTGTCAACACTGAAAAGACAAATAATTCAGTAAACACTGCAGCCAGTGAAGCCTGGGATGTAATTTGGTCGACTTCATTTAGGTATGGATGGATGAGTTAATACCTCCTCACTAGGGCCCTATAAAAAGCTAGCGTTTAAAACGCTGTAAAGTGCTGGCTAGCGTCTAGCATTTAAAGTTAATGTTGTTAACTTTTTTAACTTTTGGAAGTTAGTTGACTGAGAATGATAAAGACTTCCAGGAGGTTATTGCAGTCCTGACATCTAAATCTAGGTGAGATGAATCATTCTTGGAGATACCTCTCTTTCTCCATTAACTGTAGAAATAGCTGAGATGAGAGGTTGAGACACAGTTTCTACCTTTGAGATGGATAATGTCAGCAGTGGAACTTTGCACATAAATTTTCCAGATTAAGGCACGTAAGCTTGACAGGCTATATGGAGGGCCTTGGTGTTCTCTCTGTCCATCCATCTTTTGTATAGATAATGGTTTGGGCTTGTTTTGGGGCATGGTTTTGTTGGGGCTGTGGGTGTAAGTTAGAAGTCTAAATAGCTGGGCTGGCTCTGTGGATTTGTGTTAGGTGGTTGGTTGAATTCCCAGCTGAATCATTCTCAGATGAAGGAACCCTCTGGTAAAAAGAAACTTAGACCGTGGTCCAGCTGCAGCATCCATGTCTTTCTGTTCCTGTCCTCTCCTCAGTAAAAGAGGTTCTCTGATAACAAAGATTGAGCCTTTCTCTTGGTAGAAGCACTTACAGGGTCTTCTTCCTACGCAGATTTATTTTTATTACATGCATAGGATCTTAATGTCAGTATGAGCCCTACTTCTCTGTCAAACTTGGTTGAAATTGGCTAAAAGATTCAAAAGTTATTAGGCAAGTACAGACAGTGTCGTTAGCCCCTTAGGAAACAGACTTAAATGATGTGATCTTAGCTGAGGTTGCCTGACCTCAGTTAGTTAATTCATGTTAAAAGAGTAGTGCAGACACACCTATGTTTTAACAAGAAACAATAGCTTGTGTTAAACCTAGACTGACGTGTTGTTTTCACTGCTGTTGTAGCCCAGTTGGCATTGTATTTTTGGCGGTTCAGATGGATCCTTAGTCATGTTCCTTAACAAAATGATTTGTCTACTCTTTGATCTTCAGCTTCAATGAGCTGAACTTTAGTGATTCAGCGGGACCCGAGATCTGAAACAACTCCTTTTCTACAGCCATCTAAAATTTAAAACATTGTAGATCAGAATGTTTTCAAATCCGCACAATATTCTGATAACTGAGTTTGTACAATTAATTAGTTTAATACAATGAATGTTACCTTTCGGAATCAAATGTAAGGTTATTATAACAAGTCTTCATATAGGCATCTCGATGTCCTTGCTCAGTCAAAAGTCTTATTGATTGTTCTGACTTTGCAAAACATTGTTCAAGTCCAGATTGTGGTTTTTTTCTCCTTGTTGTTAGTTAGATAAATAAAGGAGCTAGCAGGCCGAAGATGGGCATCCGTCCTTGTTGAAAAATATTAACCAAATCAATTTTTTCACAAAAAAGAAAATCAATTGATGCATTAGCAAGAGAGAAAATAAAACCTTATGCTGTTTTAGCTCCCAGGAGCGTGAATAGTCAACTCTAACTTTCAGAAATAGAGAGATAAAAAAGATCTAAAGTTCAGATCTAAATCTGGATCGGAACTTCTCCAGGGCACATGGGGACTCTGACTCATTTCTAAACTAGAAGTGCATTTAAAGGGCAGTCATATAAAAATTGACCCTCCTGCCAGATCTTCAAGGAATGTGGACACATCTGACTCTTTGAATCCCAGTTTGTCTTCCAAAAGGGATAAGGTGGGGTGATGACAAAGGAGGTTACATTTCTGAATTCATCACCTGATGAATTTTCAGCCGTTACTGAAAATAGGATGTTGCTGCAAACGTAGGAGAAGCAGCCTGTTTTCTTCCACAAGGCCTAACACTTCATCTGTAGGCTTTCGATGATGAAATGGGAGTCAGTTTTTACATGATGTGTATTAGACTAGCAACCTCATGGACAGATAGAAACATTAGTTTAGATGGGAAACATTGTCCAGTAGCTGTTGTCAGGATCTCTAAAGAGTTAATTCTGGTTCTACGGCCAGTTTGATGTGTGGTATTTAGTAAACCATCAGACCTTTAAGCTAAGTTTTTTAACAGGATTTCATTACAAAGTGAAGTGAAAGAATACTCAAGTGTTGTGGAACCTTGCATCTGAATCTGAACTTCCAGACTGAGGCTATTTTATAATAAATATCTTCTTCTACCTCCTTGGCCTGCTGGGAAGAATAATTCATGTTTGCATACTGCTTTGAACATGCAGACTGTAATGACAGTACTAAGTTTTAATATTAAAACTATTAAATATTGGGATTTTGTAATAGTCTCCTTCCATTCCATAGAATCATAAGGTTTTATGAAGTGTTTAAAAATAAAATCGCTGTGAGGAAGGACTGCCATTTAAACTTAAGATCAAATACTTCAAAAAGGATTATATGATATGCCTGAGAGTTCCCCCCGAGCTGCTTCTCCTTGCCTGCCCTCCTCCATATGCAGGCTGGTTTTCTCCATTACAAATGAACCCCCGTTCGTCTGTAACTGGAAAGCCTTGTGCGGGCAGCTGGTACCACTTCCCAGCCTGCATGGAGGGTGTTTAGGGATATCACTGAGCCAATATATTGCATAATATCTGTAGGTACTTGCATCAGAGCATACATAAAATACTTGACTACTATACTGTGAAAAACTTAAGGAATATGACAAGCACTAATGGTTATGAAGCATATCTTAACGGGCAAGTAATTCCATAAGTTCCTTCCTAAGGACTTACACACACGTGTCTCTGAAGTGCCAACTTTGACAAATACTGGACTTGGTCAACAGCTAATTTTCCTTAATATGGCATTTGGTTTTAATATTGATGTAAAATATCTAGACACAGAACGCCACTGGAATGATCAGATACTGTGCACTCATTACTGCGATCCAGAATGCCATCACCACTGATTTAACTCTGATGAATTTGGAGACATCTATGTCTGAGCTTGTTGTTTGGACTTCCCTTATGGTCATTGCAAAGAAATAAGCACTGCTAGGATGCAATTCATAATGTCCTAATGTAGATCCCTAGATCTGGTTAGATGAATTGCCTCCTGAAAGTGCATTTTTCTCTGACTCGATTATAGAGGGAAGCAGAGTAATTAGCTCAAATGTAGCTGGCTATATCTTAGAAGCGTAAAGGTTGGTAAGACGAATCCTGCCCTTTTAGTCTTTTTTTTCATTCTGGCACATCTCTTTATATTTACTTTTGATTCATAACACAGACTTTTTAAGCAAGCAAAATATGCTGTTGTTGTTGTTGTTTGGACAATAACTAATGATTTTCACTGAAAAATAAAAGTGCATCAAACCAGTCTATTAGTATAACTGCTTTAATGAAAAGATACTAGTAAGACTGTATTTTTCATATTGGCACATAAAGGCAGTATTTCTCAGCATTTTCTGTCAAACCTGTGCTTGATAATGTTGTTTTCAACCAGAAACTTTCTCAGATATTTTCTCCATGATGAACTTTTCTTTGTACAGTACCTTGCACAGGAGAGTCATGGTATATGTCCAGAACACTGGCACTGCAGCATTACAAAGAAAGGGTTTCATCTAATATATAAATATCAGCCCAACCTTGCAATATCCAGAGTGTAACATTTTGTAAGAGCAATTTCCAGTTACTTTTAAGTTGAAAGCTACCATGATTATCCACTGTTTGAAAAGAGAATGAGAATACCTAAATATGTAGTGCTCTGTGAAGGTTTATCCCGTTGCTGTAGGATCTGGGCATGTATTCATAATATATGGGTTGAAATCATGTTGTGCCCATCCAAATTCAACAAAGGCAAGTGGAGGGTCCTGCACCTAGGGAAGAACAGCCCCAGGCACCAGTACAGGCTAGGGGTTGACCAGCTGGGAAGTAGCTCTGTAGAGAAGGACCGGAGAGTCCTGGTGGACAAGTTATCCATGGGCCAACAATGTGCCCTCGTGGCCAAGAAGGCCAATGGTGTCCTGGGGTGCATTAAGAAGAGCGTGGCCAGCAGGTTGAGGGAGGTTCTCCTCCCCATCTACTCTGCCCTGGTGAGGCNGATCCTGTGCAACCTGCTCTAGGTGATCCTGCCCTAGCAGGGGGGTTGGACTAGATGATCTCCAGAGGTCCCTTCCAACCCTTATCAGTCTGGGATTCTGTGATTCTGTGAAAAGAAAGGAGTAGGATGTTCCTGTGACTGTCTCTTGTGGCTGAATGAAAATATAAAGAATGAGGGTAGTAGAGTATCCATATAAATGTCCTTGGTATTTTCATATTTTTGCATGCAGTCTTTTTCATTCTTTCTGTACAAGGAGGAAACTCATACAGTTGTAATGTAGTGTAGAAGTTTCACATGCATGGTGTGGAATCGCCATGTTTTTCTAGTACTCAAGAGTAAATCAAGGAGGGAAGGTAAACAGTTCAAGGTACCAAATGTTCCTTCTAGCTATTCTGGTGTACATTTGCAGGAACAAGTCAAAGGAATTCCTCTGTACTTGCATACATTTAACTGGCAGCAAATTTGGCTCAAGGGTTCCCAAACCTTAATCTACATCCCCACCCAAAGGTGGAAAGCTCCTGCTGATTGCCGTGAGCTTTGGACCACACATGGCAGCAACCCCCTGGTTACCTGACATGTCCTCTGCAAGGACCAGTCCCTTTAGTTAGTTACGCTGTTCAAAGAATGTCTTCAAATACATGGTAAGTATTTAATGAGAAGTAAATCTAGTCAAATTTGTATTAAATTTGGTTTCTTTGTCTGTAGGTTTGTTTTGGGGAGGTTTTTTGTGTTTAGGAGGAGGCCTGGATCAGGCACCTGCGTTGGGATTCCCTCTTCTGCTATTTCCCGCTTGTTCCTTGCCTGCTTTTATCTACTTAGCCAGGAGACTCCCCTGTGCGAGCAAGAGCTCTTCTGTATGTCTGTGCAATGTTTGGTACAATATGAATTATAACCTATTGCATTAAGAATAATAAGAAGAATATATTTCCATTTTGGAGCCTAAATTACTGGAAGGCACAGGTAACAATATGGAACCACTGCTTTGACTCTCCTGCCTTATCTGGTTTGGATGAGGTTTCAAAGTGAAAATGGAAATGAGCAGCTGATGTGACCAAGACTTTTAATTTTTCAGTCCTACCCTCCCCCCAGCGCTTAAATTTAGACGTTGCTCAGATTGGAACTGTGTGTCTTGTTTTGGCAGGAATGCTACAGAACGGAAAGAAGTTTGATTCTTCCAGAGACAGAAACAAGCCTTTCAGGTTCAAGATTGGCAGGCAAGAAGTCATTAAAGGATTTGAAGAAGGTGTTACACAGGTACAAAGAAATTATTCTGGCTGAACTTCAGGTGGGCTGAAGGGGTGTGAGCACAGCAATGGCCGCTGCAACGGTGACAAGACCAAGAGGAAATCAATGTGTAGGATACGGAGTGGTTTTCTGAAAGGGTGGTCCGTTCGAGCACAGTATTTCCAGTAGTCCTCCTCTGTCCATCCAGGGACACTCCCTGCTCACAAGGCTTTCCACGGGCCGTGTGTTTGGGAGGGGAGGGGTGCAGTCCCGCAGTGTGCCTGGGCCCTGTCCCTTTCCCGTGGGCAGCTCCACACACAGACGGCAGTGGCGTCTCAAATGTTGCAGGTGGCAGAGTTTGATGGAGTGGCCTCTATTCACCTACTCCATAAAAGTCCAAGCTGCCGTTTTTGATGACATTCATGACCGAGCTACAGATTTTGACCCTTACTGAATAAGGTACCAAACTGCACTGTTAAATTTTTATGACTTCAGGCTCGCAGCTACATAACTTAACATCCAGCGACCAGCCCTATGCCAAGAAAAAAGGAAACTGCTCTCCCTTAATTACAGATGGAGTCCCAACACAGTAAATCCCTAAAAGAGCCACACAATGCAATTTGTTGCCAATTCTTGCATTTTGTCTGCAGTGCTGTGAGGGCCCACTGTGTGAGAGGTGCGATCAGGCTGCTCAAGTGCAAGAGTGAATGAAATCAGGGTGCAAATTCTTCGTGACTCCCCATTTAGGGAGTCCTAGAGCTCAGGGTGGGAGGAAATTGCTCAAATATTATTATAGGAACAACTATAACAGGAACAACTTCTTACGCTTAAATAGAAGGGAAGAATGGAAAATGAGAAACGATCTAGTGCTGAATGATGCAACCATACTTTTCCAGAAAGGAATGGAAGAGACCATGGTTTCCAGCCCTTTTGCATTGCACAAGCAATGCAAGCGTTCCCTCCTCTCCAGCCAGAGAAAGGGAAGTCCATCTGAGCAATCCTAAACTCTGAAAAATACCCACCTTCCTCTCAAGGATTCGAGTTGGACTCTATTATTTGCTTTGCAATAACGCCTGAGGAGCTCAGGACCCCAGCGTGCTGCAGAAACCAGAAGCCAGTGCAGATGGAGGAGTGGCAACAAATGCTGGGTGAATCAGTTTATCTCTTCCTCAACCGCTCTCGCTTGCCAACTCCTGTCCCTTAATTAATAAGTGGCCGAAAGCCATTCAGGCAATCAGCGTGGCAACACGCTGCCCTCCTGCTCCTCCTAGTGGATCTCTGTCTGAGGTCAAGCTTGTGGTTGTCTCCTTCCACCTCAGGGTTTTGAGGGGTTTGGGGAGCGCGATTGACGCGAGGCACTCGGGAAAGGGCACTTCGCTATGTCTAGCAGGCACATTTTTCAAACCTTGGTGTAATGACTGTCAGATGGCAGCAGCGTCTGCATTTCTCTGCTCAACTTCTGACAGTTCAAGGTTGCCCCATGCCTAAAACCCCGGCAAGACTTGCCAGCTGTCTGGCTTGCAGGGACCAGCCTGCCCCACGCAAACCCCTGCAGGGGCCAGGGGAGGTGATGTGCTCTTCTTACCTCAGCCCCAGGGTATGAGCACCTCTGGAACGTGGGAAAGTGCATATTCACATTTTTTTCAGCCTAAAGTGATCAAAGCTCTAGCTTTGGCATATTTTATAGGACCTGAAAAAAAATTCTACAGGAGGTATCACGTAATCCGTAGTCCAGTGCTGTGCCTGATCTTGGGGGAGAGGTCTGAGTTAAAATTACTGCTTCAAATCAGGGATTGCTTCTTGGCCAATAAATATTCAATCACCAGTGTATGGTACATGAATAGCAGTTTGAGAATGCTCCACCCCAAAATACTCTGTTGGAAGAGCAGGGATTTGATTCTTGATACCCCAAATCTCGATGAGCACTGTTACCTCCAGAGCTCATCTGGACGGAGGGAAGTCAGCATTTCTGTCCATCCCAGGGGCACGGGCTCTCTGCTGGAGTAAGCAGCACCTGGGATGAGATGTCTACCCTCGGGCTGGGGCTGAGCTTGGGGAGATAAGTACCTCTTTTAAGTAGGATTGCATCAGTGGTTGCACCTGCCCAGCAGCAGAAAGTTAGGTCCTGCAGCGTTAGTGTCTGAGCAACGGTTTTGAAGTCATCCCTGGAGGTGGCTGAAGAAGGAAAAACGTTGCTGAATGCTTCCCAGAAGCTGAACCTAACTGCGTTTCAGCACTGCTCTCTCATGAACACAGAGCTCTGGTCCTGTTACTGGGAGCCTTTTCCTAACGCCCGCTGATGGTGGTACGTTGGCCCTGTGCTCTGCAGAAGGAACTCGCACCTCCTGCAGCTGGCTCCAGCGTAGGCAGGATGGACCCAAGTATGCAGTGCAAAGCCTCTGTGTGACTCCCAGACAGGCTCTGGCAATATAAAAACTGCCAGGAGAAGCCAGAGGAGTTGGGAGTCCTTCATCTGAGCTGGTTGTGGCAGCTTCAGCTTGAAGCCGAAAGATTCATCCGATGGTCTCATTTTTTTTCCTCGATTTTTGTAAATCCACATGATTTGTTCTTTGTTTTTCTTCTAATACTGTGTCTTCTCTTTTTCTTCCTCCAACATCGAAACCCCAGATGAGCTTAGGACAAAGAGCAAAGTTGACCTGCACACCTGAGATGGCCTACGGAGCCACGGGCCACCCTGGGGTCATCCCTCCTAACGCTACTCTCCTCTTTGATGTGGAGCTTCTCAGGTTAGAGTGAATCACTTGAGGGAGTTGGCTGGAGCCATCTGTTGATAACCATCCCTTCTTTCTCGCCTCTCCAGCAGCGGGAGAGATCTTCACTGGAATCCCAATCTTCCCTGCTCAAGCTGGTCTGTCAATAGCGCCTGCCGCTCGGTTTCTTACGCCTTCCTTCTCTTTTTTAACTTTGTGGTGTCCGTATTTGCCTTTTATTAGAAGCTTTGCTTTGGGAAAAATGTCTACTGTTGTAACATTTCCAGGTTGTACATTTTATTTAATTTGCATGTGAGAAGAAATCACAGTGATGATTGAAAATATATATAAATATAAATATATATATTCCTTATTGAAAAACCACTGCCTTACTGTATACTTAAACAAAGAAAAAAAACCACAGAAGGTGCTCAAAAAAAAAAAAAATCCAATGTACACCTTGTACATGAACGGGCATTAGCCAAACAGAGTTACCTGCGCTGCCACTTTTCTCAACTTGTATGTTCTGCTTGCTGCTGTTTTAAAAAATACTGTCTCATTTAAGAATTGAAAGTATATATACAAAACAATAAAATCTTGATACTTTACAGTTTCTGTTTCCTGTTTTTCTACTTTCCTCTGGCCACTGGAATTCTTTTTCGTCTACAAGAAGTTCTTCAAATGATCATCGACCCATTTACTTGTTAATTATTTCTCTTCTTGTATGAAATAGGCATAATTCTACGCACTGCTTCTGTTGTAGATGGCACAGTGGAAAATCATTGTGGGACCAGAGGTACCAGGAAGGTGCAAGTAAGGGCTACCAGGACTCTCTTGCCCAGCTGGTGGCCCCCAAACTTTGGCTGCTGAAAGGATGGAAACTGATGTTACTCAAAGAAGTGCAGTGCTGGTCCAAGTCTATGCATTTACAACAGTAAAACTAGCGTAAAAATTTCTGTTGGAGCTGAGATAGGCAAGAGAAGAGCGCTCCTGTGCTCCATTTCCCAAAACAAATCTGAACTGTGGGATGACGTGGTCACTGAACACATTGAGGTTGTTGAGGTTGCATCTTCCGACGCTGTTTACATAGCTTACAAATGTGCTTTCTGTGCTGGGCTCCTGGCACTCGAGACTGAACAATACTTAGTTCATTTGATGGTTATATGAATTCATGAAATGCTGGTTCCCCCCTGGAGACAGAAGGATGTGTAGACTGTCATTTACCTGGTTTTAGGAGCAGGACCTGCGCAGTGAAGCTGCCTCTGTGCTTATTATTTTTGCTTTGCCTAAATTTGATTTCTCACATTTTGGCTTGCTTTTCCCCTTTGCTGTAGAAAATAAGAGCATCACTGGGTCACGATGTTATTTTTATTTAACTTGACTATAAACTATTTGGATAGTTTTCAACTGATGGATTTTTTGATGGAAGCATTTCAAGCAGGTGGTGAGCTATTGTCCTGTGTGAGTCTGTGTGAGGAGAACACACCTAGGAGGAGCAGACAGACCCCAACGCTACGTAGGTGTCTCCAGGTGATGCCTCCTGGAGAGGAGAGAGAAAAGGACCACAGAAAAGCAGGACTGGCTACCTGGCCAGTGCCTGCAGCTCGCTCTCCTCTTTCTCTAGATCTTCATTTTACCCACAAGACTGCGTTTGAGTTTGTTAATTGTCAATTAATTGTTTACCCATAAACCTCATCTCTTACAGACTACTGTTCACTGAGGGTTGGTGGAGTAAATTTTTTTATTGCTCCCCTCTCCGTAAAGAAACTAAAGGCATTTTGGGGACCCTTTATTTTGGTGGAAATCTGGGCTCACTGCAGCAGCGAGGTTACACATCTGTGTTTCACTAATAAGTCTTTCATTTAGGACAGGCTAATTTCCTGTTAATAAATAGGAAATGGGGCCTGGCAGGGTTTGATGCCCACTAACTCTCCCAAATTCTTTTTAAAGGCCCCAACCTCCTTTGCCACCGCCCCGGCCTCTGTCACTGGTCTTGATTTCAGCACTGGGTTGCAGAAGGCAGGCTGCATTGTGGTAGTGGCAGATGTGAGCTCCTGCAGATGGCTCGGTTAAACGGAACGTAGCCCCGTCGCGCCTGGCAAACACAGGTCGATTCAGCGCTTCGGTCTAAAGCTGCTCCTACTGACAGCCCAGTTTGAGTGAGTTGCTCATCAAAAACAAACAAACAAACAAAACCCTAAAGGATCTTTTGGGATTTTTCCCAAACGCCTCGAAAGCGAACAGCGGTGTGAAGGACTGACTCGGCGTACCCAGAATGGCCGCACCTTCCCTCCAGCATCTCTTGGTCCTGCTGTTGGGAAGCTTCTGCTGGACCTAAAGCGATAGGCAGGGCATCGCTCTGCCCCTCCGTTTCTGCGAGGTTTCTTGCCACTGAAAAACATCTTCCTGCTGGGCTTTGGGAGCCCATCACACTCAGTCTTATCATCTCTATCTGCAGAGCTGCTGCGCACTTTCCCTTCGCCCTCAGCAGTACAACCCGGCCATTACCGAGTCTGTAAAAACCTTATTACAGCTGGTTGATGAAGTTCTCTCCCTCATCGCCCTTTCTCTGCAGAGACCTTTGTTGGCAGCAGAGATTATTACGTTTTTCATGCCAATTTCATTAAAAAAAAACCTGAAACGAAAACTAATTGTGCTTTGTGATACTTAGGGAAATTAAGTCTTCAAGGAAATGTAATCTTCAGCTCTTTATTTGACTGCTAATGCGTTAATTTATTTAATTGTATCATCGATCAACACAGTACATATAATTATTACCACTATATAATGGATTGGAAAAAATTTACTGTCATTGCGTGTGTAATCAGATATGCTCGTTACTAATTTCTAAACAGCATCAACGGAAAAAAATGACCTTCCAGGCTTAATTTCATGCCCTACTTCCTGAAAAATTAAATGGGAAGCGAGCACACACAAAAACCAGCACAGATGCAGAGTACGAGGCTGGTAACATCTGCCTTATTTGCTGCCCCCTCTGCCATTCATATAACTGAACTCATTTCCCTGTCCTTTGATATTACATTTCAAACAAAATCTTGAGCAGACCTCATCAAAACAATCCTCCGGGCATTCGATTTCCATTCCCTCTGTCTTGCAGGTACAAATTATTATTTCATTTTACAAGTGCAGGGACATTGAAAGCCCTGAACAGGCACTAGAAGAAAAAGTATGAAATGGAATATTTAATGAAAGGCAGCAGCTGAGCTCTCAGAGAAATCAAAAGCTGCTGATCTTGAGGATTCACTGGAGGAATTTTTATTAATCTAATTACCCTAAAGAATTGCTTTTTATATATGTTTTTCAAACAGCAGCAAATCCTCATCACAACAGACACTGCAGCGCAAGCACCATGCTCTCTGCTGTTGACAGAAGCAACGCGGTATTTGCATATGATTTTAAACAGGGCTGGCAGCTCGTCGCACCATTATTGGCACTTTGACATTTTATTAGGAGTATTTACTATTTTTTATTAAAGCATAAATCCAGCATGGTAACAAGCACCTCCAGTTCCTGTTACAGCAAGGGGCCTTCTAAATGCCTCTTATCCTAGTGGATAGCGTGGCACATACATACACGCCTACATGTGTGTGCGTATATATATATATATATATACACACACCGGGGGCGGGTGTTTTTACCTTTAAAAAAAGTAATGGTTGTTCACATAGAAGCAAGGCCTCCAATAGGATTTCACTTATTTTGAAGACAAGCTGGTTTTTGCACAAGAAACTGGGATTTGCATCAGTGCGATGGGCAAGACCTGAACAGCAATCCGGAGTAGGAGTAACTGCTCACCTGAGGAGGAGGACATACATCACAGCTGCACCCAGCAGAAGTGGTAGAGGGCTGGGCAAGAAAGCTGGCGATGACATCACAGCAAAGCTTTACATTTCTGTACCTTGTTAGTCTGCCATTGCCTGTCCCTGACCTGAGGGACGGCTCAGTGGGGCCGGCGCGAGCTGCAAAAGGCACCTTCAGTGCTGAGGGAAGGATGCAGGCATGGGGGAGCCACAGAGGGAGGACAAGGCTTGTAACTACCCGCGCCGAGCGTACGGACGGGGTTTCAAGCACCCACCCAAGCTGAAATAACACCCGAGCTGTTTCAGCTGCTCCCTCCCTGCTGTGCTGAGGTCACACAGCCAGCTTGGTGCCACCGCCACCCTGTGCCGCTCCCAGCCAAGGATGACGCGCAGCACACACGGTGGCGAGGGATCTCCTCCACTGGAGCTGGACAGCCGTGCCACGGCGGGCCATCCTTCTCCACCCTCGGGTGCCAAACGCGTGCACGTTCATGCGCGACAGGTGCTCTACAGATTCTTCCCTGCGTCGCAAACAGGTGACGAATTCCTTCCTTCCTAAATGGAAAGGTTACATGCAGAAGTAGTGCAGCACAAAGCAAGCCTTGAGGAAGCAAAGCAAAACTATGTAGACACACATTTATTTTTTTATTAAATGGACCCAAGAACAGCATGGTTCTTTAAGTGACAGATTTCAACAAAAATCTACGGATAAGAAAATGGAAACGTTCCTTTATGACAGTATAATGCACTGAAAAAATTTAACTTGAATTACAAATCCTCAGGCAAAGTGCATTTGCATCTGCCCACGTTCTGCGCTAGCTGGAAGTTGTCTGCTCGGGGAGTTAAACATCACATCCAAGCAAATAAATACTCCCGAGAGGCAGGATACTGGCGGCATTCACATGGCTTCCAGCTGGTTCAGAACAGAAGTAGAGGTTATTCCTTTCTGCTTCCAAAATATACTGGTTATGCAGACTCTGTATCACACTAGTTTTTACTCACAGGACATGAGCGCCAAAAAAAAAAAAGCCAAAAAATTTAAATGTTTTTCCTCCACCAGATGCTACACCTAAAAATTTATGTACATGAAATATATTACAGTTCGAACACACCGAGTAGAAATCGACTGCGCTACAGATATCTAAAATTACCACCAGCATCATCTCATTTTGGTCGGGTGTTCTCTACTTACATTAAAAGGCGCAAAGTGTATTCCTGTTGCTCCTAACTCGCCTCCATGCAAACCTGGCACACATAATAAAGATCTCGTATACCACAAATTCCGCCCTCCAGCAACACAAGATTATTTTCTGCAGCCTATCTGTTTTGTCTCGATCATTGGGAACCAGATATTTTGACTAAAGTCACTCCAGCAGCTGGATTCTTTTGAAAGGCATTTCATTTTCTACCATTTTTAAAAGAAACTGTTCTACACACGGATTTGGGCTTGCTTTGATTCTAGCAAGTAGCAGCCTAACGCTCAAGGTCATGGAGTTAGGCTCCTTCACACATTCCCGGAGGGAGAAAGGCGCAACGATTTGCATATAATATATGAGCGTAAGGAATTACCAAACCATAGTTACTTCTTTTTTAAAAAAGCACCAAGATCCCTGTGGCAGACACGCTGGTTGCAATACTCCATTTTCAGAATGCAGTCAGTGAATTTACCTCCAGGCAGGCACCTCGCGCGGAGCCCCGTCAGCTCTTTGGATTAACTGGCTGCCGTGCTTCAAACCCGCGCTGGGGAGCGGGCAGGACTGCAGGAGGTGTGAACCACTCAGCCTGCTCGGTGCCGTCGTGAGAGGTCCCGCTCAAAAGAGGACTGTGGTTATGCAGCAGCTACCAGGTCACCCTTACAACACGGAGAAGCCATGTCCGCTTAGGGGGATTTAATCTTAAAGCAGATCCTCCTATGTTTTACATTTATTTAATTCTAATGTGAAGATCTAAAGATTCAAATTACAGCTTATCAAAGTTAAAAAAAAAAAGTTATACTTCATCGAGAATTCCTACGTTTAGTTCAAGTAGTCAGCGGCGGGGCTTGAAAACAGTTGAACTCAACAGCAGGGCTCAAAAAGTTTTCCAAAAAAAAATCAGTTTATTTTGGTGGGTCTGTATTAATTCCGTATTTTTCCTTGAGAAGCTTAAGCTGTTCCTCTTTCTTCTTTGTGTCCATCTTCTGGAATGCCTGTAATTAGGAAAATAAAACATGTAAGAAAAAAATATAGTATCTTACAATATGTTACTTCCTAGTAACTGCAACCAACATCACTATGAACTACATCAACATCACACACAAACAGCGCTGCTTAATTTTCGACCTCAGAGAACGCCACAGCATCCTGGATATTGTCACTGACAGACAGAACATCAAGGACTAGAGGCTTTTCACCTGCAAACAAGACCTCACATCCTGTTGCCACTGTGCAGTTTTAAGGGCCCTGCTTCCTCCTCTCTGAAGTACACGTACACTCACCAGAAGAATGTTTTTCACACCTTTGGTCCAGAGGTACTTTTTTTTTTCTGCACACAAATCGCCAAGTACAGATGAAATACTGACAATTTATCCAATCCATTCCCTCCGCCAGTTTGGATTTATTTCTTAAAAATATGCAGGCAACTGTCTTTTCACACTAAATTTTTTTGTACGCTAGCTACGTTCACAGGTAACTTAAAAAACCCACCCCAAGTGTACGTACCCTGTTTGCGTTATAGTACAAAACAACAAGGTATCTGTTGCACACGTTGAATCCCGACAGGTGATCACAAGCGTTTTTGGCATCAAAGATGTCTTCATAGACCACATAGGCTGTTCCTCTAGTTTCAGGAGTGTTCCCACTGCAGAGCAACATCAGTTTTAATGTTAAAATGAACAGAAAATAGTTCTATTAGTCTTTAGCAGTAACTGAGTAGCTAATGCAACTTCACTAAAAAACAACTTATTGTCTTCTAGATATTAAAATACACCCCTGCTTTCCACACCAATCTCCACTTACAGTTCAGTCAGAGATGACAGGAAAATGCGAGAGCAGCACGTGCTGCATTGTGGTCCTTAAGGGAGATTCACCTCTCCACAACAACGATCAGAAGCTGTTGCTGTCAGGGCTTGTCATATTCCTGGAAATACTTTTTGGTTTTTGGTTTGTTTTTGGGTTTTTTGGGGGGTTTTTTTTGTNNTGGTGGTTTTTTTTTTTTTTTTTTTTTTTTTTTTTTTTTTTTTTTTTAAATTACAGCAATTAGCTTGTTTTATTTAATATTAGAAGGCCAGGCTGTCAGTTAATGGCCGTCTGGATCAGATGTCTCCCTCAGATGGAATATGGTTCTTGGCACATCACAAAGTCAATGTAAAACAATCAAAACGGCCCCGCTGGTGGAAGACTGTTTCAGACACACAACCGTCACCCGTCAGACCATCAATTCAATTTCCTTTGCCTGAGGGACAGGAGACACGTCTGGGCACATAATGATAACTAGCCCAAAGAGATTGCAGAGTTCACCAATCCAAAAGGTCTCGGCTAAAAGACATTGATAGGAAACTTCATAATCAGAAGAACTGTCTCTAAGGTGCTTGCTTCTAAGAGAACTCCTGCTGAGGACAAATGATACCACACATATCCACGCTGGGATGCGTACAAAAGCGAAGGGGAGGATGGGATAAAAACTGCACAGAGCACAACAGTCATTACAAAGGGGGTGCCATGTTACACCTTGTCTTGTGACAAGTTTGGATCTCTGTGGAAGGCAATGCCACTCAGTAGTTCCAAACAATCAGCAGGGAGGCTGCCTGCAGCTCCCAGTTGGACACACACACCAATGTGTCACTGATGGCAAGGTCCCTAGTAAGTCTTAATTCTTTAGGTACCACTGTCACACTGTTCCAACCTACACATTTTTAGAAACCTTATATATTAGTTATCCTTCATGCTTATTAGTGAAGAATTCCACCTATTTAGCTGAGCAGGGAGTTCATGCTCTCCCTTGTTCCTTTAACCACTCCCCAATCATTTCTGTTGCCCAGCCCTGTATGAGAAGGATGTCACCAGCTACACGTTCCAATGCAGCACATCCCCCATCCTTGCTGGTTTGCTGAAGGCAATTTTATACATAAAACTCACTTTATTCTATGCACTGAACAATCATTTTTAATCACTACAGCTCTGAAATGAGCGCTTCTATTTGGGGTGGTAAAGTTTGGTCTGTTTAACTGTTTACGTATTTATGTCCTGCATAGTCAAAACAATTAAACATACTGTGGATTAATTATCCACCCCAGTCTCAGAGCATGGGGAAATGGAGAGCAATATAAGTGACAATGATACATTCTGCTCTAATCTGATCAGCAACCTACTCGGGAACTCAGAGATGCTGCAGGTTATTTTGCCAATATCCAGATAAAAGCAGTACTAAAAAAAACCCATATCAAATATAAACTACACTTCCTTTCTATTTGTACATCTATTGATATGGGACTTATAATGTTTTCTTTTTAAGTATGAAACAATTTTGTCTCCTCCCCTTCTTAAATACTTTTCAGAAAAAGAAAAAAAATCCATTTGTACGGGGGCTGAAACCCCAACCTGCCCCCCGAAACTTCCTAAAAGCCTTTCCTGAATTCC
>VXBL01005973.1:695530-734266 GCA_013400195.1 Aramus guarauna | reverse complement strand
CCCCCCCCCGGTGCGGCCCGGCCGCCTCAGCCCGGAGGCGCGGGCGGTGTCCTCGGCCTCGGCCCGATCCCCGCGTCCTCCCCCGGCCCCGGGGCTGAGCCTCCCGGTGGGCCCGGCGGGGAGGGTGCCCCCCCCCCCCCCCGCCGCGTGCCCGGCCGGCCGGGCCCCCCGCNGAGGGGGAGGCGGCCGCGGGCCGGCGCCGTGTGGAGGTTGTTGTGAGGTGAAGAGGCCAGGCGGAGGCGGAGGCGGGGTGAGGAGGCCCCGGAAAGCAGCCGGTAACGGAGCTCCGAAACAATTTTGTCTCCTCCCCTTCTTAAATACTTTTCAGAAAAAGAAAAAAAATCCATTTGTACGAGTGCTGATACTCCAACCTGCCTCACGACACTTCCTAAAAGCTCTTCCTGAATTCCAGCTTCAGCCAACTCTTTCTGCTACAAACTTAGCAGAACATAAGAGTAGCCAGACAAAATTAGGGTTTAAGCCACAGATTCAGACTGTAATCAGGATAACAAGCAACATCAGAGCTCAGGTCTTCAGTATCAGAAATAACTGAAGAGAAGAACCTCAGATTTGCTATAGATATGTATAACCTCAATGCATTTTAAACCAAAATTACAGTCAGATCACCATTATCCGCAGATGGTGAGGCTCGGGGACAAGTTGTATCTGACGCACAGAGAGTTGTTTCTGGTTGACAGGTCAGCAGCAATTGTAACATCTCTGTTTTCCCATTAGTTAAGTATCTAATACTCACTAAATATGAAAAGTGGTTATATTCAGCTTTTGCCTTTCTTATTTTTACCTTTAGTTAAGGTAAAAGGTTAGCTGTATTTAAGATTTACTTAAGAGAGTAAGTGTATTTTTTACCAACTTACCTAAGATCATATAAAATTTACGCTTTTTCAGCCCACCTACTGACAATATTATTTTCCAACAGATTCACGTGTGCGAAGTATCACCGCATCCACCTCTGCCACACAGGGAAACTGCTAAAGTGCATTTACCTCCTTCAGCAGTGAAACCAGTTGCTGCCTACTGCAACAGTTATACTGACATATAACAGATATACTAAAGCACGTAAAATCCTTAACGTTTTGAAGAAAACTAAAATACTTACACTCTGATCTGTCGGATAGGCCCGTATTTCCCAAAAATATCATACATTTCCTCCGCCGTGATTTTATAGGGCAGGTTCCGAATATACAGGATCCGGTTGACTTCTGGAGGCAGCCGAATCTGACACAGGAACAACACACGGTGCGTTAGATCCAGAGCGCTCACTTCCAAACTTGAAAGCAGCAGCGTACGTGCTAAACCTTGGGGTTAGCACCACTGAGAGAGCCCGTGTGCTTCACGGGTGCTTTTTGAACCCTCCACAACTAGAAACTTGACGCGTTTCTGCCAGGCAAGAGGCCCGCCTGGAGCGGGACGGGCTCCCTCGGCCGGGAAGGCCTGCTCCCAGCCCCGGGGACCTCCTCCTCACCGCCCCGGAGGGCTGAGGCGGGCCAGGGAGGGGACAGCACTCACGTTAGCTCGCTTGGCCGCTTGCATCGCCATGGCGCCGGTCGGGGAGAGGGGGCCGCGGCCTGGGAGAGAAACACCGGCAGGGAACGGGGCCTCCTCCGCAGCGCGCCGCTCGCCTCAGCCCAGGACCCGGATGCTATCCCAGCCTGCACCGCGCCGGAAACGACGGCCCGCCGGGCTCGAGGCCCCTCCGCCACCGGCGGGAAGGCACCTGACCTGCGCGACGGCCCCGCCCANCTGGCAGTGCTCTCTGCCGAGGAGCGCTGGGCGGCATTGTGTTTCTTACTCGGGACGCAGTGCTAGAGCTGCAGCGTGAACCTTTTTATTAAACACCTCCTGTAAGGCTTTGCTTTACCCCTCCTTTTTTGGCATCCTCCCACAACAAACCATTCTGGATTTGGAAGCAGAAATGGCAGATGCTTTACTTGTCAAACGCCCCTAAGAATTCTGTCCCTGAAACAACTACAGGCCTTTCTTCAAGGTGAAGCAGGCATTTCGATGACAATTTTGCCAATATTCTTGTTTTCTTCCATGATCCTGTGTGCCTCTGCAATCTCATGCAGAGGATAAACACTGTCGATAAGTGGTTGGAGATGAGGGGAGGTTCCTCCAGAAAAATACGGCAGCGCATCTTCTGTGAAGGCTTTCACCAGCCGTTCCTTATACTGAAGGAAAAATGAAAGCATTTTGAAGGTTATTTCCAATCATGTCATTCACAGAGGTATCTCTAAGCACAGCATACAAAATGTGCACAGATCCCAGGGAGACTCATTCTGACATTCTCATAGTGAGACAGACATGTAAACATCTGACAGGTGTAAATTACAAACAAGAAAACTTCTAGATTAATTACATCAAATCAAAGGAAGTTCTGCAAAGTTAAGGGTATGAGCTCAGTGCAGAACCATTTAAACTGATAAAATTTGTGAGACTATTTTGTATTACACCATGGACAGAATCTATCCTAGGGCTCCACACTGCTGTATTTTACTGTAATATCTGAGAATTTTCCATATAAGATGATTTTTCCTTGGTAATTTCTGGGCGTCCAAATGGCCTTGGTCTCTACTTTGAAAAATTATCTAGTAGAGGCTTTTCTTTTCCCGCCACTCAGACTTGATCAAGTTGCCTGATCACTTGAGTTTTGTTTCTTCTTAGGCCAAATCTTTAAATTACAGTACTCGTGAAGTACATTAAGAAGTCCTGGGTATCATTCTGCCGATTCAGTAGTTCTAAAAGGGAGGCATTCAATAAAATTAGGAAAATATAACTTAATTTTGCTATGTTTTCCAAAGTATGTAGTAACAGGTCCAGGTGGTGCTTTTTGGTAATAATGTGTTAGATTCTGGTTTAACACTGATATCAAAAGAAAGCTCTCAAAACTATCGTCGATTTTAAGATGAAGCTGTATACACTGTTGATTGCCACTACTTGCCTCCTTGTCTCGTGATCGTAGTAGACTTGTTTGGATGCTCGCTCTTTTAGAAAGCAGCCTTGCAAGCAAATCTCCATGTACTTCACCTCCACTCAGTAATCCATAAATAATCCACCGGCCATCAGTACTCAGACAACTGAGATTCTTCTCCCAGTGTGAGCCACCAACACAATCTAAAATAATATCTACTCCAGAACCTCAAGTAGAAACAAAAGATTTCATCAGTGTAGTCGAGCTGCATTAAAGGCAGGATAATTTCAGACAAAATTCTTTATAGGTATAGAATCAATCCTGCAATTCTTAATTAAATCTTTCTAATCAAATTAGGAATTGGCATAATGATTTCTAAGGAATTGTAGAATCGGGCACAAAAAAAGAATCATTATAGATATCCAGATGCAGACTCTGTTATGAACCATCTCAAATGCTTAGAAAAGCTACATTTTTGTAACGGTAAGAGAACTAAGTTGTGTTCCCACATTCAAACACTTACAAGTGTGAGGATTTGGTCCCTCAGTTCCTTGTGGAGGCAACGATAACAGAGGCACAATATTTATGCCCCAAATGAGCACAAAGCCAAAGACAGTCCATGCAGAGAACAGCGCAATTAAAGTATGGGAAGATGCATTCTTGGCCTGAACAGGTTGTTAGGTGACAGTTGAAATTGAGTGTACATGCGTGTACATTAGGAGGTACACACTCCTCCTCAATTGTAACAGTGTCTTTCACATAGAGGTTCTTACCTTGGGTGAAAGCCAAGACCTTTTCACTAAAATCTTCATTTTTGTAGTTGAACCCTGCAGCTGCTCCAGCATTTGCTGCTGCTTTCAGTTTCTCTTGAGTTCCTGCTGTCACGATGGGAATAGCTTTTGCCAGTTTCACCAGCTGAATGGCCGCTATACCAACTCCACTAGCTCCAGCATGGATCAACACTGTCTCGCCCTCCTGTATTTTACCTGAAGGAGGACATAAGGGAAATGGTTACCCTTTTGGCATCACCGTTGGATTAAAACATGATCAGGGTGAAAAATACCGAAGAGGAAGCTGAAAGAGATGCCCCTCGAGTGGGCTTTGTTTATGTCTTCATATCCTTCATAAAAGAAACAAATCCAGAACTAATACAGCTCACAGTGTACTGACAGGACTCCATTTACCGACTTCACTGGAATGACTTTAGCTTGGCCCTGCCAGTTCTGGGCATCCAGCTGCTTAGGCGAGTGTAGTCAGCCTTTTTATACTGGGACCATCCACTGCCACGAACAGAAAACGCACTCGGAGGATGTTAATACTGAGAAATCAGGCACTCAACAATGGAGAAATAGCAGAAGCGCTGGGTAACGTTAAGGACCAGTTCTACCTATCGTTTTACCATCTACCGGTTGCCCTAACGCATTTGTTTGTGTTCCGCTGATTGCTAGTGGAAGTGAGACACCGAGTAGTCCTGGAGACATGGTCCTAATTGACTACAGACCCCCAGGAAGCAACAGTGCTCGAAGCGAGTCTGCATTTTGGGTAGTAAGGAAAGTTACTTGTTTGTAACTCCTGTTCTTCAGTGGAGATTTTAGGTCCTGCTGCTGAAGAGGGTACAAGGAGGATATTTGTCAACAGAGGAAAATCCTGGCAAGTGCTACTGTTAGTGCCTCTGTGGCCCATTTTCAAGATGAAGAGTGTGAGCTTATGTCTGTTTTAAATCAGCTCAGAGGAGATTTTACCAACAATTAATGTATCTGTGAAACAAGGTACAAGAAGATGTTGCCTACTGTAGATCCACATGCAATTAGTGAGAAAGTTCATGATGTGGTCATGCTTACAGCAAAGTCAAATCTTTAGAAGTAGCATGCGTTTTCAGTTGTTTGGGGAACACGTAAGTTATTTCAGGGTTTAGGCTTAATGGAAATTAATGGTCTCTAGATGGAGCTTTTGCCAAGAGAGGTTGGATCAGATGATCCCTGAGGTCCATTCCAACCTGCTATTCTATGATTCTATGAATCTATGAAATTGCCATTCAAGCTGAGAAATACAGACTGAAAGAAAACTGACCCTCCTTCTATATCCTTCCTTGTAAATAATCAGCAGAGTAAGTTGTGAATGGGGAGATGTCAAGATTTCAGGATTTGGGTCTGGCATACCGGATTCTGACCCATGCAAATGGAGTGACAGAGAAAAAGTTCTTTAAAGGCAAACAACATTCAGATGGTGGCAACAAAGAGAGGATTTCATAACAGAAAGGAAGAAGAGCTGTTTTGGTGGGATAGATTCGCAAATACGCCTCTCACCTACAAAATGCAGCAGCTGAAAGGCTGTTAACCAGGCTTCGGGAATGGCTGCAGCCTGAATAAAAGTCATATCATTGGGAATTGGCATCAGGTAGCCTTCGGGTACTGTAACGTATTCTGCCTGGCCACCTCCGGAGAGCAGAGCCATCACTGCATCGCCAGTCTTCCACCGGCCCTTGCAGCCAGGTCCGAGCCCAGCCACACTCCCAGCTGCTTCTAAGCCTAAAATATCACTTGCTCCTTTGGGGGGAGGGTACTTCCCTCTCCTCTAAAACAAAAGAAAAGAGAGGGCAAGGAAGGAAAAGCCACACATCAGTGAGTGTAATGACCTGCAGTATTTTGTTCACATGCCTCCAACCTAAATGCCTATTTATTTAATCCTGGTTTTGCACTGTGCAAATGTTCCACTAATTTGAGGACCTTCTATCCTCTGGCTACATTTCTTGTTTCCTAAGTATGTTTTATTCTTAAAACTGTGTGCAAATTCAGTATGTTGCGAGTCTGCTTTGTCCAGGTCAATCCATTACGGTCTTCAGTTGCAGAGCATGGCTTTCAGCTCAAATTAAAGCAGCTCAGACTTAACAATTTGAATGTGATTTTTTTCTCCTCTGGAATTGAGGCACTGGAACATTTAATGTTTATCTCAAATGCCCAGAGAATGGTCTAAGCATCTAGAAAGACCAGAGCTTTGGTTTTACATCTTTTCTTGAAAGGCGGCTGCCTTTCCCTGCCACCCCGGCCTTGCAATGACCCAGATAAAAACATTTCTCTGCTGAATCAACAGACATCTCCTCTTTCAGCCATCTGAACTCTCCCACACAAATGCTCACCAGGCCCAAACTCTTCTAACTCTTCAGATTTGTCAAGACTTCAGGCAGGGGCTTGAAAAATTGGTGCCATTTTCTGCTTGACATACACATACCTGGAGTAAATCAGCCCTATTCAGAGCGCTGGCAGAGACCTTCACAAGAACTTCTCCTTCTCCTGGATGTGGTTTCATCACTTCTTTCACATAAAGATTTTCTGGGCCTCCTGGGTAATCAAAATAGACTGCCAACATTTTCTCTGAAAAACAAACAAACAAAAACCCTGGCATGAATGCAGACATACTTACGTACAGCTGGAAAATCTCAGTAACCACAGCTCCACAGACTGCACGCTGCAGACGGACAATGCAAACTGTGACACAGTTCAAAGGTAGAAGTCGGGAGGGCTGCCGGAGAGAGCGGAGGAGTTATAATGCAATGAAATACCTTAACTTTGGGACACAACGTATCATCGCGAAAGCCATTTGACAAACCGTGGAGATCACCTCGCATCAAGTCATAGGCCTTAATCCTGCACAGAGCAGTGCATGGATCCAGCAGCACTGACCACCCACCCACCGTAACTGGAAAAGGTAGCACACAAAGGAAAATAAAATCCTTTGCTTTTGACTTCCTGCATGATTAGGGCCCCAGTGCTCAACTGACTAAAGGACACAGGCCCTTCAAATAGTAGACACAACTGAGATCTTAAAACCCTCAGCAGAAAGAGCCTTTATTTGACACATACGAAATCATGTAAATGCTGCTTTGCAATTCAGCCCGTAGTTGGGCTTGAAGATACACAAAGACACAATGGTGAGTTAGCATGAAGGACAGATAGCAAATAGTTTTAAAAATTCCTATTTATTTCCCTTTCCTCAGCAGGTGATTCCTGTGCAGAGGGTCCCACTGCTGCAGGACTCCTTCAAGTAACTCCTCAGACAGGGTGCCTGGGTTCCTTGCTGTTGGCACCAACAGTTGTTGAGATGGGCTGAGATGTCAAATCTCCTCCCACCTGGCAAAATCAAACCTGGAGCAGTCTTCCCTCTGCCCCCAGGTGCTCGGTGGAAGAGGAGAGAATCACAATGGGAACAACTACGTTCCCGAGAGCTGGTACTGTACTGAATACAGTTTAGGGATGCTGGCCAAAGACCTGCGCAGGGTGGGCTGCAAGCCAGAGCCTCTTCAAGTAAACACCATTGTGTGATAGACCGCCATGCCCTCTCTAAAATTGCTTGCATTATGATATCCGCACAGGAAAAGCTAAATGTGTGCTTGATGATTTGTTGTAAGACTGCAAATGCAGAACAATAAACACCTTCAGAGCCCAAGAATGTAAATCCCCACGGGGTGGTGCTCTATGGCTATTTTATGGTGAATAAACTCTTCCAATTATTCATATAAAATGCAACTTAAAGGTTTTTCTAAGGCTGGCTATTTGTTGTTTTCAGCTGAACCATTTGACCTAGTCCCACAAAATTTCTCTGCCTTAGCAAAAAAATTTAATGGGAAGCCCACCAGATACCACTCCATAACAGATGCTTCTGCTCTCTCAATTGTGTCCAAATTTAGTTAATTAGAAATAAGACGTGAAAGAAGCTTTTGTCCCTCTTTCAACACAGTTCACTAACCTGCATTTTTATAAATACTTGTATTTGTTGTTAGAAGCAGACCCACAAAAATATGAAGAACAAAAAAATGCAGTGAGGGTCCAAATATCTACATTACTTTCAAATGCACAGAAAACCACAGGAATTGAAAACCAAGTTTCCAAACAAGTGCAACAACTTCAAACTGTGAGATCTGGCAGCAGTGGCCCAAAACAACAAATTAAAGAAGCTGTGTGGTTCCCCAGCACAATTTGTGACTCACCGTTCTCCTGTAAAGAAGGGGGGACGTTCTCTGCGCCGGGAACAAACCCAGCCTGTCCTTGGGAACAGAGTCTGATCCCAGTTCCTCCTCTCCCAGCTCTGCCCTCGCTATCAGCCATTCCCCAGCAAGTCAGGGGTGGAACAGGACGAGGTTGTGTTTTACTTTGGAAGGAAAGACACGAGAGGAGTCAGAAATACTAGTACAGCTCACCATTATTTCTACCCGCGGACGTAGTTTATTCCACAGATTGAGGCAGAAATCTATTTTCCCTTTTGGCATTGAGGCAGAGATCCGCTGTTCCCCCCCGGCACACAGGGAGGTTTGGTCTAATGTCTTTGCTTTGCTGATCCACTGAATGTGTGCATATTTGTATGTGCTCAGGCAGAGCACTGACCTGATGGTTTGATTTTGAGCTCTGAGTAGTGCAGACTGGATTTACTTCAGTTGCATGAAGGGCATGTGAGCTGTGACTGTCCTTATGCTATATATCGACCCAGGAGGTTTATTGTGCTCTTGTTCCCATAAGATGTCAATGTTCAAAGTTTACTGGTTCACGTCCGTCAGCCCCGTGCATTTCTACCTGATGTTTTAGCTGCCTGATCGCACCTCTTCGCTGCGCTTTGCTGTTTCCCCCAGAGGGAGAAGGATCAGATCATGCCTTTCTTTGTGTCCTAGTCACCAGCTCTTGAGTATTTGAGTTGTCAGGGAATAAAATTGACACTTCAGAGTATTTAAAAAGGATGAATCGTATGTCTGTCCATGTGTGCGATTCTTCTGTGGATTTTTTTTCTGTTGATTTTGAGATTTTTGGATTCAGGCTTTTAAAGTCTTCTTTGAAACTAAACTAATTTAGAAACAAATACAGCTAAAAATTCTTTTCACAGATTTACAGACTGGCAGGGGTTAGAAGGGATCCTAGAGATGATTTAGTCCAACCTCCCTGCTAGGGCAGGATCACCTAGAGCAGGTTGCACAGGATCGCATCCAGGCGGGTTTTGNGCCTTCTTGGCCGCGAGGGCACACTGCTGGCTCATGGAGAGCTTGTTGTCTACCAGGACTCTCCGGTCCTTCTCTACAGAGCTACTTCCCAGCTGGTCAACCCCTAGCCTGTACTGGTACCTGGGGTTATTCCTCCCTAGGTGCAGGACCCTCCACTTGCCCTTAATGAATTTCATATAGTTCCTTTTTTCCCTTATTGAATTTCATATGGTTCATTTGTTCTGTGACTCCAAGAGCTGGTACTTTGTTTCTTCAGATGAGATCATGGAGCCTGATCTTGAGCCTGCTCTTCACCTGGTGATGTAGGCAGAGCCTCAGCTGTCCCCTGTACAGTAATGGGTTCACTCAAATGTGGACTCTTTGATGTCTTGCAGTACACACAGTCTGATCCAAGCCTGGCAGTGACATTGTTCCTCCTCCCAGAACTTTGCAATCCACTACAGTGTGAAATAACTTGGTATAGCGGTCAATGACGATGCAAATTAACATGTTAAAAATGTTGTTTATTTGTAATATTGAAAGATGTACAGGAAAATCGCAAAATCTGTTAATATAACAATTTCCTTTATCCCTTGGGTCTGTGATGCTACAGATAGTTGTAATGCTGTGAGAGAAGTTTCTTTGCTTAGGGAGATTAATATTTTTTCTTATCTGGAAACAGGCTAAAAGACAACATTAGAAAGATTAAGCAGAGCATCTTAAACCAAATCCTGAAGACATTATTTTCAATTCAGTTAAGAAACTGAGATGATAGATGCATAGGGTAGTCTTCTCATGAGCAGTGAGCCCTCAAATGTTCTTGAAAAAAACAGAAGGAAACTCAGCAGTTGGAATGTTGAAAAGCAGTAGTTTCTTGCTTAAACTGGATAATGCTTCAAATTTCTATCCTTTATTTCCTCGTGAGCAGTCCTTCTGAGGTTGATGAAGTTCAAGCTTTCTGCTGATTCAGCTACCTTTCTCTCTAAAGTAGTCTGCTATAATAACACAAGGAAATAAATTTTAAAAAGTAAAAATCAACAATGATAAAAATAATATACAAAGTTGCTGTAATGGAGATGCTTTTTTCCAAGTTCAAATCAATCTCAGACTATACTGCACTTGAAAGAAGACAGCTGTATTTCTAGCTGAAAATTAAAAATACTAATACCTATAATCATGAGGTATTATCTGTTTTAAAGAGTAAACAGAGCACTTTAAATAATTTCCAGAAATCTCTCGTAACATGCAAAGAAAAGCTACTTATTTTTCTTTTTGCAAAGAAATCATCCAGATCAGCAAGAATAAACCCCAGAAAATACACATTGTCAAAACCGCTGCAAATTTGGCCCTGGAAACACTTAGACCTTAGACTTTACTCAGGAACAGTGGCCAATTACAGACAACGTGCCTGTTTGCAAGACCAAATAACTTGTGTGCAAATTGTTACAGGATTTTGCAAGTGTTGGCATTTTTTGCAATCTCCTACACTTTCTGCCTTCTTCCTGTGGCAGCAAAGAATCTAGTATCAACTGTGATGTGGGTCCTGAATTCAGGGCTGAGCCAGCTCGGCAAACTTGGGGCTAAATAACCCAATGGCACATTTTTGGATCTGCTGCAGCTCCATTTGTAGAACTGCAGAGAAAGACTAGCTAGTCTGAAGCTAAAATTAAGTTAGCTTAAAATGTAAGGCCCAATTCTTAGATTTAGTAAGTGTCATTAATGCTGCCCTAGATGGAAACAGTCCCTTGAAAACACTCCATACCTGGAAGGGCCATTCTGGTTTGTTAGTATTTCATGCCCATTTTGACCCAGTGATTAAAAAACCCTATTGATGCTCTCGGTAGACTTAACCCAGTGGACGTCCTTGAGGTTACTGCTTGAAGCTGTTTGTCCTTTATGCCAAATGTTACCAGGATGGGGAACCTCTCTGCCCCTTAGTTCATAGCCCAGGACATAAATGTCCCTCAAAATTCATATAATTTGAAGTTAATGTGCTGACCATCCATGTCAGTGACAAAGACCTATAACACGTAATATCTAACAGATCCATCACAGCTGCTAAATATGACAGGGATGAGACAGAATCATGTCTGGAGCAAAAAAAAAAAAAAAAAAAAAAAGAGGTTCTTTAGGCAATGCAGTGCTGGTACAATGCTTTCGTGCTCAACCTGCTGTGAAACACTGACAAAAACAATGGCCAAGAACAACAGAAAGCAGAACATAACATAAAGCAGCCTGAGGTTGCTCTCATTGTTGTGGCTGAAATGAACATGGGAAGATCAAAAAACCACAGGCAATCCACTTCCCTCTTCTCCTGGCCTGTCTGCAGTCAGTTTAACTTTGGTTGACCAAAGTGCAGGGTTGCGAAGAGTGAAGAAGTGGAGAGGCTGCAGTGGAGGCCAGTCTCTGCCAGCCCGGCACCAAGCACAGACCCACCAGCCAAGAACCAGGCTTCTGAGGGTGCAGCAGACAAGTTTCTTCTAAAACCTGCATTATAGCCTCTAAAAATCCTGTTCTCGATCATAGCTTTTTGAATTGTAAAAGCCTTTGATGAAAAATTTGTTACTGAGAGTCTCATAGCTCATTCCAGATGAAACAGCTTATGCCCCAAAATACATATTCATTCCACTCACTTGTAGGCATCTAAATGAGGAACAAAAGCTAGGAGCACAGTGGGCCTACAGTCTCGTTCCTTTTCAGTCAAAGGAGATGGGCATATCCATAGATCAAGCTAAATCTGATTGTTCTACAAAATATTCTTTAGAAATACCCTTGAAATTTCTTAGAAATACCTTAGAATTACCCCTACGGTGAAAATCAAGGCTATTCTGGGAATCTGCTCTTGTGCATTTTATCCATTTGGATGATGCGATAAAATGATTGCATCCTTGATATGGAGTCAGACATATATTACATCAGTAAGACAAAGAAGAGTGGTTAATCCTTGCCAGCACCTCACACAAAGGGAAAGCTACATTTAAGATGTAACCAGGATTCTGCAGCTGGTCTGCGAAGGGCTGGGTTTTGCAATATTCCTGAATGGGGAACAAAGAGATGTTAACACTAGGTCTTTAAAACACTGAGCCCAAGAGAGAGGAATTTAAGAGGACTCACACAAAGGAAATTTGAGCAGGAGAGGGATGGAAATGGGCAGTTTTGTTAGAGAAGAGGTGCTTTGTTATTGTCAGACAAGGGAACTGGCTTCATGATGTCTCTAGATTCACATGTAGGAAAAGACACTAGGCTTTCTAGAGGAAGTTTGAAACCCTTAGAGAGCTCGTGTGTCACTGAAGAAGTAGACCATGAAACAGAGCATAAAAGCTGATGGTCTACAAAAGTGTACTTAAGACCTCAGCACTGGGCATATGAGGTCAAGAAAATGTGACTGTTGGGTCTCATTTTGTTGAAGGGTAACTAACAGAAAACGTGTGCCAGAACAGCCAAGGAAAGAGAGTTCTGCAACCTGTTCATACACATGGAGGCTTTGGAGCACGTGTAGCACTGTGGGATGAGATGATGGGAGAGGGTTTACCTGTAGAGCAATAACCCATGTCTGTATTGAGTTTCCCAGATTTTGAGGATTTGGTATTTCATCAAATTATTTTTTGAAGCTGTTTGCAAGTGTGGAGCTAACCAATGAGACACCAGCACAGAGATACAGGAAGTTCTCTTACCTAGTTTCTCCACAGCTTCCACACACACACTGGGATACATGTCCACTCTGTAAGAAGCAATCAGGATGAAAGTCTTTGTCTTCACAACTATCAGGCCTCCATCTGGCTAGATAACATGGAAAATTGGTGTAAAGTTACAAGGTTCTAAAACTATACCTATGTGTATACATGATGCCTTACAACTAGGGCTAATTACAGGCATTTTTTTGCCAATATACCTGTTTTCTTGAAAGAAAAAAAAAAAAAAGGCAAATACTGCCTCAAAACCTATGCCAGGACACAGACAAACAGTGACAGTGCATGTTTTGAAGACTGCTGACTTTTAAAGTCAGTCAGTCAAATGATTTATTATGTTGCCTATTCTCACTTCCATTGATTAATGTATTATTGCATGGCATTTTGAAGAAGTGTTTTCCTAGTGGTCAGTCATATGCCAAAGCATTCATAAATGCAAATAAAATAACTAGTATTTACATGAAAGCATGCCCAGTGTTTTATGAACCCTGGCTCCCAAACTCTGCCTCACCTATTTGTAATAAGGAATGGAAAAAGACATCGTGAAGTACTGCATTTTTCTGAAACAGGATCCACATTTAAGAGCTGCTCAGCCTCTTCTGCAAGTTGCTTAGCTCATTTCAGGATCGATTTACTGGGGAGGGGAAGAATTCGGAAGAGCAGAATAACACCCAGTTCGATGTATTTACTTTAGATTGTGTCACTTGGCAGCAGGAAAAAAATTCTGCCATGTCGAGCATGGCTGGTAAGTAATCCATCAAACAAGGTCCTGCTCACCCCTATCTCTCCTCTCCCCTGACCTAGTTACCTGCTCCCGCTACCTTATTCTGGCCTGTGGGCTTTCCAGGCCCTTCTATTACCTGATTAATTCATTAATGAGGCAAGAAACCAGCCCAGCAAAAAAAAAAAGTGATAGTTTTTTTGCCACATTAGGGAAATGAACTGATTGAAAGCACTGACAAGCACTGCAGCTGGCATTAGGGAAATGAATGGTGCTACCTGTTAAATTTGTATTATACAGCTGATGCTGTTTTGTATTCTGCACCAATTTTATTCCACACCTGCTGGGAAAGGTGATATGGAGAGGAAGGAAGGAAGGAAGGAAGGAAGGAAGGAAGGCAGGCAGGAAGGAAAGAAAGAAAGAAAGAAAGAAAGAAAGAAAGAAAGAAAGAAAGAAAGGCAGGAAAGGCTTTCTGCTTGTGTTGCGGTATTTCTGTAACCACACAGCAAGGGAAGGAAGAAGGAAGTCTCCAGATTTCTCAGGACGGCCCCAACACTATCAACATACATTTTGAAGATAGATGGAATGCTCATCTGCACGGACACATTTATAGTACTTCTTCTTGAAGTGGAGTCCTCCCCTTCTAACTTGCAGTAAGTTCTTGTAGAAGGTGTCGATAAGGTTTAAAGCATTCTCTGGTGACACCTATATTAATACAACACCGTGTTAGGGACCAAAAATGCATGTCTTTACAATATGAACTGCTTTGCACCCTCCCACTGCCTTTCATAGTTCACTTAAAATTATGGTGTAAAAAAAAAAATTGGCCTGGCTTTGAAACTAGACCTGTTTTTGTACAGTCTCATTTGAAACAATCTGCTTAGTCTGTGATTACTATCTGTGCAGTCCCATTACTCAGTGACACTTCGCTAGGGAGGCAATGCTCCCCCTTCTGTTAAAGGCAATATTGGGCAGGATGTGTCCTTCCCCACACTTGTGACGAGCTCACCCAAGGATGCTGATTTCAAATATTCTTGGTGTTCAATGGGGACATGCAACTTTTAGCAAGTCCAGACCAGATCATCACACCTCAATGGAGCGGTCTACACAGGTCACAAATCTATTCATTCATTGAGCTCTTGGGCTCAGTGTCTGTGTAACTGGGTCACTGACTGGCAGATTTATATTCAGCTGGTTGGATGAGATGATCCAATGATCCCTTCTGGCCTGAAGTTCTTTCAAGTCAGTGGAGCTGGCAGTAATTTACACTGACTGAGGATTTTGCTCTGGAACTCAGCATGTAATCCACCTTGCTGAAGAGCCAGCAGGCTGGCATCTCTAAAAGCTGTAGTTTATATTAAAGTTCATGTACGTATTAAAGATGATGTCACTATTACCTAGTGGACTGATGACTCTCTCTGCTGAGAATCTGTCCCCAGGGCTGGGGCTATCTTAACAAGAGCTTCACATTCTGAACACATTGTTCTGAGCATGCCAAGGGTAGCAATACGTACCCCTGGAAATGTTTGAGAGCTGGTGTCGTGGGATTAGGAGAGGAAGTGGTACGTTCCAATGACATAAGGATGACTGTGGTGTGGGGAGCATTTCTCAACTGCTAGAGTTCATGGCCTGTGCCAGGGACTGCACGTTAGCTGTGCCATATAATGTGATATGACTGGGAAGTGCTGTTATTTTGCTCTTTATCAGCTGATGGACAATAAAAACAGATAAGCTACATCTATACAAGAAAATTTAAGGTGCCAGGGAGCAGTTCTGAGTCCTGTCAGAGTAGCAGCCCACATACAGTTTTGGCCTGGGCCAGCAAGAGCTTTCCCAAACAATTCCAAGGCACAGTTTGCAAAATTAGAGTGGCCCAGGATCGCTCTCCATAGGCAGCCTGGTACAGCCACTGTGCTTCGGGACTATAGCGTGGGCATGGCACAGTCCACACCAGCAGGTCTTGGTGCCAGAGAACGGACCTACGTACATACATTTGCTTTACTGGCAGAATCAATGAATGCAAAGTGGTGAAAAAGGACTCCTTGAAAATGCCAGTTAAATGGCATTTGTTTTCCAGAACTCAAAGATGTGAAATTAGCAATGAACTTCACAAGTTAGCCTCTCAACACAGCAGCTAGGCTGTACCCCGCTGTCTCCGAGGTTGAAAGAACCAAGTGTATTTAGTAAAGCGCAGCGCTCCCTGCCATTATCTCTACTTTGTGCTCTCGATTCCCGGAGTTTCTACCTCTGCTGTCACTTCCCAGGATGCTCTTTGATCTCTTACATTAAAGCCAAAGGTTGACGCACAGACTTTTCTTTCCTTTATGTTGATGATAGCTGCGTTTTCCACGTGCTTTGTTCTGATAAGACTATCATTCAGCAAATCCTGCAGCTGGTTCATTTTCCCTCTGTTTTGTAAAAAGAAATAGATGTATGAATGTTCATTCCCCTTCTCTTTTATATTGGAAACCAGATCTTCCTCCATGTGGAATTCAGGAGTTTCAGCAGAAGTAATGCTAGGCCTCAGATAAGCAAAATAACAAAGTAATACTAAATAATTACAAAATAATACTAAAACCAAGAGAGCAGTGGAATAGACCAGCAGGAAAATGGTCAGCTTTCTCAGGGAGGCTATAAAAGATCAATTACATTTTACAGTGCAAGTATTTCTGGGTTCTTTTTTTCCTGCAGCCCACATTTGCTCTCACTGATGAAACAGTCCACAGTGAAAACACTAAGAAATTAGATAAAACTTGCTACAACCAGCAGATCAGAGCAGAAACAGGGGTGCTGGGGGTGAGTTTTGGGCCAGGCTTGACTCAAACAAAAAATTTTCTTTTTAAATGGTCAGCACTAACCTGGTTATTGTTCGATGTCTGGGTCAGGATGTCACTGCTGGGGTGCTGCTTGGGAATAAACCTTACATTTCTCTCATGTGAGGGTATCTCTGGCTGTCTGCATAAGTAGCAACAAGAAAAGTTAAGATGATGCTGACTAAATCTGCAGAGAATTGCCAACAGGCATCTGGTTTACTTCCACCCCAGCCAGCTACTGGGTGCTGGCAAAATTGCGGACCAGCAGTTCTGCTCAGCTATTGTGCTCAAATCATGAATAATTAATAAAAAAGCAGTATTTCCCTATCACCAGAGCTTCGATCTGAGTTTCATGAAGTCAGTATTACACACTAATGTATGAAATCTTGTAACAGAATTTAGTAAACTAACTCTGGGATAAACCTCGTGGCTTTATTGCTATGTAACAGCACTGCTACCTGAGGGTACTGGAAATGACATTAACGTTGCAATTAAATAAAGCCATCAGGCGTATCAGGCAGTGCGGCGGTCATCCCGCCACACGCACCTGCGGCTCTAGCATTTAGGCAGTCCTGCGCCATGAGACGTACGTGAAGAACGAGAGCCATTCCGCTCAGGGCTTCGCGGCCGGGCCCAAGCACCACGGGAAGCCCGGCAGCAGGCCGCAGGCCTCGGCACGGCCCTTCCCGACACCTTCCCCTTCGGGCTGGCAGGAGACGGCCGGGCCGCGGCTCGCTGGGCCCGGGACAAGGCTGCGCGGTCGGGCCGCCCTCCGCTTTCTGCTCCCAGCCAGGCGGTTCCCGGGCCGCACGTCGCGGCTGTGGGCCCCGGCAGCCCCCGCTGCCCGTACGAGCAACCCTCGGCCCGCTCCGCCGCGGGCGCCCAGAGACACCCCCCGCTCACCGGCCCCGGCGTCTCCACGGCAACGCCAGGAGCCCGACCGCGCCTGCACGCTGCCCCCGCCCTCGTCCCCTGCTGCGCTCCCGAACTACTGTTCCCGGCATGCCTCGTTGCGGGAGCCGTGCGCGGGGAGGCTGGGAGTTGTAGTCTACCGGCCTCTGCCTCAGGGATGGCGGAAGGCGCTCGGCGATGCCCTTTCTTCCGGGCTCGGCGCTGGCGGCGGCGCTGCCTCTTCACGTGCTCTGGAGGCAGGTTTAGCTGTGCTCGCTCCTGATTGGCTCAGTCACCCAGGCGCTCCATTTCTGATTGGTGGTAAGGCCTACCCACGACGACGGAGCCTAGGAGGGGGCGCACAGGTTCGGGTTGCCATGGCAACGCGGGACGCTGGGCGGCCGGGCGTGGAGGGATCCGGCCGTGCTTCCGCCCCGCCTCGCCCCGTCTCTGCCCGGGACGGCCGGCAGCGGGTACTGGCCCGGCAGCCGGGGAGCCGGATCGCCGTCCCACGGGCGGCCCCTCCTCTTCCCGAGAGACTGGGGGTGATGAGGGGGGGACTGTTTTCTCCCGCGGAAGGACACGGAACAGCGGCGTGAGACGAGTTGAGGTGCCTCACCTGGGGGCGCCGCCATCTTCTTCGCGGTGGGGCTTTGGTGTGCGGCGCGGCAGTGGTTTTTGTCGCGGCCACTTACCGCCTCTCTTGGGCCCTCCTGGAGCTTCGCCGGAACCGGTGAGGGGCCCCCGGCACGGAGGTGTGCCGGCCGGGAGGAGAGCGGGGCTCTGCTGCCTGCCCTCGTCTGCCCCCGGGCCTGTGTGCTGAGCAGGGAGCGGTGCCCTTCCAGCCCGGAGGGGGCCCTGCCCTTCCCTCTCAGTGTCGGCCCCACAGCTACCAAGTTGCGTGCCCAGAGCTGCTCTGTTTGCCCCAGAGGCTGGTTCTCTCCTCATGCTCTGCCCTCGCACCTCAGGGAGTCGGAGGGAGCTGGGCCACCCGTGAAGGCAGCCAGCTGTGCTCGCGGGGGTGACGTCCCTGAGGATGTCACGTGTGAGTCGACAGGCATGGCCTGGGCTAAGGCTTTTGTCAGGGGCTTTAGAGAAGACTGATGCACGTGTCAGAGAAATGATTAAAATCTGTCATCTCGAAGCTGCTGCTAAGGCTTGTGTTTGGGCAGAGACAATTTTAGCAGATGGGTGTTAGGGGGAGGAACGTTCCGCTTCACTGAACGGGACTCATGAAGCAAAAGACACCTGTCTTTAAAAAAAAATACTGATACAAAGCTATACTGCTGACAGCAAAGTAGGATGCAGGTGTATCTAGCAAGAAATTTTAGGCAGGGTTATTCTCAGGTTTGATCATAATGGAACAAATGTCCTCCCACACAGCAGCAAACCTGCTCATGGGGTTTAGCATTTGCAGACTGCAGCTATTAGGTTGTTTTATCTGTTCAGACTTTGGAAATCGTTTACTGTGTGTCTGTCCTAACACATGATTAAAGTTTGAGTTTTAAGACCTGCGGAACAGCTGGTGTCTCGTACAAGTGGGCTCTGCCTTTGCCAATCATGGAGAGTCGGCATCTCATAGCAAGAGTCCAAACAAAATGGAGGAAGAAAGGTTTAAGATTCAGTGGCAGCTTTAGTTATTAAGATTGGGGAAAAAAATCTGCAGCTAGAGATTTTACCACTTGTGACTTCTTTAAGGCAGATTGCTACAGCAGGCAGATTTTCTGTATTTGCTCTGTTTTGTCTCTCCTGGGGTCCCAATCCTCTGTGATGAGAGCAAACATCTCCTTTGTTTTGGGCTCACATCCATCTTTGTAAGATGGATGAAGATGGAGTCTTAATACTAGTTACTGAAAACAGATGGAACAGAGGCTAGTGGGGGGATTGGTTTGTTCGTTTTGTAAACTTATATGTATTTTCCTCATCTGAAGCTTGTCCAGGGATTTACAGCATTCTTATCTCAGAAGAGCAAAACGGCTTTGAGTGGAAGGAAATCTGCAAAAGATGGCCTGAAGCAGGAGCCCATGGCACCTTTGCGGGTAGGTAGGATATATTGCTCAGAGCAAAGCATGTTGACTTGTCTAATACCAACTTTGTAGCGCCTCAAGTATCCAGATGTTCCTCAGTCCTCACTGTTTCCCCATTTATTTTATATCAGAAATGAGTTCAGTGCTAATCAGGGTGTGCTTGCTTTGTCCATGCAGGTAATATAGCACACAGCCTCCTTTAATTGGTCATGGCAAGATGAAGAATAAACTGTAAGAATTCTTTCCTTGCTCCTCAGAGACCACAGGGTCAGATATGCTTTACAGTGTTCCCTGGAGCTTAGACTTGGGCTGTCTGGAAAAAGGGGAGATTGTTTTCAGAGCAGAGGAGTTCTCACAGTGACTATCTGCCTCCATGGCAACACCGCGGAAGCAACAGGGCAAAAAAATACCTTCATTTCCAGACAGAGAGAGGCAGGGTACCTGCTTTCCAGATCATGTAGCAGTGTCCTAATTGTAAGCCCCTATTTTATTCTGCATCTTTTGTCTCCTCTGTACAGAGAAGGCAGGAAATCATGTTAGAGGAAGTGCTCACTAGCCTGCCACGGTGCTCAGGATAGTATATATATTTCTGGGTTTGGAAGCTATCTTATGGGGGCTGAGAAAAATTAGAGGATTGGGATGATGTGACCTATTCCACTGCGAATCTTGTAGTTTTCCTTGTGTCCAATGAAAGAATAGAAATCTTGCAAAGTTATGCAGGAGGGAAGAAAAGTCCTTGATACCATGTGCATTAAATTGGCATTTTTCCTTGCTTTGATTTGTCCTGGATTACATGGCAGAAGTATGGATTTTTGTTTTATGGAAGCAGTTGGAGTGAAGGCCATGAGCTTTCAAATCTGAGGAGGGAAATTTTCAAACATGACCGGGTGAGGCCCTGAGAAAACTTGTCTATGAGGTTAGCTGTTCTTCAAGCAGGCAGTGGGACCAGGTGACCTCCAGAGGTCCTTTCCAATGTATGCTTCCCTGTGGTTCCTGACTCTTTCCATCAGAAAAGACAGGCAAGCATTTCTGTGAGGAGGCAGGAATATCCAGGCAGGTGTGTCTGTCAGTGCGTAAAAGCAGGGAACATGAAATGAAATAAATAAATATGTAGACCAAAGACTTCACCTTAAACCAGTGGTAAGAGATCTGAATCTGCAGTCTAGAGAGGTCAGTTGGGAGTCAGATAGTATCACTGAAGTGCTGGATTGGACAGAGTAAACTCTTAAAAGTTGTCTTGTACAAAAATATGTTGTTATCTTGTACGAACATCCGATGCGGAGAGTCTTTGTAGATTCTTTTAACTAGATGTTGCCAAAAATATTTGAAGAACAGATTTTTTTCATAGGTGAAAGATCTGGCTGGAGAGTGTAGAGGTCAATATCTCTGCAGAAGTAAGCTTTTCATGTGGTTCACTTGTTACCTAAGTAATTCTGTGAATACATTTTTTCCTGGAAGCAGTGTGTCTCCAGTGAATCTGAAATAAATACAGGTTCCTGTGAAGGGCATTTTGCCTCTGTGGTTCTACTGTCTCTGTTATAAATCAATCCAAATATACTGGTGCATGTACAATAGAGGAGATGGAATTTCCTGGCTGGAGCTCAGAGTTAGTGCTTCAGCATAAGCTTTGTCTGGTAGAACTAACTTTAAAACCCACTAAAATGCAACCATCCCTATGGTGGAATGTAGTGGTTATTTGAAAGTGACTTTTGGAATTGAAAAAGGCACAAAGGAAAGAAATAAAATTCAGGAGGTGGAATGTGATAACTCTGAAATGTTTTCAAAGCTGACAAGCATTCTGGAAGAATTTGTGAATCACTTTGTTCTTTGAAACAAAATATACCATCCATTGGTCATGGAGATGAGGACAGACAGTTACTGTCAGAGGGAGTATCTGACTACAAACCTGATACTTCATCTCTCTGTTCAGCTTACTGTGATAGGAAAATCCTGCTGGTATCAGCAGTCAGAATTCCTTTAGAGATTTGTTTCATTGGTTGGTGGGAATTGTAAGAAAACTAGGGTTTTGCTGTTTATACAATAGTTTTATATGGTTTTGAATGTCTTAACGTTTCTCCCAGACTAGTCCAACAACGTGTAGTGTGAATAGCTCAGAGACTCCCCGGCTACTAAGATTTATGTGTCCACGATCTGTGAGGGAACATGATCAGCAAAGGCCTTGGCAGGTGAGTGACTCTCAACGTTACTTCAGCTGTAGATTCTACTGTGAAGAACCAAAGTTCAGGACGCTTGAAACCAGTATCTATAACTGGGATCCCAGGATATTTAGGTGTCATAGAGCTCCTGTCTTGAAACTGGCCGCCTAATACCACTGAAGTTCTGGACGGTGATCTGGTCTGTCTGTCTGCACTCCAGGACTGCTGTCCCCAGAATTCATTTGTGAGTCCTCCTAAGCAGGAACTTTGTCCTTTAGTCTGTCTCTCCTAGGCACGCTCAGAAATGTGTATTACGGGAAGATGTGTGTGCTCTGTCCTTCCTGTCAGCTTGTTGTAGGTTGAGCCCGTCTAGCATTCAAGTATTGTGTGGATCTTCCATCCCAAAATTAATGCTGGTCAGCAGGGCTAGTACAGTCAGAAATTGTATTGCAACCTGTCTTACGTATGCACAAGTAGGCTGCTGACTCAGTAAGCGGCGGTGCTTAAACTGAATGGGTAGAATTGGACCCCCAGTGAGTTGGGGAGAGAATCAGAAGAGAAAAAGTGAGAAAACTCCTGGGCTGAGATATAGACAGTTTAATAAGTAAAGCAAAAGCCATGCAAGCAAGCAAAGCAAGACAAAGAATTCATTCACTACTTCCCATTGGCAGGCAGGTGTTCAGGTGTTCATCTCTCAGCTTTATATGCTGAGCATGATGTCGTATGGTATGGAATATCCCTTTGGTCAGTTGGGGTCAGCTGTCCCGGCTGTGTCCCCTCCCAACTCCTTGTGCACCCCCAGCCTACTCGCTGGTGGGATGCTGTGAGAAGCAGAAAAGACCTTGACTCTGTGTAAGCTCTGCTCAGCAGTAACTAAAACATCCCTGTGTTATCAACACTGTTTTCAGCACAAATTCAAAACACAGCCTCATACTAGCTACTATGAAAAAAATTGACTCTATCCCAGGCAAAACCAGCACAGAAGGGGAACAAAGAACTCTGGAAATAGCAATCCAATGGGTTTTATTGAGCCCTTGCATCCTTTTGAGGCAGCTTTATTGAGTTCCATGAATTTGATGTGTGGAAAAGTTTCCCATAAAACCTTAAACAAGCTTGTGACTAGTTAGAATCATAGACTTATAGAACAGCCCAGGCTGGAAGGGACCTTGAGAGATCATCTGGTCTAACCTTTTGTGGGAAAGGGACATTAGATGAGGTTATCTAGCACCCTGTCCAATCCCATCTTGAAAACCTCCGGTGATGGGGACTCCACAACATCCATGGGGAAGTTGTTCCAGTGAGTGATTGATCTCACTGTAAAAAATTTCTTTCTTATATTGAAATGAAATCTCTCCCAATGCAACTTGTACTTGTTGCCCCTTGTCTTCTCCATGTGGCTCCTTGTGAAGAGAGAACCTCCGTCCTCTTTGTAGCCATCCTTTCAGTACTGGCATACTGTGATGAGGTTTGCCCTGAGCCTTCTCCAGGGAGAAGAGACCTAACTCCTTCAGTTCTGTAAGGATTCTTCAGATGTGTATCATCCTGAAGGAAATCTTCTCACCTCTTCACCAATGTGTGTTCTGAGTACGTTCCACTAGCAGTTCTTCTCAGCTGGAGAAATGGTCATGTCTCCCTGGTGCTGTTAAGGTACTAGTTTTAGAAAGGTTCTCTGATTAGATGACGTAGATGTGTGAGGTGTAATGCAACACGCCCATTGTTTCCAATAGGAGGATGAAAGGGTCTTAAAACATGCCAGAAATTTAGATTTTCCCCTTTCTTACTTGTTTTTGGGTTTGGTTTTTTTTGTTTTTTTAATACTTCTTGTTTCTTCTCTGCTTGCTCTGATGTATGATGTCCTGCTCGTCTCAGGATAAGAAGCCTGTTGGAGTGTGCAGCTGGTCAAAGAGGTCAAGGCAGGCATGACTGGAGACTGCACTGTGTGTTGGGATTAAAAATTAATACTAAGCACAGGGAGCAGCAGGCTAATTTCCCATTCTGTGCATCAGATGCATTCCTTGTCTTGCACTGCCGCCGGCATGGTAGGCTTGTGCAAAAATGCGATGGCTGTAGCTCTGTTTTTCAGTGGCACAAGAAGGTCGCAGGAGGGATGACTTTGAATTCATCTGTGGAAGCAGGTCAAGCAGATGAAGTGCGAATGTTTCAGCCCTGCCTCTGGCTTAGGTCTAAGTAAAACCAGGTCACTTGAGGATTAACTTGTGTGGGTAGAAATATTTAGTATGGATGTACTGAAACTGATTTAAACTTTTAGTGATACCTAAGTTGGTATTACTATCTGTGCAACTCTCATGAAATGCAAACTTAAAAGTGATCACAGTCATGGGATGCACTAGCTGGGCCTTCTTGGTGGTTTAACCCAGCACCTTATTTCCCAGCTGGGACCGGCTATGAGCGTGCCGTTTACAGCAAAGCAGCTAATGTGGATGTTTGTGAAGCTATAGGAACTCAGTAGCATGCCTGTTCCCTTAGACTAAGCTGGTGCAAGTGAAGCAAGTTTCTGTAAGTGTCTAAACTGAGGGTTAGTCCCAGAAAGCAGAACGGATTATAAATCTGTTTTAGCTTAAGTCACATGGTCGGTCTAAAACAAGTTGTGGTTTAGTTTCCTACATTGCAACTTACCTCCTGAATTTTTGGCGTAATGCTGAAAAGCTGGTAATTTTTTTTTTATAGTGGATTCTTCAAGATAAATTTTGCTGTGGAATTAAAATTCTTTATGCACTTGTTGCTTATAAAATCTGCCGATTGACTCATGAAGACAAGATCCCTCTGGTTAACCCAGAGTTCGTGCTGCCTGATCATAGGGGAGATACCCCCATTGCATGCTCTAATGTTGCCTGGAGGGACTCCATCCCCAAACGATAGATGAATTCAGTCTGTATTGCTTGTGTTCCTTGGCCAGAGTGCAGGAGTTGATTAAAAATCAAATTGACAAGAGCAGTGCATTGCAAGGGCTGTCGTTAAATCATGCTTTAGTGTCCTGATATTCACGATGCAGGGCAGTTTCTCCCTATTCTGATCTTCAGAAAGAGTAAGATGAGGATTACGCTAGAGGAGAGGTTGGCTGATGTCACAACAGTAACTAGATTTAAAATGCCAATAAATTCATGAGGAGAGGCAGCAGCGAGGCAGTTTCCTGTTTTGGAGTGTTTTTTTCTCATTATCTTTCCTCTTACACATCACTGTTTTTCTCCAATTTTCCTTTTAAACTTTATGAATCCCTTGACGTAATACCTCATCACGGTTTTAGTTTGTTTGATTGCTATTTCTGTAGTGTGGCTGTATCCGTATTGAAAATGAAGGTGTGGAGAGATGCCTCTTGCTACCTTCATTGGGCACATGTGAGCAACAGTGGCAAGGAGCAAGTGGTGGTGCGGTCGCAGTGAGGAGTGGCCAAGGAGGTGTATGGTTTGGTCCCGTTAGATGTGGACATCCCAATTTTTCCAACACTGCTGTTGCTACCTTTAACCTGACTAGTCAGAGCAAGTCTTGCAAGGATTTGCCTGCCTGCGCTATTCTGCCAGCTCGGTTATGGTATAAATTGCCTTTAATCACAACACAAGTAATTATTTGGAATTCAAAAGTAATTCTAACTCCTACTGTAATTCCTGCTTTTACTTCATGTGGATTTTTTTTGATGTTTTGTTAGGCAGTACCTGATGAAAGTCGAGACATCATTGCTTCTGCTCAGTGCATCTTGGACAGGGAAAATTATTTTGTGAGGGTAAGAAGTGGTATTTCTTCTCTCATTTGCTGTGTGCATGTCAATGTTTTTTCTCTCCATCGGTGGTACATGAGAAAATGTCAGTTGTCTGTATTCGTGAAAAACAAAATTCAGAAGTACAAGTTTCTGGCCTCCTCAGTCTCCTCAGGATAGGACTGAAGTGATAACCCGAATTATGAGCTTAGGAATCATCTGTCTTTGGTGACTTACCTGCCTCTTTGCACCTAACTTTTGTTCTGCGGGTGTGAGGAGACAGTGACGGTGGGCCTGTGAATTAAGGGCAGGAGGGCAAGTCTGATCTAGCAGATGGCCAGTGCTGCAGGGAGAATGTCCTTCTCCTGCTGCCTGTCTTGCACCGTCTGGTGCTTATCAGACCCCCGCTCTGAAGTGAAGTCAGCTCACTAACCTGGTGGGAGAAAGTGAATGATGTTCTGCCAGTCAGAATGCCAGAGCCTGTGAAAGGGAGAGCTTGGAAACAAGTGGAGAGAGGGAGGAGCAGAAAGGGTTGGAAAACAGGGCGCTTGCAGCAGTGACCAGTCAGATTGGGTCAGCCAAGCTGCGTAGCTTCACCCATGGAATCTTTAACATGGTTGGCCAGTAGGTGGTATGGTTTTTATTTTCCATTTCTTGCTTAGGAGGTGGACAGATATTTGAGGCACAATGATTTCTTAAATCGGAGAAAGAAGGAGATCCTGTACAAGAAATGGCTTAAGGATGTTTCAGAGCCACTGCTGCAGAAAATTGAGGACAAAATGGACAGCCAGTCAAGCGAAGAAATACGGAAAAGGAAAGAACAGCAACTCTCTCTCTATTTAAACTACTGTGAAAAGAAGGTATCAACGGGAAGTAAATTTATGTCATGGAGATGGTTGCATACAGAGGGTTGTGAACAAGATCAGGGTTTTAGCTGTTATTTGCTTTGAGTAGCCTGGAGTTCAGACATGCCTTACCGGTAACTTATTCTTCCCAAGGACCTTTGTGATGGTGACATATGTCGTTAGAGCTGTTTGTTTCAAGTTCACTATCAGACAGGAACAATAGCATTCATAGAATCATAGAATGGTTTGGGTTGGAAGGGACCTTAAAGACCATCTAGTTCCAACCTCCCTGCTGTGGGCAGGGACACCCTCCACTAGACCAGGTTGCCCAGAGCCCCATCCAAGCATTTTTTCATGCAGTGAGCACATGCTGGGGTCTAAATATGGGGAGACACCACATTGTGGTGGGTTTCCCTTTGTGAGCCAGACAGTTTAGGGAGAAAACCTTGAACTCTGTCAGCTGAAACCAAAGGCTGAGTCTGTGACCAGGGACTGGACCGCGCTCTCATGTCTTGGGAATTTAGCTAGAGCAGTACTGCAGTGTGTTGGCAAAGCATGAGTGAAACAATTTCATGGCCTTGGATGCTACTGATCAAGCTTTATAAAAGAAAAAAAGGTGGGAACAGGGAGACACCAACAGTTTTCTTAAGTGTGCCTGCAGGTGAATGGACACAACTTACGGATTCTGTAGTTCCGTGTGTTTCAATACTGATAAAAATTGCAGTCACTGTAGGAAATACTTGTTGGTTTTGTTGATTTTGCTCTGAATTTCAGACCACTGTTGAGTATCAGATCCCATAACTCAACTTTCTGCATCTCAGGAATGGATGTATAGAGCAATAGGAGCAGTTACAGCATCTGCCACAAATAGAATAGTATTTTATATAGAGCAAGCTTTTGTTGTCAGTGGAAACCATTGCATAGTGGAGTTATGAGACTGTAAACAAGCTTCCCATCCAGAAATGAAAATGTCGTGGGAGCTGTGGTGTTTTAATGAGCACAAATGCTCTCGTTTTCAAAGGCCTGATGTGAAAGACCCATGCATTTAAACTGCACGTAATGACAAAGAGCTGAACCAGTCCTGCTGCTGAAGTCCTGGGATTTAGGATATGTGGGGTGTACTGTACATATCTGGGTGTGCATCAGTCCATCTTGCAAGCTTCTGTGTCAGGTCAGGACTTTGCTGGGTGTCCTCCAAAAGCAATGGTTGGTGTACTGGGATGTGTCCTTCTCCCTGAACAAGCACAGAACCGGTGATCAGCCTCCACCTTTTCTCCCTGCCCTGTGGTGTCAGCTCTGTCTTCAGCACGTCTGAGAAGCAGGCTGAAGCCCTTCAGAGGAACAGGACAACTAATGTGCAAAAGTTTGCATTAATCACTGCAGCATATGATAAATTTTGCAGAACTTAAGACACTTCTTTGGTTAATATACTGAATTCTGGCTGTACATTTTTTCCCCTCCCTTCTTTCTGTCCATTTTCTCTTGCTCTATCTTGCTATTAGGCTTCTCCTTGTCGTGTTCCCCAGATCTCCTCGCCTTCCTGTGTCTCTGTCACTGGTCCATCACCCTTTTCTATATCTAGTCTTCTTCCTTCAGTCTCTCCTTTCTCTCTCCAGTCAACCATTTCACTCTATCCCCAAATCTCCCACTGTTTTGCCCCTGTTTTTTCTGTCAGATTCCCCAGTGCTGTGTCTCCCTCTCCTTGTTGATTCTAATGATTCCTCCAAGTTCTCCGCTGTCCTTTGTTTTCCAAAGCTACCTTCTCCCCCTTTCCTCCATTCTCCTTCCCTCTCACACTCTTTTTTGTGACTGTCCTTCCAGGTTCCTCCATCTCAGTCTTTCTGTCAGCTCACTTTTCTGCCTCCTTTTTCAAGCCATCTGAGCTTTGCCTCTTTACCTTCCTTCCTTGGCTCTCTGTTGTTCCAGTGACCTGCTCATATGTGCTTTTTTTGGGTCTTAAATCTGCCTCCTTTTCACCCCCATTCTCATGTCCTCTTACCCCTAGTCCCAGGGACATGGACTACAGATGCATGATGAGATGGTTGGTCCTAGCATGAAGATGCAGCAGTGTTACTTTTCTTGTAGCACGGGCAGAAGTGCCACACTGCAGCCTGTGAGGAGGGGGAAGCTCCCCAGGCCTGGCTTGCTGCTGTGTGATAGCCACAACTCAGCTTCTGGTAGTCCAGGATATTGTAGACTTTGTATGCTGAAATGCTGCAGTGTAAGAGACCCTTCCGACTCATTTTTAAGAGCAGGCTGTTACTTTGCTTTCTGCCAGCGGGTGTGTGAGCGATAATACATTGACTGTGTGAAGGGATCAAACGTGGGTGTGCTGCACAGCACAATGGACTGAGGTCTCCGCACATATTGTAATGGGGTGACATGTAATAATAAACCAAGGGGTGGCACTAAACCTCTGAAAATTCAGGCATGTTAGGGCTTAAAGCTTTCCAGGGGCAGAAACAGGAGACGGTGAGTGCAGCTGCTGCTTGCTGTCTTGGGGAATTGCCAGATCCTGGGGAGCAGAGGCCCCTGCAGAGGCAGCACTGTTCATGCTCAGCAGTAGCTTGAAGCCCCATGGAGTTGCCCAGGTGCTTGCAGAGTGTCTAGGAACAGCACAGGCCCTTGGGGCCTGGCTCACTCGCCCGCGTGAGCACCTTCAACACAGCGACCTTTTAAACCTACTGCAGATCTCACTTTGTTTGGTTTGGACTCATCTTGCAGTGCTCCTGAACTGTTCGGGTTAACCTATGTTTTTTCCAACTCTCCACTTGAAATCACATCCACAGATTGCCAAAAAGAACTGTGTAAGGCTGAGATCTAGGCGGCCATGGGCTGAATGCTCCCTTCCTGGGACCCCTGGAGAATCATCTGCACAAGAAAGCTGAAAAACTTCATTTCCAAGGTGTTGGAAGAATGAGAGCATTAGGGAGAAGTATTTCATATGCTTGCCCTGTTCTGACTATTCTTAGGACATCACTTGTGGCCTCTGTTCTTCCCTTTTTTTTTTACTTCTACATTTTGTTTTCTTGTCTGTACAGCTCTTACTTGATGCAATTTAGTTAAGTCCTGGCTTATTTGCCGTAAACAGTGCATTATAATTTGGAGACAAATGGTTTTAATTCACCTTTCTCAGCATCAGCCTTGGTCAGTGTGTTGACTTCAGTCTCTGTTCAGCTTCTGTTCCATCTGGTGTTCTTTGGTCTCGGCATCGATAGTGAATGCCAAGTGGCAGTACTTGCTGTTCCCCAGCTAACTCTGGTCATGGGGAACTTGAACTATGGAGTGTAAAGTTGTTGCAGGCAGAGTTCTTGATGAGATGAACCTGTAGTCCGTACCATTAGGTACAGTTCAGGTCTTTACTCATCTGGCAGACTAGTGACCTGCCTAGGGCTATGGCTGGTGAGGGCTCAGTCACTTCTTTTTTCTTTTCTTTTTAATGTCTGTTTTCTTCTCTATCAAAACATTTTCCCTTGAACAAAATTTGTTTTGTTGACTGCCCTAGTTGTGATTAGCACTTTAGCCTGTAATTATTTCTGGATGATTATGAAATAATTTATTATGTATTTATGCCTATAATAAATTAAAGTAGATGGAGGAATTTTCCTGTTACACTTCAATCACCTTCCTTCTGCAGTGCAGTGTGTGAAAATTCAGGAGTCCTTTTATCTACCACCTCTGGTGCTGCGTTCATACCATGCCTGACTGTGTAATACCTCGCAGTTTTATCACTAATAGCTTCTGAGACCTGACCCACTACCTGCTTCTCCCACAGGGCTATGTGGCTTTGGAAGTGTATGACCCGACAGAGTATGATCCGTTCTTCCTGAAGACGTGTACAGACTGCTGGAAGGTGTGATGGTTATTTATGTTGTGAGGTTTAGGGGCACTCTTTGATCACTTCCCTGTTAATGGTTAGAGAGGAGGTAGAGTGTGCTACTGATGTGCTGCTATGGGGCTGGTGTAGAGCAACACATTCTAGTTTTATTAACTGAACAAATATGGCTCCCAGCTCCTGCTGCATTTAAGCCCAAGAGTGTTTGAAAAATGGTTTTCACCAGGAGCATGGTTTGGATGTGTGAAGCCCAGATTTGGAGACACAGCAGGCAATGGCAAGGGGAGGTTTGTTTTCCTCATCTCAAATTCAGTGTGGCAGTGTGGGAAGCATCCTGTCTCACAAGGGTTGGTGAGTTCCCAGGTAAGCTGGGTGTCTGCTCTGTAGAAGGAAATAATCTGACAGTTGAGATGATCTTTACAGAAGCTCACTCAAATGCACCAAAGACTTCTGTACCTAATAGAAGAGTTAGGTAGGACTCAGGCACAGATCCACAAAGATCAATTCTCTAAATCCCTTCTGGATGCTGTGGGGTCTGAGCTGATACTTCATTGCAATGTGCCACGCAGAGTTCATCAAGATCAACTGCCTCCAGGAGATCAGATCTCACGTGTATGGTCTAACTTTGCAGCAGAGTTGTTGAACGTGTTATGGCCTGCTAAGATGCTCAGCATTTCTCAGGCCACTCAAGTCTGTCCCTCATGTTTTTATTCATAAAAAAATGAGGTTGATGCTCCTTCCCTGCTAACCAACAGAACCTTGACATTCCCTTCTGACTTTGGTCTTTTGAGACTCTCTCTGAAAGTGCTTGTGTTGGTGTGTAAGCATGAAATAACTCTCTCTGTCACAGGTTTCAATACCAACATTACAGGATCCTCTATTAAAAGACATTCAAAGAAAGTTTATTGAGACAGGCGTTATCAAGCAGTGTGAGACAGGTATTTTAAACAATTGGTGTCCCTTGGAAGTGTTTCATATTGGGGGGGCATCCTTGCTTGTGACAGTAGATGCTCATATGAAGCACTTGTTGCTTTCTTGCCAGGAAGACCATGTTCTACCAGAGAGCTGAAGGAACTCAGTAAAGCAGAACTGCTTCCTTTGAGCCGGCAACATATGGATGCAGTTGAGTGGCTGAAGATACCACACACCTACATTGCTAGTGATGTCCACCGCACAAAGAGGTAAGAGCTGGTGTGTTTATTATAGAGAGGTAGCACAACAGCTACAGTGGATGAGGCCCCTCCTGCTTGACTGCATAGCAGAATATTTGCTAAAACTTAAATTTCATGGTGAATTCTGCTTTATTTTGTATTTCTCCTGAGAAAGGAGTGTTGGTGAGGGGAAAGCCTTCAGGTATGGAGTGGACAGAAGGATGTACTAAAGTAGAGCATTGATGGTCAAGCTGAGCCTTGAAATCAAGTGGCTTTTGGTGGGGAGTTTTCCTGCATTTTCTGCATGCAGCCTGGCCGGCAGCCCTACAGGTCAAACCATGGAATAGCTCCTGGGGGCTTTACTGGAAGATCTGAAAAGATTTAATGCTCATGCTTGCTTTGGGTTTTGGGTGGGGTTTTTTGCTATTAGTTTCTAAATTTTGGGAGCAGAGTGAGGTCATACTTGTATCACAGAATGGTTGAGGTTGGAAAGGACCTCTGGACTCCCCTGCTCAGGCAGGACCACCTTAGACCCAGTTGCCTAGGACCATGTCTAGATGGCTTTTGAGTATCTCCAAGGATGGAGGTTCCACTACCTCTCATGAGTCTGTGCCAGTGCTCCGTCACCTTCACAGTAGAAAAGTGTTTCCTCGTGTTCAGAGGGAACCTCCTGTGTTTCAGTTTTGTGCCCATTGCCTCTGGTCCTGTCACTGGTCACCTGGTCACCAGCAAAAAGAGCCTGGCTCTGTCCTTTCTGTACCCTCCCTTCAGGTATTTGTGCACACTGATGAGATTCCCTCAGAGTGCCCTGCTGGCCTGCCCTGACAGAGAAGCATTTGGGATCAGTGAAGAGTAGTGTTTGGGCTGGTTTTGTTTTTTTTTTAATAATGCTGCTGTTTTTTTAAAGTCCCAGTGCTCTGGTTCACCCCTTTTGAAAGCTCTCTGGTTCTGCCATTGCAGTACACAACACTTAAGGGAACTCCTGCTCCCCAGTGACAAAAACATCAGAGCTGTCCTGGGAGCCTGATGTCCTCCTGAGCCAGGCCCAGTCTCTTCCCCTCCTCAGCCCCTGCCCTAGAGTTTTATGCCGCTTCCTGGCCCAAGGCTTTTCTTAGGAGTTATGGGTAATGGCACATTCTAGAAGGAAAATTTATCACAAAGAAACATGTCAGCAGTGACTCAGTGTGAGAAGGAGCTAGTGCAAGAAGCTGTGCTGGGCTACAGCAGCCTTCGTGCTGTGTGGACTGGCAATAGTTTTTACTTCTGTTTAAAGGAGGAAAGTCCTCAGCTGCCACAAAGATGGTGAGAACCAGTGATGTCACCTGCCCTCCAGGTGACTGCAGCAGGAGGCACAGCCATCCGAAGGTACCATTTGCAAAATGTATGTTGCGTCTTCTGCCACAGCAAGTGATAACAGGCCAGGTCTTCTGGCAAACCGCAATAAACTCCTTGTCTTGAACACGTGGTTCTGAAGTACTGTTACCCCGCAGCCACAGAAATGTTTGTGAAGCTGTGCTTGTTATTTCCAGCTCCAGTCCATGATCTACAGGCCAAAACCTACTATTTTAGGGGGTTTAACTTAGGCTCAGCCCTACAAAGACAGTGCTGCTGTTCTCTGGTTTACAGGGTGATGGAGTCTTTGTATTGGAGATGAACTGGTGAGAATAGTTAGAGAAGTCTGCTAGGCCCCTCTTCTACGCAGTGCAGAATTGAGGTATTATGTGCAGCTCTGGCTACAGCTACAGTTCTGACTCTGTTCTAACAATTTCGTATTACACGAAGTGTGAATGTCAGCAGTGGGCAGAGGGAATGGGAAAGCTTGCAACTTTTTAGCTACAGGCTGTTGCAGTTGTGCATGAAGCTGAACAAACTCTCTCTTTGAATGAGAAGGCGGAGAAGGCGACACTCCTGGCTACGTGCATGGTTAGCAGATGTGTACAGAAGAATGGCTTAGAAAGCACTGATAAGAAAATGATTATTTGGGTTGGTTTGTTCAAATCTTTATCAGAGCTCCCATAGTGAATGTCTTGCAAAATATTATTTAGTAAAAAATAACGTTAGGGTACTACCAAGGTTTCAAAGGACTTTCTCCTGGAGGCAGTGTACAAGCAGTAAATCAGAGTGTTCCGAAAAGGCAGGAAATAATTAGGGGAGAGGAGATGGTTAAGTATTCTTGTACAAAGGTGTCTTTTCAGAGAGTCCGTGCTGAGCAACAAAAGCTGCCATGCCCTACACATTGGTTTCTCTCGTGTTCCGGTGCAGTCCCTGCCTCCCTGTCAGTATGACTGCACAGCAACTCCAGCATCAAAGCCTGAAAACAGAATTTTCTCTGTGCTTGTTCAAGAAGCTCCAAACTCCCACTGTACAGACACAGTCTCTCAAGAGTTGCCAAGATTTAGTTTTATTTAGGATTAGAAATACTGAACCACAGAAAACTGTTAAAAGTAACAGAGGTTGACTCAGCCCTGTAACAGGAGGGTACACAGATGGCAACAGGGTGGGAAACCGTCAGACAGCAGGAGGTATTGCTGCACCCATGGGAACCAAGGGCAGGCGCTGCTCAGAATTGCATGCTGTGCTTTTTCAACAAAGCCTTTTAAAGAGGCAGTAACATGGCTACAATGTATCAAACCCTTTATTAACAAACTTTTTTCTTTTAACCATCCTTGATTTCGGTGCCAAGAGGAAGTTTTTTGCTTCCAACCAATCTCATTTTACAGATTTGTGTTGGGATGTCAGTTCCCCCCAAGCAAACCTTTTAAACTTGTAATAAAGTTTTCCTGAATTTAATCCTATAAGTTTTTCTCATTATTTCACAATCCCCTTTACAATAAAATATACTTTTAAAAAATCATTATGCATCAATAAACATCTGTAGACAAATTACATTAATAAACTTACATTTTACTCTCTATATACACGTTGGCAATGTCAAAGCTTCAAGATTCACATGGAGGTCTGCAAGACCAAGGAAATGTACACAAATAACTTACATTTAGGAAAAAATAAAAAAGCTGAAGAGTATTTTTCCACATTACTGTGGGTCACAGTATTTAAAATATTTTTTTCTAGTTATTCTTCACAACCACATTGTCTCGGCAGAGAATGATGAATCAAAACTGAAGCAGAAAGAAAAATCAAGTAGGAGCTACTGATTTCAGTGCAGAACTAAGTCAAGTAGAGAACTACACTTGATTCTTGAAGAATATACAATATATCGGAGACTTCTCCAGTGCTAAGGCGTCTTCAGCATTTAGTCTTTAAAACTATCATCCTGAGATGGGAAGATTCCAGTGGATATCACTTTGCAGATTTCAAATGGAATGATTCTAGTGCTGAGCTAAACCATTCCTCAGTCTATATGTTAGACTAAGTGGTAAAATATACATACATCTTGATGCCACATTTCTACTTAACACTTTTTATGGCCCTGAAAATGGAAACATTGGCATCTAAGCCCAACATATTCCAACATAATAAAAAGGCACTGAGCTATAGTATTGAATATACAGTAACATTTATGTTTGCATAGATCAACAACAACTTTGAATGCTGTAAGGAACTAAACACAACTAGTAACTAAGAGGAAATATGGAAGCAGCAGGAACTGTTGCTTAATAACCAGCGTGGGGCAAGGAATCTTTTTAAAAGAAAATGTTCAGGCTGTCAGCTTCAGTTTTCCTTCATAAATTAAAAAAAGTGTTCTTAGAGGAGTGTTTTCTGATCAAAGAGCTGCAGGTCAAAACGGACCCAGACTTCACCTGTTGGAACTTCATGCAGCAGTAAGTGTTTAGTCATGGGGCCTTTGCTTTCTTGTTCTGTTCTGATTTTTGCTACTGGAACTTCAGTGCGACCCAAAAAATCTGTTGTGCAAGTGAAGAAGAAATTTCATTAAGCAAAGACCTTAAGCTTAGAAAATCTGAAAGTGTCAGATGAAGCAGCAGCGCTGCGCAGTATGTATTGGGTTCCAGAGCACTGCTCCCAAGCTTCCTGACAGACCAGCCCTCAGCCCTGTGGAAATCAGCCAGCAATGACAAAAAAGGGTCCTTTTTAGAAGACAAAGATGCTGTGGAATTAGGATGGAAAACATGCCTTTATGTCACAGTTTGATCTAAGGGCTTTAAAAGTACAGTTCCCTTTCAGAAACGATTTTCAAAGGTTCTCCTGTCTTAGAGGTGGAAGGTCAGAGTTAAGTGATGGAAGCTGTTTACAAGTCAGCTGCGGTGCTACAAAGACAATAAAAAAATTCAACTGTTTTGGCTCAGCCAACTTTTAATGAGGCCTACGTGTCATTCTTTTCACAAGAATAAGGACCTTCAACAACTGCCACTCATAGGTTTACATTCCTAGTCAGAAGTTATACACGCTCAGTAGCCATTTCATATATAAACATCTTTGTGTGTGTGTGTGTGTGTGTGTGTGCGCACGTGCATGCACGCATTCAAAAGTTGACCGTGAATGGAAAACCACCAGACTCAGCTGTCCAGTGGGCAGAAGCAAAGTCATGTTACCTGACAGGAGAAAAGACTGAGGTATAGTTACACACAGGGCAACTTGAGTCAAGGTAGTACCTTGCAAATCTGAAATAATCAACTGTGTGTCAGAGCCCTGAAAAAGCACTTAACCTTTTAAAGAGTACTAGAAGCTACTGACTGCCAAAAACGTGTTTGGTTTCCAGGCAAAAAAATAAAGCTTATCAAGCTGTCACTGTGCAAATACAATCTAGCGCCTTAATTTGGCGCATCACCTCTAGTGAGAGAGAGAGAAAAACTCCAACTTCTCTGTCTCAAAATAATCATTCTATGTCTGATGATACAAAAGCCAGATTAGGATCAAATCTGCCCGCCCTAAGATGTTGGCTCTGGAGGGCTACTGACCCTCTTGAGCGAGGAGGCCTTCTTCTTACACAACATTTCTCAGGAAGCAATTGCACCTACAGGCTCTTGGAACTGGAGTGAGGAACTGTGTATGCCAAGTCACAAAAAGCATTCTTTTCCTAAAACACATGTTCACACTTACCATCGGGTGAAAACTGATCTCTGTCAAACATGGTGATACACAGGACATCCTGATACAGATCCTTAATGAAGAACTGGCAGTTGAAGTTCCACTTGGGGTTCAAGGTGTCCTGCAGGGTCCTTGTAGTGTAGCTCTGAGAGCCCATGCTGATTTCACAATACGGGTTGCTCTTCCCTAAGCACAGAATAAGCAGTGAAACACTGCTGCAGTGCAGACATCGCCCTCCCTGTCTGGAGGCTGCTTGCACACACATCGATGCTGCTTTCCTTCACTTACCATTGGGCTTACAGGCCTTTAGCTCTGTTGCTTCGATCACGTGCACCATCAAGCGTCCTATTCCTGAGGTCTTCTGTGAGCGAGCTGGGAACAAGGAAGTCAGAAATAAATGGATTGGTTGCAACTGTAAAAACTGGCAACAGATCTGAGGAGGGAGATCCTACACAGACGCTGCCATCTCCAGAAAAGGCCCTGCCCATGTGTCAAGGTGGATGAGGGAGATGCAGAACTTGGAAGGTACCTTGATAAGCCTTTTCACGTTTCTTCTTCTCAGTTTCAATGTACTGCTCTGATGCTGCTTTGATTTTCTGGACCCAGGCAGTGCTGCAAAGAGAAACCCCTATGGTCAGAGTCGTACCGCAGGCAGGAAATTCCTCAGCATCAGCGATTCTGCCCCAAACTCTTTTGCCACTTTTTTTACCCACTGGGTTTCAGAGGCATCACGAATCGAGTTAGTTGAAGGACTAAATTGATGGAGTTTTCAGATTTAATTTTACACCACATTTCCACATCAGCCTAAATAAATGGCCATGGAGCTGCTGTTTTATTAAAGACTGCTGGGTCACATTAAAGACTTAACTGGGACTGGCAAAGAACCTATGGGATGTGGGACTTTGGAGCCCTAAACTATTCTTCTATACAACTGTAACACTGACGAGCCGTAGATGTGTCTGGATTCCACTGCAAGAGCTCCTGCACAAGCAGAACAAAATCAGAGAAAACTTGTAATTCAAATGAGAGTCAAGTGAGTTTATTTGCTGACTGAGAGACTAAACCCTGTTCTTGAACTCCGAGACTCCCATGTCTGCTCACTGGAAACAGCCTACAGCCATGATCAACAAGTTAAAGCTCAGATCTGCATTAACACTACTCACCGCTCATTAATGTTGTCAGTTTTAAGTGTGTAAACTCTGTCAATGTGTGATATGTGGAAAACTGGCTCATCGCTTGAAGGGTCTGTGGGCAGTTTCACTAGGACTTCATTAAGGAAAACAGGCTGAAAGAAAAGCAAACGTCACTGTGGCAGCATCACCCTGACAATAAGCGGAAACTCTACAAGGATGTTTAAATGCATTGTTTTACGGTAGGGAAAATGAAAGTTGTAGGACACAGGACAAACAATCAGATCGCCAATGTAAGAAAGGACTGAGAGAAAAACTACTCTGGCGACACACCCTGTTCTGATGAAGCTTTTGAAAGGGGCAGGAGCACGTAAGTGGAGCTGCTGCATGGAGCTTGAAAATCCTGGGAATCTCTCAGGTTCCCCATCAGAAAGCAGCACAGATACTTAAACTTATCTCCCCAACTCCACCATCTTGAGAACACGCACTGTGTGGACACAGACACTAAAGTTTTGTCCCTTTTACTGTATTCTCTTGTGGATGCAGGAACTTACACAAATGTAATCAAGGCTCCTGCTTCTGAACATCCCACTCAGCTGCTCAGGCACGATGTTATTTCTGCCCTTTCACTCCAAAGTGGACAGAAGTGTTTATTAAACCAAGACAGAAGCCTGTCCTTTTCTGGGGACTAAGCTAATGGCATTCATGCATGCTGGCCGCCAGCACGTGCCCTTATGACAGCAAACGATCAGATGGAGCCAGATGGCTAATCCCAGCAGGGAGAACAGCATTCCTCATCAGAATGCCAGGTCCCACTGCATCAACATGACCACGGGGCACCTTGGCTCACTCACCATTTTGTACATTTTGAACTGGGAGTTGCATTTGGGGCTGAACAGTTTATCGGAGCCAGAAGAAACAAACTGTTTAACCATGTAGGTGAGCAGGAGGAAGTCATTGAAGAGGAAGCCGTACAGCTCCTTACTGCTTTTGGCCTTGTACAGCTTGCCACTGTGCAGGAGCTTTCGTGGTCCCAAGCAGTTTGTGAGGGAGTTGAACACCAGTTGCTAGGAGAGACAAAACCCATTAGTAGCAGCAAGTTATTGCAGGCATCAGTTCCTGCTCCTCTTCACAGTGGAGAGTGCTGAAGCTGCTCAAAATGCTCTTCTGTTTTGTTTAATGAATTTAGTTACAAACGAAAAGAAGAGAAATGGTTTACGATCTGCCATGGTATCAACACTACTCCCAGCTTAAAGTAGATGTAAGCCTTACCAGCAACATACGCATGGGTCTGACTGGATGAAGGCATTTATTTCATGGCTACCTTTCTGTTGTCCAGAAGCTGTGTTTAAGAAGAACCTGCAGAGTCTGCAGTCAGGTCACCTCTTAGGGGTGCACGATTAGGTGGTGGAACTAGGAGAGACCATCTGGGCCTGCCAAGCCCTGGTTCCTTATGCAGCCAGTAGAGAACTGTCACAACACCTCATTGTAAGGCTGACCTGAAAGCTACAGGAGCCTGACCCTCACATACCTTTGAGGATGTGGCAGTGAGGGCTTCTGTGCCCCTTCTGCATGAAGGAAAAACCTGGGAAACACACACTATGTGAAACTCCAGGTAGTAACACCTGACTTAGACCAGCAGCAGCACGAGCAGAACTTCAGAGATGGGAGTATTTCTGTTCATTTAACTGTTTAAATGGTACCAGTTTTAAGCTGATAAACTGAGATTTCTCCACTGCCAAAATCATGCAAAACCAAGGGCTCATCACATGATGACTGCAAGCAGAATTTAATACAAACTTCTCTGCCCAGAGCTGAGCAGTGGATCGTGTTCCAGTAACGGATGTAAGCAAGGACCCCCCCCCCCC
>VXBL01005973.1:624515-695516 GCA_013400195.1 Aramus guarauna | reverse complement strand
CAAGCCCCCCCCCCCCCCCCCCCTGGCCTTTCTGAAATGACTCGGAAAAGTCTCTGCCGTACAGCGTATCAACGCAGCTACCTCAGCAAGACCTTCGCACTGGACGTGGGACTGTATCCATTCCAGCCTGTCCGAGTTCTCTTTCTCTCGCACCCCTTCGTTAACTTGAGAGCACAGCTCCTCCGCACGCTCCAAGGCAAGCTTGAGGTTACTGTGATCGGGGTGATTTTCTGGAGTGTTCTCTAGAATCTGGTATGGATCAAAAAAGGGAGAAAACAAGATAAAACCAGAGATAAACACAGGTACTACTTCTCTGCGCTCTCAGAGAAACCCCCATAAAGGGGCATGGCATTTTTTTTTTTCTTTTGCTATCGAGATCAAACTCAAAAGCATTCACCAACAAAACCTTGCTTAGAGTACTCACACTCTTTATAAGCAGAGGGTAGCGGGTTATTCTTTGCATAGGTTTCAGGAGGAAACTGGAGAGGGGCATTCCTTTGCAGCGAGGGTCCAAGGCAAGTTTCTATGGTGCAACCCAGAGATTTAACAGAGACATTGCATTACTCATCAAGAAACAGTTGCCTCACTGCTCTGAGAACTGAAAACTGTCTGATCAGATTCATTTTTCCAGGCATTCCAAGAAATCTTAGATTTTTCGGTACACAAACAGTACTTGTATCTAGAACAACCAGGAAAGCTGGTGCTGTCATTGTACTCAGACGCTTTGCCAGCATAACCCGTAGGACCATTGTTCACGCAGAATCCCTACATTCAAAATCATTCCAGCTTTTATTTTGACATTTCAAGCTCTGCTCAGGTTGGAAAAGAAACGAAGCAATGAAAGAAACAAACTCCTGATGTCCACAGTTCTGGCCTTTCTCCTTTTGTGGCCTCACAGCACTGACTGCAGGACGGCAGCGCTTCCCTGTTTATTTCTGCGGTGTGCCTGCCCGTGAGGCTCACGGCACACCTCTGGCCCTGGCTGCAACCCCACCGTCCCGACCCACTGTATGCCACACTGAATTACAAGCGCAGTCAGAACAGCAGCTTTTTTATTTCAACTCCACAGGTTCTTACCCCTTCTGACAGCATGAATTTTTGGGAAGGTGCAGACACTGGCACCATAGCGTTGTGGGGTTAGCATTGCACTGAAATAACGAGCAATGGAATGGGAAATGGAGTAATAAATTAGCTAAAGACAGGTATATAAATAAAAAGCACACACAATGTTAACTATGGTCGTCATATAAATTACTCCTTGGAAGGTTCTTAGCTGTTTTTGCAAGATTTTACTCTTCTGCATTATTCTGATCGGTTTGCTGCCGTCATTGAGGAAAGGAGAAGGCACAAAAGCTACTGAATAAGATACCTTTAAGTAGTCTTTGAAATCAGCATCTTCATCAGTTTTCTGCTGCAGCAACGAAGCTCCGTTAAGCTGGCAGCTGCAGAACCGAATGTAGGCCTGCATGTGAGAGAGCTCTGCTGCTAAGATGTCCCCAATCATCTGCACTGGCATTTTTTCTCCTCCTGTTTTCTTACGCACTCGCAAGGCTCTGAAGAGGAAAGAAATCACCATCCAACTTTGCTGCCAAGTCTGCGAGGCCAAAATCAAGATCCTTACACCATCCATCCCTGAAAGGACGCAGGCCTGCGAGGTGAATTCCCTTAGGCAGCATGGGTGCTTCCAGGCAGTGTAGGGTCCAGCCTGAACCCCCAGGAAGTCACCGGCATGACACGCTGAGCTGAATGATCTGCCTGATGGGGTCTGTGGGACTGAGACTCTCCTTTGAGGTTTCTGGGACAATCGGCATCAATTTCTACATTCAACCAGCATCCTGTTTCAAGGAATTATTTGTCTCTCCAAAGTTTATTTTCAGAGAATAGAAGGTTGCTTTGCAGAAAACTGGGAAGAAGCCTCCCATGCATATGCTTTTGTGTAGGCTCTATTTCTGAGGTATTATCACAAACGTGCATCTGTTCTTGCTGTTAATTCCCCTCTCTCTCGTAACAACTCCCTCTTTGTGAGGTAGTCTGAATGCGTTTAGTTGTTCCAAATACACACATACACAGGAAATAATCAGCAAGGACAGAAATATTTACTGTAAAACCAGAAAACTTCCTGGGGAAAGGAACAAGAGAATAAAGATGAACAGGAAAACTTAAAAATGCAAGTACTCACTTCAGTAACTTTGTATTTGACATGATGAGTTCCTTCCAGTTAACAAAGATCAGCCCCATTTCTCCTTCTGTGAGACAACCTGAATCAGCCATCGGTTTTTGGAAAACCTGCAGTCAAAAGATCAGAAAGGTGAGCAATTCTTCAGAGACGAAAGCAGCTCAGCCTCCTGTCTAGCCTAGCGGTGATTTTGCTTTTTTTTGAATGCTCAGTGTCCAATTTCTCAGGAGAAGTTAAAAGCAATTCCTTACTCACACTTGTGACAGCTGCTGCTATTTTTCCGAAGCGCGTGACCTCATTCTGACATCAGCATCACCATTTGTGAAGCAGGGACAAGCACTGGGACCTGCAGGTTAACTGTTCAGTAGAACATGCCCATGATTTTGGAGTCAATTGCTACACAAATTACATTTATGCATCACGCTTGACCCCTCTATGTAGAACATCTGTGTGGTGAAGTGTGATGCCCAAGACCACCTAATACTGGCCAGTTTCTGCCCTGCCTAGTGAGGTGGTCTTGCTTCCAGAAATAAAATCTGAGACTAAGGCAAATGATAAATCTTTACAGCGCTTATACAGCTTCTGTCATGATCCTGTGCAGCTCTGCCAGACACCCCAGCCCAGCATCTGTACGCTGAGCCCAATTTTGCTAGAACGGGATTTGGAAAACAGGAAGGTCCTTGTTAGGCGATGGCTTTCACAACGTGATGTTTTTGCTGGGTGAGCAACCATATAACATTCCCTAGAAAGGGAGGTGCTGACACAACCTCACTTGCTTTCTCTAGCCTTTCACAATTTGTATGAATCCCTTTATTGCCGTTATTCAGTAGGACAGAGGGGTTGTTCTTCCAAATGCATTTCACATCCAAGACATCTCACCTCTAAGACGAGCTGAAGATCGTCCATATACCTTTCTTCTGTCTGAATGAGTTCGTGAATGTAACCTTGCCTTTTCCTTTCCATTGGTTGCATAGTGTCAAGGCTTTGGAGATCAGCACACCCTGCGAGAAGTAAGCCAGCAGTTTAGGTCCTGCTCAGGCTATCAGATTGATGAATTAACAAAATTGCATCAACATACACCAGGCTACGGCTCAGACTATATACACAGCGGTTCTCTTTAAAAACCCTGTTCACAGCAGCAGCAGGTTTCAAGTGATGTAGTGATCAACCCCTCCTTTACATCATTTTTTAGTCTGTCACCTTTTTATTTCTTCAGACATCCCTTGTTCTTGCACTGTGATGCAGAAGAATTCCTGACTTCCTGCCACTCCATTTGTCTCATCATTTTTCTCATCTCTTCTCCTTTTCTGCCATACTGGTTTGAAACTCTGATTTTCTCTTACCTTACACAACGTCTTTTGTGAGATAAAGTCATCTAGAACACGTCTGGGTCTGACTTATGACATTGCACCTTTAGTCTCCACCCCATCTCTGCAGTACTCTGCCGTGGTTACTAACTGGTAATACAAACCACCGGTACAAATTTGTAAAGTTATAATGCATCACGTTATAGTTGTGTAACTTCACGGTTGCACAATGTTTCTTCTCTGTTTAGAAACAAAATGAGCCTGAAATACGTTGAATTATGTTATGCATCAAGTATGAGTAAATAAAGTCCTGCACAGGAACACATGGACATTCAACGACACAAAAACTAAGTTTTCTGTAGTAACATGCAGACCCTACCGCTTCACACTGCTTTTTCTCCACTGTTACATGTTAGTGAGCATGACAAGGTTTGAAATTTAGGAACCAAATCAAAAACTGGAAAAACAAAGTGGTGTATATGTTTAGATGGGTAAAGGAGAGCACAGAAACTCAAACTCTGATCTCTGATCACACGCTAGCAGAGTACTGCAAAGTAGCAGGGCAGGGGGAAATAAAAGAAAAAAGTTGCACAGCGCTTGAGAACATACATCCATCACTTGATGCGATGGCATCAGATTTTAATGCAAAGTGAACTGTGGTTTTTGCAGGATAACAGAAAGGACATCGCAGGGACTCATTTAGATCCGGCATTTCTAGAGGAATGATACTTTTTGAAAGTTTACAAGTGTTGTGAAAGGCAGCGTGACCAACAGCACTAAGGGCTGCGTCTCCCCTGTCCCCTAACACATCTGGACACTGGAATTTGACTTTATTCTATTCGCTGCCAACATATCCATCTGTTTATGGGAAGGCTGCTCTAAATACTGAAATGAAAATGAGTTAGTAATAAATTTTGGGCGGGGGGAAGCAAGAAACACTGTACATTTGGCTAAACTTGTGATAGTGGCCTAATGGGAACCTCATCGGCTTGTGCACTTCGTGCTGGACAGGCATCAAGCTGCTTTGAAGGAGCAGCATCCTTCAGCAAAAGAGAAACACTTGTCAAATGAAGTTTTATTATACCATTCAAAGTATTTTAACAGGGGAACCCTTAGACCAACACAAAGAAGTGAAACAGTAAAGGCAATAGACAGATTTGAAATCAGGACTTTTCAGTTCTGTTTTGTACCCCCAAGGAGGATCACAGATCTTAAGCTTTCTGACAAGATTTGAAAAAAATGCCACTTTTTATAAAGAGATCTGGGATTGCAGCTCTTTTGATCGTGCAGAATGCTGCTTCTGGCCTTGGTTATTCACAAAGTTACAATCAGGCCAAAATTAGATGAGAAAAAGGAGTTAAGTTCCAGATCAAAGTGATTCCTGTGAAGTTTGGTATCTCAGTCCACCATGTGTGCTAGTTCTGGATTCTAGCATCATTCTTTAGTCTGTACAAGACTGAGCTTAAGCCTACTTCGTTCCTAAGACATGAAATTTTAGGATAATCAAGGTCTTGCACAGTAACCAGGCTTTATTTGTTGAGATTTGGAAGTCTCAGCTTTGACCATGCGGTTCTCTTTTCCACAGCGAGGTACACTCCTGCAACAAGAGCAGGGACGGACTGAAGTTCCTGTTTGCTCGTATCGCAGCTGTTAGAACAACCCCCACGCTTGGATTTGTGTCTGTCCCGTGCTGCCTGCTTAAAGTTGAAGCAAACACTGGAAGGAAAACAGGCGGGTTTGTACGCACCTAAAATAGATCTGGTTTATTATCTTGTTATCAGATACAAAAATGCAGTTAAATTAACTGGCTCCTGCACTACCCTTGTATTTAGACTGTCATTTTTTGGGATGAACAGATGAGTGCTGCTTTATATTTAAATAAGAACTAGTGAAAGCGCCCCAAATTTTGACGGGTCTGATGCTACTGGCATAAAAATCCACAATCCAGATACCTGATTTGAGAGGGTGAATTCAGGCATTTGGATCTGAAGGGAAGAAAGGCCGACAAGACAGAGAACTGCCTAGTGCATCTGCCAAAGTTTTCCCAAGGTGGCCGTAGCAACGCCTGGCCTCACCGGTACGGAAAGGGTGGACCTGCATCCCTACCATTCTCCTCCCACATTCCTGTTCCCCCCTTTCCTTGCATCAGTTCTGGCACTTCTCTGACTCCTAGCTCACACCCTGGCAGCAAATGAATCCCGAGGGGGGAAAAGAAAACAGTAGTTTTCTGCTAGTTTAGCGGCCAGGAATGCACGTGGAAGCAGTAAAACTGCCTTTTTTGGCAGCAGAAAGCTGTTGGTTTGGCTTCTGTCTTGTGAAGCTTCATCCCAAGCTCCCCCGTACAGCTAAGGAAAAGCAGTGAGATTTTTGGGAGCGCCTGCAGAGGGGAAATCTCAGCTCTCTCTGTTGACTAGACACGAGGTTCACGTTACCTTTGGGGGCAAACCAGCCCACCTCTTCCACTGAGAGCTGTTCGGACAGCCTGGGGCATGACCTGGCTTGCTCCCCCCCGAGAACCACATCTAATGGAACAAGCAGTGAGCGTCTGGCACCCTTGAAAGTTCAGGGACAGCAAAGAGAGCGATGCCTACTCCAGCTGTGGTACCTTGCGGGATACATCCTGCTCTCCAAGATGAGGAAACAGCTGTCTCGCAGGGGCAGGGTAAAACAAACTGGAGAGATTCTAAACAGGAAACCCCACTCTCTGAAGTTACGGTTAAAATTATACTTCCCTCTCCAAATATACCTGAGCAAGAAATACTTTCTTCCTGTTAACATAACTAACTCTGCATGAAAAACTACCAAGTTTCACAGTCAAAAGGTGTTTTACGCTGCAGGAGATTCAAATGCCTGAAAAATACCGGGGGCTGGAGGAGAAAACATTTCTATTTACGAATATGTTTTGGATTTGAGAACGTACAAGGGGAAGAACGACACCTTCTAAAGAAAAGAAATCCTCCAATGAAAGAAAGACGAATGAGACCTATCAACATTTAAAAAAAAAAAAAAAAAATCCATTTTTTTTCCTTTGTTAAGAAAGGGGAAGGGAATTAAAATTCTTCACCTAAAAACCAATATCACAGACCTGAGGTAAATAAAAAAAGACAGATAAAAGGCTTTCAAAGATAACCAGATCTGCTTTGTCCCCTTCCTCACTCAACGAGCAACGAAAAACCCACATTAAAAACGACAGCTCTGGAAAGCCATCTTATGCCTCAAACACAAGCTCAAGCACTTGCCCTGAAGGATCTATCTATACCAGAGGCATCGCTGATTTGGGTCACCAGTGAAGACTATTTAGGGGTAGAGGTGACCTATATATATTGCATTTGTAAGGAAATAGCTTGGTTTGTTTAGGGTTGGGGGTTTTTTTAGGAGTATGTGGGTTTTTGTTGGGTTTGGGGTGGGCTTTTTTTTATTATTTGGATTCTTTTTTAGCTCAAGCCCATTGATATGGCTGGAAAAAGCAGGTAAGGGTTTTTTTTTTGCCTGTATTAGCCTGCCTCTATTTTCCTAGGCTACCAGAGAAAGACTGCATCTCTCCTCAAGTACCATGGGCTGGTATTAAAATAGTCCCTCTAGTACAGAGAGCAGACAGATGGTACCACGGGACATCACCCATGGCCATTTTATACACATAAGGGTAATTCACTCCTGTCACTGCCTGTAGCTGTCAGCAGCCTCTGTGCCTCCTGAAACCCGTGCAAGAAGCTAATCCAAGAAATTTGCTGCCAAGGAAAAGCTGGTTTTCATCAGGCCCTGGGAAGCGTAATAAACATTTGTCCAATCTCCCCTAATCAGTAAACACAGTATACTCTCTTTGCTACAACAGAAGAAATTTATGATTCAATTTTCAAGAGGTAAAAAGCAAAATTAAGTCGCTCCGTCACAGAGCCAGGTAACATAACGCTCATACCAAGCTATTCAGATGGGAAAAAATCCTCCCCGGATGGACAAAAAAAACCACAACAGACAAACTAGATCCGTTTATGTGTCCCTTTAATAAAATACATTTGCATAGTTATCTTACAACTTTGTTTAAAAACAAAGATGAACAATTGCCTCATGCTAAGCATAGCCTGCATTTGCATGTCTTCACAATCATCCCCAAACATCAATACTCTAGCTTGAGAAGAACAACAAAAGAGATTTTAAGGCAGCACACACCATTACGTAGCAGTTTTATTAGTTCATTACATTAAAGTAGCATGACCCTGTAGCAGCTCCCAACACTACTACAGGCCAAGGTTTGTCGGCATTCCTACGAGCAGACTTATTTACAGGTGTTTTCAACCTGACTCAAGAAAATCACGCAGGGATACAATCTGACCAAGCATCGAGATGACATAAATATTCAGTGACTGGTAGGAGACGTTTCAATTATTAGCGTGTAAGGTTTTTTGATGGAGCTTTATGCCTTCTGCACTCCTAACTGTAGCATGAGTAACACTGACATTACGATAGTGCTTTGTGTGCTTACGCAGCCCACCACAAGCACCGACTACTCACGCACCCCGGCCCTGCAAACGGCTCTCGGTGGTGGCACAAGACTTTCTTGCAGGGATCTGATTGCTGGATCGGGAACTCGGCTCTGTAACTAAGCTTTTGTAAAACTATACTTTTGTAGGTTGTTAGTCTGTTATGCAAACTAGACAGTTACAAAATTAGGAAGTGTTTCAGTACCTGTTCTTGTGCATTTACAGCATCGTTTACGTTCTTACCCCCAATTACACCATGGCCCCTATTCTGTGCTGGCCCACAGGAAACAATATTAAGCAAGTACCACGCTGCGGGCAACGTCATATTTTGCTTTCCTGGTTGGCTTCCGTTTTAACTGTTAACCTTGTGTGGCTCTGAGCAACCTTTAGACTCTCAGCTCTTCACTGGGGACCACCAGTTCCACAAATAACTATTTTCCACCTTGTCTTTAGTTCCAAAGCCAACCTTTTTCACCCAAATAAGGGATGAACACATCAACACTAGTTTTACTCGGCTGGCTGGGATGACAACCAAATCCAACTCTACGGACTTTTATCAACAAGGGAACAGATTGCACACAACATGAGAAAAAGTAACATATTTGAAAGAAAAAGCCTGATTTAAACCCAGCTTCTATTAGCTACACCTCTTCAGTGATACAGAATATTATTTTAAAAATAATTTTGCCTTAAATACATCCTCAGCATAGTCTTTCCTATCAATGACCTGACGCATGCATACAATTCTCTCTGCACCAGCGTGGGAAGGAGAGCAGAGCTCTCGGGATTGTGCTTCAGCTCTGTTAGGCAGGCTTTTGCAGCAGAGATAAATACTGAATGCAAGGACTACGTCTCTTTCAACCAGCGTTGTTGTTGTTATTATCTTTGTTATTACAGTTAGAGAATTTAGAGTGTCCTCGGATAACACTGAAACATGGAAAGGTAACCGTGAAACGCCAAAATGCTTCATTTCAATACTCATCGGTTCTAACTGAGGGGCAGCTGTTTCCATACGTATCAATGCTCATACCTATGTACCCAAATATGTATTTCACACTACTTGTGTGAAACTTTACCTAATACTACCCTAATGGCCAATTGTACCGGTTAAGAAATGGGTAGAATGCCAGCTGGTTTTGGAAAATGCCATGTAACTAGTTCCTAGGACACCCCAGATAGGATGTGAAGTTGTTTTTCATGTTTTCAAAGACAAGTAGTATGAATTTGGCATTCAAGGAAAACTGTCACTGACAAACAAGTCAGTTTGGCTCAAACCCCACAGGTTAACAGTGCCTTTTAGAAATGGGAAAATTTATAAGATCACCTAATTATCAGACCACAGTAAGTGACTGCTTGATGCCACTGGCATAGCACAAACACACTTCAGCCTGTATTGAACAGGCTTTCAAAGTCAGAAATTCGGAGAAGGCAATTAAGGGTGATCAGCATATTTTAGTAGAAGTACTTAAAATGTAGTTTCATAAGGAAATCAAGTTAGCTAGAACACTTGAGGAATTATCTAGCACATTATTTCCCTACGATAACATGATTTCATTCTATAGCAAAATAACGGTGTAGACAAAATACATCCAGAATAAAACTCCATTTGTAGTTTTATGTAGGCACATTGCTGTAGTCTATATTGCACAAAAGATAAATCTCTGAACTAAAGGGTACATACACATTATTCGATCAAGCATATTAAATACATAACATCCCACTCTTTCTATAGACATTTTGGAGAAAGGCTTTTAAATCTCTGCAATTGGACTAACCTTTTCCTGATAGTACCTTCACAACATTCATATATATATATATATATATATATATAGTAAACAGAGTTTTGTAAACATTTCTGATTGCATAAGTGACCTTTGCTGTTTCATAACCAAGTTCAGGAAACCAACTAAATTAAATACCGCATCTACTAGATCCCTCCTGTTGTTACAGGAGCACAGAAGTATTTAATCAGACAAGTAGTCTGCTATGAAGTTAATCCCTTTATTGGAAGGGGTATCAGGGTTATGGTCTGAAGTCCTGGTTCCTCCCTCCCCCCAAACTAATAACCAGGAGCACAGTTCCATTTTTAAAGCCAAACGCTCTGCCTTCAGCTCCAGGTGTCAGTGTTTCTTTTCTGGCAACGTCTCTTTACTGAGGTTACCTCTATATTAGGCTGCTAATTTATTTAACAGAAAGAAGAGCAGCAGCTTTCAGATAGTACTTAAAGTCACTGCAGAGCGTAGCCAGATAAAAACACTGTTCAGTACCGCTATTTAATGAAGAAAAGGCTCTAGTAGCACAGAGGCTGTGTAAGTACTTACTGCAGTAACTAGTATGTGTTTGCTGTTTGCTAAAACTGAAAGCAAATGTGAATTGTTGGAATAAAGTATTTAAAGGAAGGAGGTTGTTTAGGGATAGGAGGTATCGAGCCAAAACAACCTGAATTCCTGCTATAGTACTGCTGTGAAGGAAGAAAAAAAATTAAAACATCCTCCACTCTATGCTTAACAGTTCTTTCCCCAGTTGAAAAGGGTATTAAAAGGCTGGATGGACTGCACCGGATCTAAACCTTAGATCTTGTAGCATGTTTGTAAATCACAGTGACTATCAGCAGCAGAGACAGGTAGGGTTTGTTTTCTGGATGAGCCTTGTAGGCTGCCAATTTTAAAAGCTCAATATGTAAGAGATTAAATCAAGTCCATTAGAACAGTAATCAATGAACATTTTAATTCTGCAAAGTATGTACATTACAACATGAAAAGAACACAACTGCCCATTCAAAACAGCTCAGATAAACTGTGCAAATAGTGGGTCTTTGTGTGTCTGCAATCCCACCATGCAAACGATAACTTGATATGCATGCTAATGATCTACGATTATCCATACCAAAGAAAAATACTAAAGGAAACAAGAATGAACAGCAGTGAAAGCCACACAAAGACCCACTATCCTTTCTGCTTTTACAAATCAACTGTAACTGTAGATTATAAGAAAACCCACAAAAACCTAATTTCTTGACTGGATCTAATGTTCAAACGAAGCAAAAGGATTGTGTCAGAGATATGTGAGCAGGGCTGGCCACCCTGCCTCCACGCTACAGTCAAACTCGGATAGTGGGTCTCTGAGGTGCTTTCACACTGGAAGACAACATTGGGTCCTAAAAAAAACAAAAAAAAAATGAAGGATAAAATGAACATAAATTTGAAGAGTGAAACATATGAGTTCTACGGACAAAGACAGAACAACACTGAAAAGGTCAGAAAGGAATGACTAACATTCAGCTTTCTGAAAACAGACATCATGAGCTTCTACTCTTGCAATTTCATATTTATAAACACACAGTTTTAAGTACTTGTGACCAGCCATCACTGACTCTGAAAAACTCTTGTAACCGATTCACCTGAAGGAAGTTTCTTCCCAAGGAAGACTTCTGTTATGTAGACTCGACAACACAAGGTCAAGCCCTAAAGGGTTTTTTTAAAGGCAATGGCAAAATTCCCTGAGATTTCAACAAAGCCAGGATTTTTCCTTGTCTCTAGTAATACAAAGTAGGAAGTACCACACACCTTGTGGGTGATCCGGAGACTATTCTGTACCCCAGGATTTCAACCTGGAAGCTTTATCGAGCCTGACTGACATTCAACAACTACTTTTCAAAATACAAAATGACTATGTCACCATGAACTAAGGGATTGATTTTGTATTTGGTCCTTGGTGAAAGGAGTAAAATCTTAGAATAAATTATTAATCTTTATGTGTAAAAAAAAAAAAAAAGAATGTGGACCTGCAACATGCAACACCTCAAAGCCACTGATACCACGAACTCTTACTCCATAACCATAGAGAGAAGTTACTTGGCAGTAACTAGAGAACTTCAAAATGCATTGTCCATGTATAGACACAGAAATGCACCTGCCACAAGCAAGTTCAGAACTTGTTTTTCACTATGAACACCCTTGAAGCTTGGTCAGCTTCATTCATTAGACAGTGGAGAACAGGAATTACTAATGATCTTTGTGCATGGAGATAAACTTCTGGAAATACAAATCTTTGTTGAAAGGACAGGACTTGGCTCCTGTCTCTAAAGTGTCACATCTACAAGTTAAGGTTTGAGGAGGAAAAAGTAGTTAGGTACATCTAGTGGTACTACTACAAACATCAAGTTTGTACCTAAGGAAATTCACACTGCGGTCATATGCATGTCAAGAACAGTCTGCAGAGAGAGGATCTGTTCCTGGTCTAACCAACTTTTGCCATGGAGCTGGCAGAAGGCATCGCAGGCAGGTTTACGTGGGGAAAGAGATGTTTATCAGGCTACGAGGACTACCTGGAGCTCATGTCTAAGCACCTGAAGGAGTAACTCAGATGCCTGAGGAGGTGTAGCAATGCTGGGCTATGAAAAGAATAGAGTGAACAGAAATAATAACTATATGCACATTAGAGTAGAAAGAACTAGTACAACATTCAGGTCTGTGAAAGACCAGTCTCCCAAAGGGAGATGAGGTACCTCAGGTAAGTTGAACTAGAAGCCTCTGCACACTGAGCCATGTCTACCCGGCTGAGTTGTCCAGCTCTTGGCAAGAACGTCTCCAAGAGATGAGAAGATCTCTAACACTAAGAGACATCCAGCAACCAAGTATGTCGATATAGCTTGAGCATCTGTCTTGCCTCCACCTGAGGTATGTGAGGGGAGAAAATCTCAGCTGAGGAAAGTACAAGGACAAGGCTCAGATTGGTCCCATGGATAAGATGACAAGAAAAGCTATCTCACTGAAAAAGCCAACAAGTAAGAGAGAACAAGTTTCTAAGAGCAACTGAGTAAGGCAGACGAAGACTGGCTGAAATAACAAAGTTATCTCCAGCCCAGGCCGTGGGGAAGAAATGTAAAATGGTAAGTGCACCATGCCCACCCTGCCTTACACACCCCTGGGAAAGAACAGGAAGAAAACCTGGCAGACAGGTCTTAGGTACTGGCAATACACAGAAGATCTGACCCTGAATGGTTGAGCAAGCACTCAACAAAGAACAGAAGACTATGCACATTCCTTTACTTTATAGGTATTTATATTTTGAAACCTCATGTGTATCTTATTTATTCTTTATGATGACTGCTGTGCAAACATTAGAACAAGGGCCGGTGAAGTGTCATTAAAACATAAGTCTAACCATCACCAAGGTCACTGAGAGCACAACTCAAGTATTCTGTGACTTGGCTGTATTTAAGAGACCTGTTGACACATCTATGACACCCTTCCTTGATTTTTTTTTTTTTTTTTCCTTGCAAAGACCAGGATGTGCAGCTACACTAACAGGAAAAGTGATCTTTTCAGCACTGCTTATTCTGCTCAGAGAGCTATTTCAGCAGCCTAAGAGAAGAAACATCTCACTGACCTAAGTTCCTTCTTTGCTAGGGAAGTTTGCCATTACAAGTCTAACCAGTAAGTCCCAGGAAAAACTCTGGGTACAAAGGTGGTCCATACAACAGAGTTTTAATTTGAGGGAAAAGCAGAATTTTCCTAAGCCGCAGACCTATTTGAGTAAACAAAATCTGCCTGCTCCCTTTCAAATACCATTACATTTGACTGTTTAGAAGAGACAATGGGAGAAACTCCTGTTCAACAGAAACATTACAATACTCAGATTAACAATTCTTTGAAGTATAACAATGCATTTTAAATTATATTCTGTTATATCTCCAAGCTAGAGGGCTCCTAGAGGGCTACATCAATATTTCTGTGGGACAAGTCCTTAGTGATTTCTCAAGAATACTAGTGATAGTTTCTACACTACATTTAAATAAGAGCAAAAAAAATATTTTAAGGAAATCCAAACAAGTTTGAAAGTTCAGTCAGGACTTATTGAAATATTTCTCGGGTTACAGAAGAATGGTACAGCCCTAGCTTACTGCTAACACTAGCTCAGACTCAACACCATATGAAAGCAGCCCAGCTGAAATCTGTGTAACGGTATTTGCACAATGCTGTGCTTGAGCTGACCAGCCGTGCTGGTTTTGAGCAGGCTCTGGACTTTAAGCAGGATTTTTCCTGAAGTTTCCAAATGCATATATTTTAATAGCACAAAAAAGTGGCAAATCCCAGCACAAAACTGATATACAAACTAGCTTATTTGAAATACTCAAGAGAATTTTTTTAAAAAAAATTCAATGTATTCATTCACCAATAGGTGGATTTTGTTAATTAAGCATGAGTAGATCTCCTTCATAGCAAATAGACTATTTCTTAGATAAAAGTTTGATGATGACGTAAGATGACCTGGTGCACATCTGCTCATCTGACTGCCACTGGCTCACCTCTGTCAGTGCACTTTCAAAGGAAAATTCTGTTCACACAGCCACAATTTGACGTGGATGGAAGTATTTTTACTCCACAACACTGAAGTGTGGGAAAAAGACATCCTAATGACACATCAGCAAACAATAAGAAAAACTTAATTGTCACATCAAATGCTTCCAATTACAACTTGATCTCAGTACTGCTTTTGTTGGAAATTAGCGGTATATGTAATCACCTTGCACTTACCACACTCAGCTATGTAACTCTAAATGGAAACAGATGTGGTGTGATAAGCTAGTATCTATCATTTTTGAAAATTCAGAAAGTTTTAATATGCAGCCAGAATCTCATTTTTATAGCCCATCTGGATTTAGTCTATGCTACTTCTTCAAAATTGAGATTTTTGTCTCTATTTAAACAAAAAACCAAACAAACTTTCAAAGGATCATTTTAATGCTTTAGATATGCCTAATCAAAAGAATGTTAAGTTCAATCTAAATGCAGAAGGTTTTGTCATCACAGCCACACCAGCCAGAGGCATTAAGAAAAAATTTAAAAAAATAAAATAAAAATCAATGTGTTACAAAAATGTAAGCACATAAGTAATTTAGGTAAAAAGAAAACCTCAAGAATGGTGCGTACTGTGTTTTGCCCAGGTACTATAAGCAGCTACCCAGGGCAATTCTTTTAACTTTCCAGTCCAAGCTGTGTCTTCATTACTGAGTTTGTGAATTCTTCCATAAGAAAACAACTCCACTGAACAAATCTTAAGTGCAAACTGGTCCTACATACTAGCTATAGGCTAGTAAGAGTCTACCTCAACCAGACTTCTGGGTGCATGTTTTTACACTGAGAAAAGTACAAATGATGCCTAGGGAAAAAATAGTAAGTGAAGGGACGAGGCTTGTTATATTAAAAGGAGCAACTTCTACATTAGGATATATTCCCAAACCCACTGATGTCACGGGTTGATATAAAAGTTGGTTTGATCACAGTGCCCCGGGATGAAAAGCTGAGGGAGTGAAAATGGTGCTAATTTTCTCTGGGGAGAGGGGCCAAAAAAACAGGGTGGGAGTGTGGGGGGAGATACCAGAAACCTTTACTGTGTTTATGTGCAAAAAAGACAGTTTTCACTGTCCGACAGGTGTATATTCTAGCATTCAGATCTCAGCCTGCTGCTGATAATTTTCATCTTAACGTGTGTTTTGATATTGATCTTGTTTCCAGAATTGGATGAGAGCTGGATTGCCAGGAGCCAGGACAGGCGTATTTACCATGGGATAGATCCTTGCTAATGCTAGAATCTTCTCCCTATCCTTTCTATGGTTACTTATATTTAAATTATTTATCAGTTTTTAGTTACAGATACTACAGCAGGCACTTTTTTGTATTTTATAAAACTCAAGCAAGTTCTATAATCGAGCACAGTATGCCTGCACTGACTCCCTGTCAGTGGCAGTTATCAAACATCAGCACCTTCACTGGAAGGGGAACACCTACCAAATCTAATATTTTAGCTCACCTAGCACTTTTACTATTACACACTGGCTGGTTGGTAATGTGCTGGTTATTTGTAGGTTAAATAGAAAAGTATTTAAAGTACTTAGTACTATAGTAAAGTATTTAAAGAGAGGGTATTTAAAGTACCAATAAATTCAGCTGATGCCTGGAACTCCAAATTCTAAACACAAGCAGAAGAATAGCAATGCACTTTTGAAATAAAGTAGCAAAGGTAATAAAAAAATAAAATGTGCTTACACTGCTGACTTGGATCAGAATCCGTGGTCATCTTCACGTAGTTTGAGGGGAAGAGACCTGTCACACCACTGATTTCTCCTTGCCACCAGTCAGCATCATCTTTGCTCAGTACATTAATAAGTTGCCCTTTGGAGAAACTGAGCTCATCTTCATTGTTTGCCATGTAATCATACATCGCTATCACTTGACACACTATGAAGAAAAAAAAACAAAAACAGCAGAACACTGTTACACAAGTATTGAGACTGTTTTTTGAGTGTTTTACGTAACCACAGGAGAGAAACAACAATTTCACATACACTGTTACATAAGAAAAGTGCCACATGATCTTATCTTGATGTGGAACTGTCTTCCCTTCTCTTTTACTGTTTTCTAAACTGGGCCAGGCAGTAATCTTTATTTCTACTTTATGTATCTATGGACTTCTATAGCAAATTGATTCAGTTAGTATGGCATCTAGTGACCTTCTAAACATTTTAAAATATAATCAAGTATGCTTCTCTCTCTTTTACTGGCTCAGAAAAGAAAGTGAGTTTGATTATCTTGTAGCTGATACTTGTGAGAAAAACATGGCAAAGGCAGAGGAAATGCACGTTAGCTCATCGTGAGCTGCTAGTTTAGTCAAAGGCAAGTTTTGTCCAGTTACACCCAGGAAGCTGTTGTATAAGCAAGTCATAGCTGTGGAGAACAGCACAATTTCAGCATGCAGAACCAAAAAAAGCTCCTTTTCTGTGAAATAATCTCATTTATACCCAGTCATTCAAATGGAAAAAATCTAGTGGAAATATGCTGTTTAGTTTCCCTCCTTGTAAGGACCACTGCACCTTATTCCAAGGTGTTTGTCAACGATTGCGAGTTTTCTGTAAGATTTTTGCTAGTGTTTGGAAACACGGAGTTTCCAAATGAGAAGAGTGTGGCTCTTCAGCGTAGTCAGCAAATTAAAAAGTTCTTGCCGTAGAAGATGGACTGCTGATCCTCACGGATTTCTGGATATAAGCATCGTTGTATGACTGCGACTTTCTGTTGTAAGGTACGTAAAGGATAGTACGCACTAGGGAGGGACCCCACCAAGAACTGGTTTGGTTAAAAAGTTGTGACATTCAACCTTTCCTGGGCAGAGGTAAAAGCTGAGTGGACAGGTCTGTCAAAAGACCCAAATTCTGACTAGGACTTTACCTTCCACAGTGACACCACAATCATGTAATATTACACTAGTTATGTAATTCAGACTAGTATCTGAATGATTGAAGCAGTTCTGTAAAATACTCTAAATGAAATATAAAGTTGTTTTGTTTTTTTTTTCACCTGAGGGAGCAGCAGATGTCGTTCTTTCACTGCTTGGACCCAGTAATTTCACATGGCTGGCAGGGAACCATCCTTTCTGTCTCTTTTTCCCTCTTGCCTGTAAATGTTTGAAAGGGTTATTGCACAATTAAGAAACCAAATAGTCATTAGACTGGAAAAAATGCAACAAATGTCACACAGTTTTGCCAAGAAAAGACAGAGTCAAGCTTCCAAACACCAACTAAATACTAAACTGATCTCAAAAGGAAAAAATCTGGCTAAAGGATAAAACAACCCAATTCAAATAAAGTTGCACCCTAGTATGTTGTGGAAAATTTAAGAATCCAAATTTTTCAAGTGCAGCTAATTATTTCAGTGCACAATTTAATTGTAGGGCTGAAAATTCACTCTATGAACATTCCACTTACGCATCATGTAACGAGTGTCTAATGAGATAACCAGAACAGAGGGAACAATTACCATAAGCTACTTCTGCAAATCCTGACCTAAGTATTTGATATCACTTCCTACCTAGTACAACCTGTGAGAGTTTGATAATAATTTCCTCATTTTTTAGTCTTTGCTTTTTAGTCTCATAGATAAAGATGATCTCTGCACACACTGAAGAAACAAACATGCTTCAGAGTGCCCAAAAAAAGTCAGGATGTAAAAGCGAGCATAGATTTTAGAAAGCAGTAACTGCAGAGTGAGCTCTATTACAACAACAAAAAAAGAAATTCAAACTAGCAAGAATTCACAATTACGTATCTTAATTTCCCTTCCCCCCCATCCCCCCCATCCCCCCTTTTTTTTTTAAATTCTTTGAAGCTTCTTCCTGAACCAGCACTGGGCCTACTTTTCTTAAAATACAAACTATTCATTGTTTTCTGTGTTTATTTATTTATTTGCGCATACTACGAATACATTTTCCACTGCTGTTAATTCACAGAAACTCCATGCAGCAATTTCTCAACTTGCTCACTGTGATGTCTCCTCCTGTGTCTGTAAAGCAGGCTGGTTTTAAAAACAGATGCTGAATAGTTAGATCAGCCCTGTTCTAACTGTTGAAGATAGGTATTAAGAGGACAGAACTTTCTATTGTGCTGTTCAATCCTAATACTGGAAATAGCATTCAGTATTGGAAGTAACAGGTTTAAATTCAGGCTAACCCTGCAGATCCAGTTAAAATTCAGGGTAACAAAGAGATAGAAGATCATGATTTCATTTTTTGTATTGGTTGCAAAGATGAAGGCTGTTACAGACAAGATCCATGGGGCTCTAGAAGTCAAAATATCAACTATGATTTAAGAAGAACGTCATGTAACAGTATTCTCAACCCTTGGGACTAGAAATTCATTACTAGGTAAGGAAAGGAGAAAATGGGAACAGCAACCTTCACACTAAACTAGCTTCCAGGAATTCCTGTTCTTAGAATAATTTTACAATTTAATGTTTTACCAATTAAATCCTAACCGATTTATTAACTGTCAACATCCCTCTTCTCCCTCCCATGCACATATTCACTGACAGTTTTACTATTTTCTGAGACCAAAAAAACCACCCCAAAACAAAAAAACAAACAAACAAAAACCCCCAGCAACCCAAGGCTTAATTAAAAACTTATTTTGCCCCAAATATGGTTTATCCAAGATGAAAATAACTTTCTAGTCAGTTTTTAGAACACTATACTTAGTTGTTTACTTGAGCTAAACCCAAGATCACGTCCTTTCCGTTCATGAAGTCACAATTATTTCTCCTTCAGTAATTACCTGCAACTCTCCTTGCCACCATCCACTAGCATTTTTCTTCAGAATAAGTATTAGCTGTCCTGGAGCAAGACTAAGCTGCTCAGTTCCTGATGCAGCATAGGCAGTAGTAACCTGAGCAATTTCTGAAAAAATAACATATCAATTACATTATTTTTTCATTACAGTAAGAGCTATATCCTGGTACGTGTCTTGCAGCTAAGCATATTAGCCACCATTAAAACACTGCTATGAACCTAAATGCTCACAGTCACTTAAGAAACAGTTCTGAGTGTTAAAAAGTTATCACACACTTACCAGGTTTCTTATTTGTTGTTCCAGTTTTGCCAGCATTGCTAGAAGCCTACAAAGACACAACAATCACCTTTTAGTATGCAATAAAACCAGTTGAGTTTACATCAACTTTAAGCATGTGGAGAATTTAATTTTCAGCCCATATTTAACAAAATACCATCCTGTATGGAGGGAGACAGTGTGACACTGGCTAGAGCACTGATTTAGGGCTCAAGGTATCTAGGCTTTTCTTTTCGGTCAATCATATTAACCTCTGCTTAAAATCACTATCTAAGAGCTAGCTATCAATACAATAAAATTAAGAGAAAGCATAGCGCCTTAGTTCTCAGAATATGAACTCACTTCTTGATCCTTCGGTCTGACGTAATTGGAGGGGAAGATTCCAGTTCTGCCATCAATGCTCCCAGTCCACCATTCCCCTTCCTTCTGAGTCACCAGGATTTCCTCACCTTCCGTGAAAGTCAAGTCACCAGGCTCAGAGCTTGAATATGAATAGAGCGCAACATACTCTGTGCAAACAGCACATATAAAGAAGGAGACAATAGTTTCAGATAGGAGGATAAAAGTACGTCGGATGCCAAGTAAAGCCATCTTTGATATCAGCATTCATCAGTGTGTTTGTAACATGGATCACGTCTTCACACGTTTGCAAATCAACCTACCTACTTGCTTGACTGTGATCACCTCTCGCCTCATGCTTACAACTCTGAACTACAGGTACACAGCTCTGTACAGATGGATTTGGCACAGTGAGTTACTGCCCTATGGCCATCCTGCAGGTCAGTGGAGGCCTGTAGACCACAGCCTGAAAGCTCTTATCTAGCATTAAGTATTCTACCCTGCTTCTGTGTTTCACAACAAGTATAGTCCACACCTAAACCAAATTAAAACCATTCTTACCTAACACAGCAAAATAAAACAACATGAGTTGAATTAAAATATAATTGGAGAAGCATGGAGACACTCTAGATTAAAGGGTTTAGAAAGTGCTTCTCACAAATTCTTCTCCAGTAATATTTGTTTTCTTTACTCCCTACTGATTAAAAGAGAATGATCCATACTCAGAAGACTAAAAATCCCTTCTCGTGTGTCTACAGTATAGCATAAGACAGTAGCGAACAGCAGAAAGAGAACTCAGCTTATGGGTGTGAGACATATTTAATTTTTCAGAAATAAATTAATGCTCGAGCAAGTCTTAAAACAAAACCAAAACCCAGGCCTAAGCTCAACCTGAAATAGTTCTAAGCTTTACTCAAGTTCCTGTTTTAGAATTCTCCTAACAGTAGCTCAACATTTGCACTGTATCTTTTGGAGAAGCATTAAAAGGCCTGCTCAGAAACTCTGCACATGTTTAAGCTTATTCACATGCCATTAAGCAGAAACAGACTGTATCATTAAGTACCATATTTCCTGTTGCCTTACCCTCTCCTGCTGCGTAAGACTGCATATTAGGCTTTTTGTTTACAGCTGCATAAATAGGTTCTGGTCTGTGGAAAGAAAAAAAAAAAGTTTGAGTAACGAAGAAGTCAGATCAAGAACAAATCTCTTTATTAGGATGAAACTAAGCTCACTTTGGTTATCTCAAAGTTGGTATTGCCTCTAAATTAATTGCAAAGATGTCCCTGACTGTCAAACAGTGACAGCTATGACTGATGTTAAGATATGAATGGCATCCAAGAGCACACCACTTCAAAAAAAGTGTGATGAAATATGAGAACATATATTCACAAATTATGCAATCCAAAAGAAGTACAAATCAAAGACTTCATCTAAATTTTCTCATTCTAGAGAATATGTAAGAACTTTTATCATAACGTACGAAAAGAACAATTCATATGCAGTGATGCAGCCATCCCAGCAGTAACCAGACTTTGAATTATTACCCTTGCAGCATTACTATAGACATAATGATCTTTTCAAGTAAAGAAAAATACATGATTTCTGCAAGATGTGCCTTATGAGCTTACTATTCTTTGTAGGTAACTTAGAATTTGGGCCCTTCAGAGGCAGAACACAACTGCATTGCAAGAGAGTTGACTTAGTAATGACCAAAACAAAGTTTAGCACTTGCTGAATAATCTCACCATTGATTTTTCACAGCTCTCAGCCTCAGAAGACTCTCTGTTTGCACAGTAGTGAGCCCAACATTACTTGCCTTGCCAGAATGAAATAATAAAAGCCTGAAATGGCACTGTATGAATTGTAAAAGGTATTTATATTCTTCACTTTAAAGTGCTGCAGGAATTTTGCACTCTAAACCACCTCTTTTTGTAAACTGTTGAACAAAACAAAAACAGAAGTTGCACTTACTCCTCTTTCTTGATTTCACTCCCAGGTAAGAGCTTGACATAAGATTTTGGAAACCAACCCCTTCCTCCATGTACCTCTCCGAACCACCAGTTTTCCTGCTGCTCCAGGACAGTAATGATATCATGTTTTGAAAAATTCAAGTGGTTATCTTTTTTTGCAGTCCAAGAGCAAAGTGCTTGTGCTTTTAAGTTTTCAACAGGCTGCCCCTGTTAAGACAGAAGTGGCAATGTTGATTGACCACACTAGCCCAAACTGGTGCAAGTGTTAAAAAACCCCCCACAAACCAACCAACCAACCAAATAGCGATGTATCTTTTACTGAAGTTTAAGCAATTTCACTCTTAAATGATGGCTGAATAATTTGTTGGTTTATACAAGCTGTTGATTGAGGAACAATCTCTCAACTCTGTTTCTTATTTGTTAGAAATATCTTGTGTCTCTAATTACAGGTGAAAAAGATTTTAGAACAATGAAACATACTGCATGAGTTTTCTTGCTCACTGGTCCCTGGAAACATATGGAATTATGTCAATGCACACTAGTGGAGCATTCAGACTAACTCCTTTATCCTCTAGCCTGTTCAGTGCACCCAGTATTAGAAAAATCATGCTTTGTTTTGGGTTTTTCTGTAAATCAGTTTCATTAACATGAACCTAAAATACAGCAAGTTCTCCACTCTCACACAATGTACCTGTCCATGGATGGGTGAAACAGATCCAGGGGACACAGTGCGAGTAAAAGCTGATTTCTGTTGCCATGCTGTATTAACATTCAGGCTAGAAAAAGGTATGTTTTGGTAATCAGATTCTTCTGCAGATTTGCTTGCTGAAAGTGGTCTGCAAATTGAATACAGGCATACTTAACGTATTACAATTTTTATTTCAAACGTACCTCAAGCAGAATCACTTTTTTTTTTTTATAAACACATATAAAAGAGATATTCTATACAATGTGAAGCAGACTATCAAATACTTAAAATTTCCCAGCTAAGACTTTCAGGTAGGTTCTTCAGGAAATTTTCTGCATTTGTATTTTGAAAACAAACACTGAATGAAATTATACAACACATTATGTGTTAGCTAAATTTAGAAAAAGCAACTGTAACGCAAACATAACAAAAAACTCACTCTGAAGCAGCTGAGGTAGTAGATAAAGATACCGTAGGAGGAAGTAAGGCCTTCTTAGGAGATAAAGATTTTTCTCCTTCTGGTATTTTTTCTACATAATTGCATGGAAACCAACCAAAATGTCCTTGAAAACTCCCATAAAGCCAACCAGGCTCTCCCACAGTTTTTTCATCAACCTATGGACAGGAGGACAAATACAAAGAAAACGCAATTAGCAGCGTGAAACACACAGGGCATCTAGTGCGCCAGCACCTGCTGGCACTTGGAACTGAACAGTGTGAGCAGCCCTCACACGAGGATCAGCATTTTCATTCTCTTCCCTTTCGTAATTGAATTGATTTTGCCCTGTTCAAGAAACAGGGTGATGATGCAATTGCACTGGTTTTAGACACAAGTAGAGACAGGCCTCAAAGACATTATATTCCTTCAAACGGGGCCCAAACATACACACTGGCGACCACGTACTACACCTGGAGCCATTCCGGCTTGCCAGAAATTACAGGGCATTGTGTTGTCGTTTGCTGAATGCACAGCCAAGAGGCAGAGGCTGGCAAGCCTAGCAGCACACGAAAACAACTGCTTACAGATATAATTGTGTCATTTGATTGCATCCAAAACACATTAAATAAAAAAATCTATTATAAAAAAATCTATAAAGTATAGAATAGAATCATGGAATCATTTATGTTAGAAAAGACCTTTAAGATCATCAGGTCCAACCGTAAACCCAACACTGCCAAGTCCAACCACTAAACCATGTCCCTGAGCACCACATCTACATGTCTTTTAAACACCTCCAGGGATGGTGACTCCACCACCTCCCTGGGCAGCCTGTTCAGTGAAGAAATGTTTCTAATATCCAATCTAAACCTCTCCTGGTGTAACTTGAGGCCATTCCCTCTTGTCCTATTGCTTGGTACTTGGGAGAAGAGACCAACAGCCAAGAGTATCCTTGAACATTCATAGCAGTATCAGTTGCCATTATGATGCAGATTAGCAAATTAGTCAAAATTCGCTAAAAATCAGCAGCTCAAAGAGTATTGACTAGGTAGCTTAGTTGAGGTTTGGTGTAGAAGAGGAGGAGGAGGCGGCGACAGCTGTTAGCCTATTTCTAAAATAAGTTATCAGTAGTTAAATGACAGTTAATTATATCTGAGAAGGAAGCCAAAACACAACCTACTTCTCTTGTTCCCTCTTCCATGCTTCATTGGTATAAAAATGCAAATAAATGATTTAATGCTGTCAAACTGAAAGCTAATACTTAAGTGCTTTAATATTTTGTACCACATTGCTTTGTAAATTCTCCTTTATCCTCTACCTATATTGCTTATAATCTGAATGAGGAGGAACCACATGGACTTATATATTAATTGTAGTACCACAGTTGTGAATCAGTTTTCACAAGTCCACCTGAATGCACACGCTTTCAAAAACGTGTATGCTAACAAGTGATACAACTACATCAAATAACACAGATTTCAACTGAGGAGCCAGAAGACATTTCAAGTCTTATGGACCTGCTATCATATGATAGATATAGCGTATTCAGCTGAATCCAGAAAAGTGCTACAAAGAATGGGCACAGACTAAACTACTATAGATACCTGCCTGGGGGAGCGTTTACAAAGGTCCAGCCAACGAGAGACAGAAGTCTATGCTAACAGTACATTACAAATCAGTATCAAGATTCAGAAGAACCTTTCACACCAACTTCTTAAATAACTAGTTTGTTTAAACTGAATTGAAATGGCATTATTAATTCTGTAATTTTAGGTAGCCATTCATGTCTCTACTTTCTAAACTCTTATTTCAAGCAGACATTTAAAGGCCAACCTGTACATGTACAATGAACTGCAGCAATTACATCATTCCTGATTAACTGATTTCAGAAAGTTTATGTTTAGAGTTCACTATTGTTATTCTAAACAGAGTCTCAAGACCTCTATGATGCATGAGATCCAAAAAAAAAGATTTTAGCTGAACTAATCCTAAATTCACCCATTAAAAAACAAACAAACAAAAAAACCCCAATCAAATTTAAATTTCCATTAAGTCTTAAAATACATCAAAATAATGCTTTTGACACTTAAGACCTTGGTGTATCTCAAGGCTAGGGAAGCGCGGCTGGGTTTTTGCAAGTTAAATGTCAACGGCAAATCTTACCTGAATTATATCCCCAGTATTAAAGCTCATCTCATCGTGATTCCTTGCTTCAAACCGATATAGAGCTCTGTAATTTACCAAGGCAACTGAATTCCTAGGCTCTGAGACACTAACTGCATTGCCTGAAAGGATAAGAAAACTAATTATCATTTTGACAGAGGTGACAGACAGGGACTTGGTTGGAGCCCTACCATTCTAAGCAAGAGGTATGACTATAAGGACAGAACTGGTCTTGCCCTAAAGACACTGTGGAAGCATCAAAGGAGGTCACTCCCTACAACAGGCTGATAGCATCCATACAATGCAAGAGTTTAACATGCTAATCATAGTAAACATAACACAGGCAATAAAACGCATTGTCTTCTGAAGTGAAAAAAATGACACCTTTATATTCTCATCTTCCTTGTCAAACCGCTGTGGCTAAGCCAGTGCTTTAATACAGTCTCCTTTAACACAATTAAAACTTTCCAAGTTGAAAAGATACCACAGCTACAACAATAAATGTTCAGCAGCAGTTATGTAGATTTTACTTGGAAACCTAAAATACCACAGTTTCTATCTTCTTTGCATCTCTGTTGTCCAAGTCTGTGATGGAGGTTGCTAACAGTGCATGTTTTATAAGGTACAGCTGAGGTGTGCAAGTATCTTTCAGCACTGCTCTGATTTGGTGCTCGCTGAACTCGGTGATAAAAGCGGCTAATAAAAACTGACAAGAACTAATGAAGGATGGAACTAATCAAAACCACCTTTAGTGAAAATAGTGTGAAACCAGTATTTTTCAAACTCTTACAACTAGAGTTAGGTTGACTTCAGTTCTTTTTTTTCTTTCTTTTTTTTCCCCCCAAATAAAAGGCATTGAGTAATGCAGAAATAAAGTAGATTTCAATGTTAAGGAATCACTTTGCTGAGCGGTATCTGCCCATCCACTCATCATTGAGCAAAACTCCTCCACATCAGCATTCTGCTTTAATGACAGAAAGTGCAGGCCTTAGGAAAATGCTAAAATGTTACTGTTTCCAGCATCTGTGATTTGCTGACCATGATCACTGGAAGATTTGTCATCAGAGTCATAGGTGCTGAAAACTGATAGAAGTGACCTAAGTTAATAGAACAATTTATAATTAACTAAAAACACAAAACATTGCTGGGGAGGTTTTAATAATATTTTAGACAGTAAGTCTGCCATAGTGTCACATTAACAATAATACATTTAAAGAATGAAATAACGCTCAGGAAAATAAGAACCATTAAAGTAAAACTCTAAGAGACTAAGATTACCTTCATTTTTCCAGGGTGGCTTAAGACTTTTACCTTCTGTTGGTTTCAACAGATCTGCAAGCTTCTCATTTATGTTTAATTTCGAAATGCGTTTCTCCACCTCTTGAGAGTTGTTCACTTCTTTTATCTTCTTTATTTCTTCGTTCTGCTTACGCCTCTCCTCAGCTTCTTTTGCAATTTGTTCTTGCTTTCTTTTATCTTCTTCCAGTTGCCTCTGCCTTTGTTGTTCTGTTTCCCTCAAGACTGCGGCTTGTCTATTTTTCTCCTCCTCTGCATGAAACGGTTGTTTATTTTCCCTTTCTCTCATCAGAGCAAATGCTTCTTCAGCTTTCAGCTTTTCTTGAACTTTTTCCTGCATTCGTTCTTCCTCCAGTCGCTTCTTTTTCTCCTCCTCTTCCCTGCGGATATTTTCCTGCCATCGGTTCTCCTTCTCCCGTTTTGCTTTTCTGAAAGAAAAGAAAAAGGAGGGGGGAGAACATTCAGATAAAAATGAATGGGATCATGTTCACAAAGTAATCGACTGCTCCTGTCAGTAAAACTGAATCTATGACATCATTTACTCTCTGGCCAATAAGCTCTTCCACAGGAGACTATGCTTTGTCTTAACATGAATGCCAGTATATTTCACATATAAATAACAAATGGATTAAAATTCTTGGTTAGAAACGCTGCCACATGGTTATTTGGGCAATGCCTCCATGAGCATTTCTGCTCACCTAAATCCTCACGACCAAGAAGTGATCTGTTAATTGAACAAAGGTGGTTTTAAGCTGCCCACCAAGGTAGTATCCCAATCTCATGATTGAAAACTAAGATTTCGAAACAGATTACTAATAAAATTTCACTCTGGTCCATACATGGAAATAGCCTTTGCATACTGATCTTTGCTGCTTTAATTTTTTGTCTTCAGCAGCTGTAACCTATTCAATACACTCATCCTGGTCACAGCCACACTCTTCAGCAGACAGAACCTGGAAATCTGACTGTATTTTCTGAAATTATTCAGATTTTATCCTGTGCCTCATCTCTCCAAAGAGGTTATTTATCCAATTCATCACCCTTAAAAATCATTGTATTTTAGCTGTTGAGACTTTTCTTCTGAAAAGAGCAAACCTATATCTTTGGGTCACTTTCTGCAGAGGTTGTTGAGGAGGGTCCAAGCCTAGAGGACACTGCTTCATCAAATAACTGTGGGAGGTCTGCTGATCTGATGGTCATTTTACTACTACACTACAAGGTCACTAGCTCTGCTTTGTTAAGAACAGTCAAAGCAAATATGAATCATTGAAAAAGAAAATCTCTCTTAAAAAACCCAGAACACAGCAATTCTCTGAATGAGAAAGCAAGCCAAAGCTAGTACACCACAGGAATTCCTGAGCTGAGGACTCCCCACCCAGAGCACCCATCCTCTGGCACTCTTTCAATCCAGGGCGGCTAAATAGGCAGCTGATAGCAGAAGGTCTGGAGAGAAGAAAACCAGAGTGGCATCTTAAGACAGCCAGAATCAGACACTAGAAATTATGGCTTCTTAATCAGCGAAAGACGAGAAAACAAACTTCGTTGGGAACAAGACCATGAGAAACCAAGAGCTGAGGACAGTCAGAGTTTGAGTGCTTGATACAAGGCTGGGCTGAGCAAAACCAGGACTGTAGATGTTAAGGGATGATGCTCTCAAACATATATTTCAATTTTCTCATTGTCCTCCTAAAAAAGGAGCCAAATTAAAAACTCAAAGCTGGCTCACTCATCCAGCTTTCAAGATTATCATAGGAATAAAGGAGTCAATGTCCTTCCTATTGTCTTAAGTATCAAATCTCACACCTGTCTGGATATCCATGACAAAAAAACACAGTAACTACTTAGTCAGAAGTGCTTTTAAGGAAATAGGTCAGATGTTCTGCTGTCCTTGAAACAAGGCAGAATATATGAGGAATTTTAAACGTGTAAGGATTATCTATTAAAGGAGCTAAAAATCTTAATAGCAGAAGCGACTACTTGGTTTATTTATTCATCAAATCTGAATTATAAGGGTTTTTTAATAAAAGATGGTAAGAACAGATTAGAAAGATGAAATTCAAACCATTTACATCAGTAGTACTCCATTTAAAATATTTTCTCTAAGGCAACTCAATAGGATGTATTTTTACTGTTTAGGTCTCTCGTTTAACACAACCAGTGTCTTAAAAGTCACCACAGCATTATTTTTAATGCTTTAAAAAACTGCAACACTGATACATTTAGACATGGTACCTTGCAGCCTCATCTTCCAGTCGCTTTTTCTGTGCAAGTTCAGCTCTTCTTTTTTCTACCTCTCTTATTTTGTCCTGCTTGATCCTGTGGAGCTGCTCCAAGGCTAATTGCTGTGTGCTGTAACTTTCTCTCAGGTCCTAAGGAGGAAACACAACAAAGTACATCAAAAAGAGTAAAGCCAATCTTTTGTGAAAAGCATCCAGGCATTTTAATGCTTTGTGAACCAAGTTTTAATAGAAATGAACAAAGTAATAGTAAGTTATTAATAGTCCTTGGAGGTCACTGTAAAGAAAGACAAATAAACAGAAGTATAAAAGTAGCTGGCAGGTTTGCAAAGCCTTTGATGTAACTTAGGCTTTCAAAGAGCCCTTCCAGTCCATACCTGCTGGAAATGGCAAACATGACAGAGAAGGGAAGATACAAACCTGAGTGTTCAAATACAACATTATCTAAGGACACAGAAGGCAATGAAGCATATTTTAAATAACTACAAGACTCATTTGCCAAGGAGGCAGGCTTCAACTCAAAGCCAACAGAATACCATCAACCTGCAAATGCATCCGTTCAGCAGGATGTTCGCCATTGCGATACTGTCTGAATGATCAGTCCCATAGTTAAATCAGAAAAACTTTATAAAAATATCCAGCAAGCTTACCACTATGGGAAGCCATAGTCTAAAGATACTAACTCAGACTGGAGTTCTCCTGTATTTGTAAACTTCACAATTTTACTTTTTCTTTGGAACACGTCCTTCAATTCCTATTCAATCTCCTTCAGATAACAGACTTTTTCAGAGCAGAAAATCAGCATAAATCTTTGGAATAATTAAATTTACAGAGGAAAAAATTCAACAATATTAGAATTACTTCAGATCGTACTTCTTGTTACAAAACATTTGTAAGATTCTACATTATTTCTTCTTAGGAATCCTATCAATACGCACTGAGCAACACAACATATATACCCTGACTTTTCATATCTGATCTCATAAATGCAAATAAAGCAATTAAGAATAATCTATTCCCACTACAATATGGACCTCTACCAATAATCATGCTGCCTAGGAGATACTGTGCAATTTATGTAAAAAAGGTAAGACTTCTGTGTCAGTGAAAGTCTCTGTAGCATCAAATTAAACTAAACAATTGACTACTATTTTTCCCCAAACATACTCAGCTGAGCATATTTTTTCCTTCTCATTTTGCATAGAAATTGAGAATCACCTCAGGGTGATCACAAGGAAAAACCTGCATTATAAAAACTCTTGTATCTTTGATTTAAGGACAGAATAACCCTCACACAAAAAATTGGAAAGGTTAGTTAAGTAATTCTGAGAATAATTTATGAGGAAAAATCCCAACCAACCAACAGATTTCTGACCCCACCAGACAAAAGCAGTGTTGAGGAAAAACACCAAGTAGGTTTTAGTACTGGGTTAATCTGGAGGTTTAATAGCATTGTGTTTGCCATGTCATGTGTCATATTCTGGGCATTGATGCTATTTCTAGACCCTCGAATGAGAATTCATTAACCTGACTCACAGCTTAAGCTGTATGGATACAGGCGTAGCGAGACAGGTAGAGAGCAACAGATGGAAAGGTGGGAGAAGACACTGTTTCCATCTGACACAGTATTTTTTTGGTTGATGTTACTTTAATTAAAAATAAAAATATCTGGGTACAACCACTGAGTGAGCATAGTCTGTTAGGAAATAAAATGGCTATCAGTGTTTTGCAGTTTGGCTTTCTAAGCAGTTAAGAAAATTTTAAGTCTTTAAGAGGAAGTAAAAGCCAGCAGAAAGAAAAAGAGCCTATCGATTTTCTTTTAGGAAAATTTATTTCATAGAAGTTGTACATCCAAACAGAAAGGGTAAGCAGAGAAAAAATGCGAAATAATTAAAAACCAAAAGAGCCAAAGATTAGAAAATAACCTTAAGTAAGAGGAAGAGGTTGTTGAGACAGCTTAGCAGAGACAAAAGGCACTGAAGAACAGAATCATCCATATTCTCACACTGTAAGATAAGGTAGATAAAAAGCCAATTAATCTTTGCAATGTATTTTGAAAAACATATTTTAGGGAAGACTAAATGTTGGATGCAGCCACTGAACACAGCAAGCCATGCAATAAGCAAGTAACTAAAAATTCATGTTATACATAGCCATTTTTTAAAAAGAAAAATTTTTCTTTGTGGTCTTTTTATTGGTGAGTGCAGAGCCCTCACAATGGCCCAGCATAAATCCACTTCTTAAGAATAAAGTTCACATCAGTGCCCCTAGGAGTAAGCTGGTAAATAAAGTTAAGTGGATGCATGCTGCTCTGCCTGAGAGTTGCATTTTTAGGCAAGTCAGGAGTTGCCTGTGAAGCAAAAATGCCTTCAGGGCCAGTGGTCAGTATTTCTTAACTTCTACACAAATAAGTGGCCTATGCTTACTTTTAGGACAGTATCTAAGTCTGCTACCAGATCTTGTACAATGTACTACGAAACTCTGTATTTCTTTCAATAAAAGTTAAAAGTTCAGTCCACAATCTAGAAATTGTAGCCAATATAAACTCAGTACTGTAAGAACAGAATTTGCAAGGGCCTGAGAAACTTCAATTCTAAATCAAAATTAATTCTAAAAGGCAAAAGTTGAGAGTGAGCAACAGTTGATTCATGCAAAGCAATGATTAGCAAGAGATTTGTATTTTAGTACATTAGTAATAGTTTTAAGTGCATTTTTATTACATTATCTAGTCCAAGACTTGGTAATTCTTATTTGACATTGGAAGTTGGGGAAAACTATTTTGGAAGCCTGGTAGAAGCGCCACCAATGTTTATGACTGGATGGAGAAATAAAGATTCTGCTTACCAGTGTAAGACTAAGTATTTAGATAACGCATGTACCTTAAGCTGACTGTTAAATGCATCCATTTCAGCAAGTTTAGAAGCAGTTTCTTTCTCAAGGGCATCTAGTTGTTCCTTAAGTCTTTGGCATAATTCTTCCTTTTCTAGGGACTTCTTGTGCACTGAACTGATTCCTGTACCTGCATTAGGAAAGACAAGCAATTTTATAAGGATTTCTGTTTTCACTAATTATTTTCCTAACACACATTGCCAACCTCTTTCCTCACAAAAATTCCTTGATTTACCTTTCTACTCATATACAGGACAAAGGAGAAACGGCCCCAACTGAGACATACTGGCATCACACGTAATATATACAGAATACTTTGCAAGTTATTTGTTTTGGTTTGGTTTTTTAATATCAGATCAATTCACAGCAATCTTCTCTAGATAGGGACTCCTAGTATGATTTGACGTAAAGACCGGTGTAAATTTTACAAATTATCTCCCTTGAGTTTACACTACCAAAAAAAAGACAAGATGTAATGGTATCTATGGGTTGTATAGTCTGTGTAAATAAAGCTTCAAGCAAAATCTGTGCTTTCTCACAAAAATGTGTTTACCCCTTATTTAGAACATGAAGGAAACAATGGAATGCAGATGTAACAATGCCAAGATGGCACTAACTGAAAAGATATAAAAGTGAAGGTGTGATTAGCACCCCTGCATCCTTCAGCCTTTTTTACAAGTCATGAAAAGCCAGCAATGGAAACCAAAGAGAATTTATTTGCAGGCACTTACTCTGAGTGTTTTCAAGTTGAGCGTTTTTAATTCTTTCACTTAACAATTGCTTTTCAGGAACTAAATAGATAAGTTTATTCTGATACTCCTGTAGATATTGAAGAGAACACAACAAATTTTTAGTATTGTTTATAAATCAGTGAGTAAAAATGGGTGAATTTTTAAACATACCTTCAACTCATGTTAATGAAATATGGATGCTAGTTATCATAGTTATCATTATGGGTTAGAGGAAAAAAATTACTTCTATACTCTCAACATAAATGCTATTAAAATTGAATGCTTTTTGACCCAAAAACATAACACACTTGGAAAAAAAAATTAACAGACATGCGAAAAGTGTAAATATTACCATGAGAACATTTCTGTCAACTACCCCAAGCATAACGTAAAACAGTAACTTTCTGTGACACACAGGAACACGAAAAGAAGTTTCCCTGACATTCAGGAGAATTACATAAAAATATAGCAGAGGATGATTTACGGTAGCCAAGTGATTTGAAATAATTCATGTCTTGCTATCCAGAGAGAGGGGAAAAAAAAGAAAAAAAGAAAAAGAGCAGCAAGGTAATTTAGCCCAAAGGCCAACTTTCTCTGTATACAGGAAAACACTCCTCATAAAAATTTGAGTCTGGAGCCCTAGAAGAATTTATAATTAAAGAGAAGTCACTATTATTGGGTCACAAAAGAACAGCTGAGGTTTTGACAACTGTTCTCATTCAACTATCACCTTGTTGTAGGACATACAATCATTTCCTTAACATCACAAATAAAACTAAAAACCTCTGCAATGTTGACAGCCTTGCTGATTTCCTCTCTCCACTATAATCAAACTGATTTGCTATTCATTTCCATGGGGATGTATTATGAACAGTGTTACAGAAACAGAATAGGAAGTACAGGAAAACCACAAGCTTAACAGAAAGTTACATACCTGAAGCTGTTGTTGTAGTTGCTGGACTTCCATGATTCCTTGGTCACATTTCTTATCTAAAGCCTCCAGTTCAGTTTTTCGAATTTGCTTTTTGCTTCGAATATCTTGCAATCTGCCTGAGATTTGCTGATGTTTGTCCGTCTAGATAGAAATCAAAGACAAATTATACCACATACAGCAAAAATTGCTTCTCCACTAAATCTGTGGGCAGATTAGTTCATGATCAATTCTTTAAAACAACCCAACGTATCTGCTTTAGATTCCTCATCCAAAACAGAGTGAAACTCCTAGTGGGCCACTCGTGTAGATTCTAAGATTTGCATACTTTAAAATCCTGTATTTCAAGATGTGTAGTGAAATTTCTGTCTTACCAGGGCTTCTAATTCAAGACTAAGGCTCTTCTTTTTAGAGGTCAACTTGACAATTTCTTCTTGTTCCCTGTTACGTTGATTAAGAAGTTCTTGGCGACGAATTCTCTCCCATTCCAATCGTCGCTGGCGCTCCAGTTCTTGCTTTGCTGCCTGCAGAAAAGTTACATTACCTTAAATTACAATGGAGATGCAGAACTCAGATATGATGATTTAATATAATGTGCTCTACTTTATGCTCTTGTAGCATAACAGCAACACAACATATTGTCTTTTGTAAAGTGCTCTTACATACTTCAGCATCAAAGAATGGAGGAAGTGATCCTGTAAGATCCTTCATGCCATGCTCTGAACTCTGGATGAAGAAAAGCTACATAATTCAGAGAGAACGACTGTTTAGCTTGGAATACTGCCCATAAATGAGCAGACTGACAGATACAACTTCCTTTGAGTACTTCACAGAACTATATAAAATATGTAAGTCTTATGTATGCCCTGAGACATCAAGTAGAAGCAAATTTGTCTCAAGTTCAACTGTCAAAATATTATCAATTATGAATTCAGTACAATCTTGTTTGGTACAAAGATTTTTGCATAAATCCAAGAAATCTGTCCAAGAAAATCTCATCTGTCCTAAGAAGTATGTGAAAACCTTCAATCTATACCAAAATTCGATCCATTTATAACAGACAAAATGTTTGCAGACAGAAATGATGTTCTTTCTCCCAGACAACCTGCCAACGGCCTTGTGAGGAGACAGAACCAAAGCCAGCATTCAAATCCTGAATGTTCTGTCAAGTGAATACTGTATGGAAGTACATAGTCCTTAAAGCATTAAAAAATAATTTCAAGAAAACAACCTCCCGCCTTTCTATTTCTTTCCTCCTTTCTTCTTCCCTTTGTCTTTCCAACTCTCGTTGTCTTTCCAGCTGCCTTTCCATTTCAAGTTGTTTTTTCCGTTCCTGTTCTTGACGTTCCCTCTCTCTTCGTTCTTGTTCTTCTCTTTCTTTCTGAGCCTTACGTTCAGCCTCTCTCTGCTGCTGCTCCAACAGGACCTGACGGCGTTTTTCCAGCTCCATATTTCCCCTCTCATAGTTGGCTTTCCTTTTGTCCTCAAATGTCACTAAAATAAGGAAAGGTAATTACTTCTGTCCTGTGCAAAACACTGTTCTCAAAAAAGTACCTCAGTTATACCACTAAAGAGAGATACTTTCTTTTTGGCAAGCTCGGGTTGTTGGGTCATGGATGATATAAGCATCTCGCATTTGTTAAAGTAGCATTTTCCTTTTCAAAAGCACCTTTTAGTTTTCCTAAGTCTATTGCAATTGCAAAAAAAATGTTGTAATTTGAAACTGACCATGAAAATTACTTGAATTTTAGAGGAAACATAAAAGAACAGCTTTTATAAGCTAGGAGAAGACTATCTTCTGTTAAAAAGGTTTTCCACTGCGCAAGAAACATTAAGACAAAAAGAGCAAGTTTAGTTTTTAAGGATGTTCCCTGTAAGATCTCCTGGAGGTAAAACCAGCAGAAAACAAAACCAGATCAAGCTCAATTACTGCAGTACAGGATAAAAAGAGATCCAAAGGAATGGTTTAGGCTCCCAGCAACCAGCCTTCCAAAACGAGAGGCAAGTTGTGTCTCGCAGTGTGCATGTAAGAGACCTTTGCTGGTAGCATCAAGGAGACAACAGCAGGGTCTATGTTATATGCAAATCACATCTAGTTTTCAGAGAATTAAACTTCATTGGAACCCCTTGTTTTCACAATGTCCAGAACAAAGTAGCGCCAGGAACTTTGAACTGAAGAACAGTTTGCAGTAGCATGGCAGTATTTGGCCATGAAGGATTTATCTTCCAAAATACATTATTAATCAGCACACTTTTCCTTTTCTACAGCTAAAAATAGCCCCTATCTCTGTCTTCTCAATTCTATTAGATGTAATAGGCTGAGTACATCCACTTAACAACCCTCCTACCATCCAAGTTAAAAGGGATCCAGCTCCTGAAATGAAGCTCCCTGGGAATTATGTCTTCCACTTTCTAAAGGTTTCAGTGCCCTTCAAAGACAGTCCTATACATTAAGAGTGTGTACTCTATTTTACCTGGCTGTTTTTTCTGTGGCTCCTCCTCTTGCACAGGCTGGTAAGATGGCAGAGTTCCATTTATATTTTCAGTATATTTTCCACTCCTGGAAGGGAAAAAAAAACCAAACAAAGATCATTGTTAAAGAAATAACACAGTTATTTTATTTGTATAAAACACTTCCATTGAAAATACATTATGTTTCACTGCCCTCAGTGATATACCTGAAAGAAGGTGGTACCAGTTCAAGAGGCAGAGTTAGCGGCAGAGGTTGTCCAGCTTTGGCCATATCAGTTAGGTGCATGGCTAACACAAACTCATCCGCTTTCAGCTGTCCATCTCCATCAATATCAGCCAGTGACCTGCACAGTTTTAACAGCAGTAATAATTAGAACCAAACATTATCATTATCGTAGCAGGAACACTTTGCTGTAAAAGTAATATTTAAAATAGAGAATTCTTGTGAAATGTTGTGGTAAAAGTAATTACAATTAATAACATGAACAGTTGATGAAAGGAGGTATTATTTTGGTCAATAATGCACTGCTATTCAGATATTTTTGTAAAATACAGCAAAAAGGATAGGATGATTTATTGCATCACCAAGAGAAGAGCTGGGAAGAGAACCAGGACTGTTCTTAATCAGCTCAAAATGCTAGAAACCACTTTTTCTTTTTTTTTCTTTTTTTTTTTTTTTTAAGAAAAAGGAAACATTACATAAAATTACATCAAATTCTACAACAGGAACCTTTGCACAGAAGTCTTTTTTCCCCTTGTGTCTCCTCGACAGTGCAGGGAAGACATGAGCTGCCCCAAGTACCTTGCAATGGGTAGGAAAAGGATCACCTACCCCCTCTAAGGAGAAGGCAAATCACACAATCATATCGTTAGCCTACAAAATGCTCCCTACACAACCAGGGAAGAGGGAGGAACAGTGAAATGTTTCCAGAGATGCAGGCAAGAAAGTAGGAACCTTTCTCAAAAACTACCTACATAGATACAATTGCAGAAACGTGGCCTTAGACTGCACTTAAGTGAAATGCTTTATGAAATAAATGGTCATTAAAAAAGACAAATGAAAAAAACTCTAAACAACCCCCCCCCAGTTAAAAACCCCACCAAAACAAAAAAGGAAACAAAGGAAACAAGGAAACAAAACAAAATAATCACCTTGTCACACACCACAGTGAAAAACAAAAGCAGGAGATGATGAAATGGGATTTTTATTATGGTCACAGACCAGCACTATTCGCACATAACAGTACCATTATTACAATAATTACCATGAATACAATACCCCAGTAGAAATATTGGTAATTCTTTACTTTGGGCAACACTGAAACTTTAGCTGTTAATCCTCTACATGGGTACACAGACAGAGGAGAACAGTCACTATATGCCTGCTTTATTTCTCCTTATTCCAGAGTGGAAGAATACATCCCAACACTCCCTTTTTTACCTTCACACTATGCAACCAAACAAGCTGAACAAATATGAGGAATCTTTCAGCTTGGTGCTGCTAGAGACAAATGATTGCCCTGGGATACAGAGAAAGGGGACTCAGAGCTGTAAAGCACCAAACTATTGTGAATTCGGCTGGGCCAGTACATTTTATGTATAACATCGGAGTTATGCCTGCAGGAGTAATCCAAACTGCCATATCTAGCAGGGTAAAGGCAGATTGTTTAAAGCTTCAGACAACTGTAACCATTTCCATCGTCACAGTAAAGGCAAGTCTTAACAAATGTGTAATACACAGATATCTTTATGGGAACCACAGTAAACTAAAAATCTGAAGGGTTACTTCATTTTTAATCTTTCACCATATTTTAACACTAACAACTTTGATCTCTGAATCCTGCTTTTAAAATGAACAAGCCCTCATATCAGCTAAACAAGTGCATCACTGAATCAGAAATAGAAATTAGTATCTACATGGAGTTCAGCAAACAGAAAGAGTGAAAAAATTAATCGTATTAAGTCAAGGTGTCTTGACATAATGAACAAACTAGTTTAAGCAGCAGCTTAGTTTCAGTTTATGATTTTAGATCTATGGTGTCCCTTCATCATTTCTCATTAAATAAAGTACATTTTCTCTCTTAACACCACAAACGCGTTGAATTCATAATCAGTACCTAAACTTACCAAATAGTAGCCAACTGAGTCTGTGAAAGGTTTGATTGCAGAAGGGCATTCCTTGCTTGAAATCCTTAGTGAAAGTAGAAAAGATTTTTAATAAAAATAAATACTTTGAACAAAGATTCACATGTAGCAAAAATTAGGTCATGAACTGGGGCATGTTTATTTTTAAAATTAATCTAATCCATTTTCATCAGTGGCTGACAGTTGGCATTACTTCCAGGCTTAACAACAGGCATTACAACCTGAACACAATGAAGATGTAAGTATTCTTGTGTACTTTTTTTTCACTCAGAGCACCGAACAAAAAAAACTGACATGAAAAATGGATATTTATGGTAATCTCCACAGCTGTTACAAAAGCACAGCTGACTCTCTACCTGAAGCTTGAGCTAGCAGGCTGGAAAGCTGTCAGCTTTCCTTTGCTAGCAAAGAATCATATACCTTTCTAGGTAGGTCGTGAAACCTTCAGCCCAAAATCAAAATTAAGAAGATAAAAAGCATTGAGTTCCTTTCTTAAACAGAGAATTGCCCTCCTTTTTTGTAGGGTTGGAAACTGAGGCAGAAGTTGGTAAGTGCTTATTCAAAATGGGAAACCTAGTAAGCTACAGACATACACAACAACTTTATATCTACTAACTGCCTGGCCAGCACTCTACTCGCTGCATTACAATGAGTAATCCAGTTTTATAAGGACTTTCATAAAACTCTACTCCCATATTAACTTTGTGTGAAGTCTTTCGAAACCACCATAATACTGTGGCACAGCACAAACGTCACTGAAAGTCAACAACAAATTACTCCCTTAAAGTGCTTTTGAAAAATGCCAAACAATGGCTAAGTACTGCCGTGTCTTTCCTGAATTGCTTTCTTTGAAAAGAGGTCGCCAAAAGATAAAGGTCAAATATCTAAGCAATTAATAATGCATATCCATAGAGCACATGGCACAGAAATGATCATGAGATGTCCCCCATTTTACAAAGTCATAAGAAAAAGTCTCAGTCCAAAGAGTGATGCTTGAAAAATGACTGCTGACTTTCTGGAGCTAACTTCCTCAGCCTTATGGTTCTCAGGCTCTTCCAGCCAGATCCCACCACTGCCCCTCTTCTCTGCTCCCCCTCAACTGCTGCTGTAGCTTCCCCAGTCTACCTGGGGAGCCCGTTGCCTCCTTGGGCCCTTCCAGGTCTAACACAGAGCCGATAAACCGATGGCTATTGCCATGTCGTGGCTGACTGGAATCAGTAGCTGAAACCCTCTTTCTCCTGCGTAGGTCTGAATGTCAACAATTTCAGCTTTTATTTCATACGGAAGTCAAATCCCAAGCCAGGATTCCACCCCTCAGCCTGCAATGTTCCAGCGGCAGAAAACACTGCTGGTTTCCCCCCTCCATATCAAATACCATACTCACCTGATAAATATCCACTCATACTTTTATCAAGACTGTTAAATTTCTGTCTGTATTTTAATCTGGAGGCCTGAGGAACTGCCCAGTCTGAGGATACAATCTTTGGTGAATTCCCAGCTAGTGAAGCACTAGAGGAAGAATTTGAACTGTAATACAATTTTAAAAAATAATTAGAAAACAAAAATAAAAAAAGAGGAAGAGAGAGAGAGAGAGAAAGAGAGAAAGAACAAACTGTAAGTTACTTGGCTTAATAAAGAGGCACTGGAACAGAAGATATATAACACCTTCCAGTAACATGAAACAATTTCCACCAAGTTTAACCTCTGCTAACTTGCTATACATATTTTCATCAGTAATATGGAATTTTACTGTGAAAGTAAGGACACATATCTAAAGGAAAACGCTGAATTCAAGTTCCTGTTCCCTTGGTATCACAGGTACTTATGCCACACAATTCATTGGTCCACCACTGCAAAATAATACTATAGGAAACCATAGAAAAACATCTCAACTTTCACAAGAATGTTTACAAGGTCTGTGAAACATTGGGCGGATGTCTAAGTAACTTGTAAAGGTATGCAAGTGAATAACCATGAGCATAAAAAAAATGTATCTGAAACTCACAACCAAAAGGAGCTTTTGAAGCTGCTAAAGCCATTATATTCCACCTCTTCCTATTCTTTTTATTAGTGGCAATGACAGGCTGAATGGAGTTTTAGCAACTCAATTCAGTTTCTGCAGAACAGCACATGATGGAGTGTTTAGTTATAGCTATAAAACCTCTACCTGCAACTCTTGGCATTTTCAGTGTCCCATCTTTGAAGATCAGACAAAACCAGGTGCATCCAGCCTGCCTTGTTTAAGGTAATCCCCTGCTCTGCCAAGTAAAAAACCTATTTGAAGTATTATCCAAGGCAATAAAGAATGCTGATATAAACAAAGCCTTTTGGGCACGATGCTGGATAGACATCCTTTGCATGGAATTAGATAACATGATGGTGAAAATGCTGTCAAGAGTAACACTGAAGAAGAGCTACTCTGCATCACTACAACACCAGTAAAAGAAAGCTTTCCAATTAAAAAAAAAAAAAAAAAAAGATTACAGGCATGCAGCATGCCTACAATCATCTTATTGAACATCTCCCAGCATCAGGCGTCCATATGAGGAGCCCAAAGTCAGGCATGCATTCAGTCTAGATGCCTTGTACCAGCGGCAAAGAGGTTCAAGCACTTCTGAGTCACCTTCTGGAAGGGAGCTGGGGCTGAGATGCCCTCTGGATTGTCTTTTGGGAGATGTTCCCTGGATGCCCAAGTGCACAGATAAGCCTAGTCCCTCATTTTGTCTATGGTGAAGCTCTAAAGTCAATGAAACAGAGCAGCTGATGACACAAGACTCAATCTTATTCATAAAACAAATTCACACATAAATATTTATTCTTACATGCCTGCTAATTACATGGTGCCCTCTATAATGAATGAGCACATCAGTCCATAAACATTGCTTTTATAACCACTTGCTAAATTCTACTTCTATTTACTAATGAGGTACATTCCCTTCTTTTTGGCACCACTTTCGCTCATTTGAGCTCCTCACCTACTTCAGGTTTTGTCAGATTTCCTGAAAATATTATTTATTGTGCATATCAAAACCACTTATTTTCAGTCTTGGTAGGTCATCTTAGATAGATCAATTTTTAATGAACATATTTTGAAAATAGAAATGCTCCATAAGTTTTGGAAGGCATACTACTCAATTTCAAGATACAACCATTTTAAACTTAACTTTCATACCTGCTAGATCCTAAATCGATTAGTGACTGTGCCTTCTGCATACTAGTACCACCGAACCCGCCTGTCATGGGACCTAAAGAACCAGTATGAGGCAGTGCTGAAATAATAATAAAAAAATTAAAAATAATAATTAAAAAAAAAAAAAGACAAAACCAAGAACCATGTATAAGGTAATGCTTTGTAATAAACACTCACAGCTTTGATAGAAGAAAGAAAAGCCAATCAGTGATTTAAGATTAACAAGTTAGAACCAATTTGACGAATGTCAATTTTGGGACTTTTTTCTCCCTTTTTAACTCGCATGCAAGTATTGGCATTCTTGTCTGAAATTAGCCATAGGGAAAACAAGATTCACAAGTGTGAAATAGAGTACTGGACTGTACTATACTTACTTGAAGAGAAAGGTATGGACAAAGGCTGTAGAAGGCTGGATGTTCCATTTGGCAAGGAGGAGGTACTGACAGAAGGCACCAAGGGAGCAGAGATAACCAAAGGAGGAATGGAAGTCATGGAGGTCAGAGACATGGGAGCTAATGGTGTGATCGTAGACATAGACGTTGGCATGGACAGATTTGGCATACTACCCATTCCTAGAGCAAAATCCAACAATTCATGAGTTAATATTGCAGAGGATCCAGCAAGAAATTGGCTCCGTTATGCTAGGCAGAAACTACACAAAGCAATCTGCATCCTGAGCTGCAATGAGTTAAAATTGATACTCATGTATAATATTTACTTTTTCTCTAAAGTTTACACAAGACAGCTCACAGAGGAAAACATACTGAAGAACATGAATTTAAAAAAAAAAAAAAAATCCTTACAAGCAATTAATTCTCAAGGTAGATTTAGCTAATATTTCACAAAAGAATAAGAATGAGTTTTCTATAATTGCACCTATAACTAGTTTTTCAACAAGCCTTTCCACATCTGGCCCCTGAGAGAGAATTACAACACAACTCAAAAGTTGTGACAATCCTCTATAGGGAAAAGCCGATACTGTTTCTGAACTAAGTCTCTTCCAAGCACTGGCCTTGGAAGAATCCGTATGGGCAAAAAGTCCATACTTCGGGACCCACACCCAGAAAATGGGCTTCTTTAGGCAGTTGCCTGAAGCAAGTAAGGGCACTTGAATTACTGGCTGAATCTTGTGGAAGGCAACCTTCCATCACAGCACCTGCACGCTGTTAACAGCAATTAATCATACGCCAACCACAGCTATCTATAAATGCACACACTTGTATGCAAACACGCAAGATTTACTGATGAGCAGACATTTTAAATCATTTATGTTATTAATATATTCATACACTTAATTTCAACATAGAAGTATGCACTAATTTTGTAATCCAGCTGAAGTCGTTACATGTATTTTCAAATGCAAAACCACAAAACAACAACAGGCATGCACTAAATGCCAAACCACTGTCAAAAAAGGAAAAAAAAAAAAAAAGTTTGAAATAATGATATTCAATTGATCATATAACCAAAATAGACAATCTGATTGATTTTGAAAAAAAATATTTAAAATAAATGTTCTACCAAAACTCTGACCTTTACTAAGTTTAACTTTAAAACCCCCGAGTATAAATAGGTGAATGAGTAGGAGTGAGACAAAAAAAGACCTTCAGTACAAGCCAACAGCCTGCAAGTCAGATAGCCAATGTGAATGGTCTTCTTGCGCCTCATGTCAAAATTCAATAGAAGGTTTTTTTATTATTAAATGTCTTCACAGAATGAACTTATCAAAAATATCAAGAAAGTGACTTTGTGAATTTCCTAAATCAGAATATTCTTGGAGTTTTTTTCATGATTCACTCAACTGCTGTGGTCAGATTAATGCTTGTATTTGGCTGCAATTAACTGTGTTTTTTCACCTCTGAACACTAAGTAATTATATATTCATAAGTACCAAAGCGAGCTGACATTAGTGGCGAAAATACTGGAGTTTGTTTCATGACAGGAGGGAGAACCGCAGGCAAGTGCTGTCCTTGCAATTTCAGCTTGATGAGTTTCATGGCTATAGAGAACTCCTGTTGATCCATTTTTCCATCCTTGTTCAGGTCTGACAGTGTCCTTAAAAATTAAATTAAATTAAATTAAGAAAGCCCACAAGGAAGAACTGTAAAGTTAACTTTTTCACTTACTGACAAGCTTTTCTATCAGATTTATTTACTGCTTTTGTACAAGAAAACAACAAACCTATTGCAATCATTTGTAGATTTTCTACTTTTGACAACATTCAACCTCAAAGAAGTTTACAGATCATAATTTTTCTAGTTTGCCAACCTACAGATATTGAAGGTCAACCTGGACTTCCAAACATAACGTTCGTCTAGCTGCATTAAGTGTAATTCACTTGGTAGTCTTCTGTAGAGTTCAGTTTTAAAGTTGCTGCATATTTAATATTTAACACCTGAGAAAGTAGGAAGACACTTAGAAAAGCAGTAGTCTCCTGCTCAGTGGATACACTTCTTGTTACAGATATGCCTCTGCTAGGCTTCTTTCTATGCTACGAGCCAGACTAATTATTTTACGTTAATGTCTAGTATTATAAGGAATTCACGCAAGAATCAGAAACAGGAGGATGCCGAAACCTGCTAAAGGCACTATATACTACTGTGAAAAATGCATTAATGCATGAACAGCATGGGTTTTTTAAAGCCTGATATCCACACTTCCTTTGACGCTTTTCCAAATAAACTTAAATGTAACAGTTAATATATGCAACAGTGCATACATAAACAGACAAAATTTCTGGTGAGACAGAAAATCTAAAATCTTGTTAATACTTAAAACATGTGAGGACCAGACACCAGAATGTAAATGAAGTTAGGAGAAGAAAAACCAAAAACAAACAAAAAAACCCAAACCAGAATCAGTATTAAGTTACATTTTCCCTTTCAGAGCTTTGCTCTGTTAACTATTCAGTAAAAAACCTCAAGGTCTTACACAAAAATTTCCTTACCACTCCTTTCTATGCACTTTAAGTGTCTGAAGAAGAAACTAACTTTGCATTTAGTTAGTTTCCTTAATATTCTTTCACAAGACAGTTGTTCTTAATTATTACGAGCCTTCATTCCATGTCATTTAGCATTTGCACATCTTGGTAAGCACCAAGTACCCCCAAATGAACAGAGTATTCTAGTGAAGACTGAGAAGTTACAAAGAGGACAATGTCTGTTTCAAGTGTTGCAACCATCACATCCATGCTGCAGAGAACAGCACTTTCCCCAGTTCCTGTATTACAGCACTGGTTGGTATCTTACAGTGGATTTTCTGCGGCTTTAGATTTTTTTTCCTGTTTGCTACTTTCAGTCCATTTTCCACTCCCAGTTTAGTAGCATATAATTTTTCCCACGCTTAATCTTACTGCCATTTTTTAGTGGTTTCTAGTCTTTCAAACACCATTCAATTTGGTATCTCCAGAAATTCATTAACCCATTATTTACCTCTTTTTCCATATTATTATTAAAAATGTTAAGGCTTAATCATGACCTTTGTGGCTGTTCAACAGGCACTTCCCTCTATGAAAGCCTTGCAATTTATCATCGCTTTAGTTTCAAGCACTTACTATAGCTTAAAAAGGCTGTGTTCAGTACGATCCAATTTGAATTAATGTCATAAGAAAGATTTAGAAAAATAGTGGGTTTTAATTGTTGGTACAGATATGGGCTCAATCCTTCCTCTAAATTTAATAAAATTAAAACAATGATTCAGACATCACTCCTACTTTACTGCTGAAAGCCTCTTTCAGACAACACAACATGCCAAAGACAGTATTTGAACGCTACGCGTCGCCTATCTTAAAAAAAAAAAAAAAAGTAAAAAAAAAAAAGTAAAGAATACCTTACCATATTTCAGCAAGGATTGAAGCTGGCAGACCTGATTGCAAAAAAAAGGTACGTGCTTGATCACCTATGATAAACAAGAAAGACAGACAGACTTTTACACCAGAGACATAGATTTTCATCAGACCTCAGCACTCTGTCGTGGCACAGATTTTCAAAAGGAACCAGCATGCTGGATGCCAAGCATTCCATTTTTGTACCATCTAACTCCTTCCCTGGTGACAGAGATTGTCCGTATCCATGTATTCTGTAATCCCGAATCTTTGCTCTGAGAAGTGATTTCAAATGGCTATAAAAAAAAACTTCAACAGGTCACAAATGAACAGCTGCTAACAGTTTAATAGATGCAAGATTTAAAGAATTAAAAATTACTGAAAATTTAGTCCTGACCCAATTACTTTCACAGCAAAGGGTGTGCATGCTATTTCTTTCCTTCTCCTTCATCCAATCTAACTTTAGCCAGTACTGCCTCTCTAGAAAAATTGGAAAAATATCGCGTCCTAAATAATATACTGTTCCATCAGAGAACATCCACTATTTCAGTATTTCAGGAAGGGAATGGGAACTGTTGTGCAATTCCATACCAATTTCCACATCAACTGGTACCGAGTGCACTGCTAAACTTGTAATAAAACACGGATAGTGGTGTTTATGCTTACCTATGGGTGAACTACAGATGCTTAAAGCTAAGACTTCAGGCTATTCTTTCAGCTCTTTCTTCCCTTATATTCCTACATAGCCTTTCATTTCAAGCACTTGCCAAATAAATAATGAAGCCTGCAGACCTACGTGCAGGTAAGGGTTCAGATAGTCCCTGGGATTGCATACTTTTCAACTGGTGGTAAACACCAACCTCCCAGAGCTGTTTGGCCAAAGCAGGGGTTACTTATTACTTAGCCAGAAGGTGTATATTTTCCAGATAGACAACTCCCCACTCCTTCTTCACTCTTTTTTTGACCAAAAAGAGGAAAAGCAGGGGCAGGAGAGTCACCAGATAGGACATTAGCAGACAGTTAGGAGGGTAGGAGTGCTCAGGGCTGGTCTTTAGTGCCCACACACACGAAGAATGGGGCATTCTGAAGTTAAGTCATCTTTGCCAGTGAAATCAAGCCTTTTCTTGATGTCACAAGCAGATTCTTAAATTTAAAAACCTGCAAATTCTGAGGTGTGCAGCAACATGACCTAATTGTTTCAGAGAAGAAGCAGATGAACGCAGCTAGAACTGACAGCAGGCCACTGCAAAACGCCATTAGTCTATCCAGGACTCGCTGAAGGCCCAAGGGTTAATAAATTTCAAGCAGTCATTAACAAGGACAAGCTGTCAGCATCTCTCTCCCTGCCTCCTCCCCCAAAACAAAGATATCTAACAGCACAATATTCTCTCACACTGTTCAGACAGAGGAGAGCCACTTCTGGTGTCTCTGGCCTCACTTGCTACAATAGCTACTCTAAGGGCTCCTTGGCAGCCTCCCATCTAGTCTGATACTGTTTGGTTTTTGGAACTAGACAGAATGACACCACATACTTCTGGCTGCAGAAGTGACGGGGTTAACAGAAGAACATTCCTGTGCCAGACTTTAGCCCAAAACTTACAGAAGTTTAGTAATAACCTGTGGCTTTTTGCCTGAAGAGTGTGGTTATTAATCACACAACAAAGGGCTAGAAATAGGATGTAGCTTTCAAACTGTTTTACAAAGATAGCTATGTGTACACAGAAGTTAATGTGTAATGCAGAATCCCAGACCAACCTGTAATGTAGCCTCCTGTGGGTTTAAGGCTATCAAACTGCTTGTCATGCTTGGCCCGCTCTTCAGAGGTGATGGCCCATATGTTTGGACCTCCTAAAAAAAACAAAACAGATTGAAGATTTTTAAAAAATAAAGCATGTCACTTGCAAAATAAAAGCTTGGCTTCTGAAGAGACAAAGTTAGGTCTAGACACACCCAGCTCCTACCAGTTTGGCAAGGACGTTGTGAAACACAAACTTGCTTCCCAGATGTGCAAGCACTAGCTGAGACAATTCCTCAGCTCGATTGCTTTACACTCGGCTTTCAAACAAGCTCTCTCGTGCTTCAAAGCTGGGGCAAAGCAGTTTCCTGTTGCTGCCGATTGTCTGCAGCCTGGGCAGGATGCACGTTGCTCACCATACTCTGTGAGAACCAAATACTCCTCTGGTTCACCAGTAAACAAGTGGAATTCAATGTCACTTGAAGGTTCTCATGCAGAGGGCTAAAACTCTCCAGCTGCCGAAAAGACTCAAGCTTCGTCTTGCCAATACTCTAAAATCAAAGTTGGGACTGCGAACAAAAATACGTTGGTTTTGTCTGACAAAGGAATAACATTTTGGGTGGTGTTTTTGTTAAACAGCGTACAATTTCAACTTACCATTTTTCAATACTTACAAAAGAAGTATAAAATATTACAGCCTCATAGTAACAAACAGAAACCGCAGGGAATAATCATGTTTACAGAGCTGTGCTGATATACCAGGCAGAACCAGAGTGACTTTCAGAAATACTCCAGGCTACTGTATAAAGGTCAGGGTGTGCGCCCTTTGCAGGAAAAGCAGTTTGCCAGAAATAATTGGGTTTGGTTTTTAAGTAGGAGGAAGTTTTAGTCAGGAAGCACTTGACAAAAATACAAATTTTCAAATCAATGAATGCAAGAATTTGCAAAAATTCTGAATGGAAACCCCCAAAACAGCATTGAAAGGCTCTTACTGGGGTGGGGTGGGTGGAATGACCATGAACAAAAAAAAACAAAACCAAAAAACCATCCCAACCCAAAACCCCAGAAACCCCAAAAACTTTAAAAATATGTTCTATTCAGCATCACCACTTCCAGAGAACTGCTAATCTGTTCTTCAAGTATTTGTATTGGTCACTAAAAGACAGTCAAGGGAGCAAGTGACTCTTCTTAGAAGATATTAACATGTTGCTTTAAAAACCACAGCACTTCAAAAGAAAACTTACTATGAAATGTTTCCTCTTTTCCTGCTTACACCTAATCTCAAAGCTTTGAGCCTACAAAATGTCAACAGCTCTCTTCACTATTTTTCAGAGAGTAATAACGAAGCTAAGGCTGCAAGCTGACACACATGCCAATATACAGTTTTAATGATGTTAATAATTTCTCGTCTGTGTTTATCTATATATGCAAACACATTTTTCAAGAAGTCCTAATGTCTCCTCTTAACAAGATCCCGTTGAAACCATCGTTCTCCTCACGCATGTAAAAACTGAATTCTTTATGCCTTTGCTACTTAGTAGGAAAATAGAAATAGTTAAAAAAATCAAACCAAAACAGGAACTCACTGGGCATACGAATGACAAAAAAAGGATACAAGCTTTAAGCACCTGAATTTGGAGCTTTGCTTCCCTCTCTTGAGGGTCCACCATTTTTTTTTTATTGTGGCCTCAATGAAAGGATCTTCTTGCAAGCTGCATGCAGAACTTTAAGAACCTCCTCTTATTTCTCTCTTCTAATTAAAGGAGTCTAAACAAATCTAGATTAGATACTGATAATTAATGTAAATAAATCTAAATCAGCTGCCTAACAGTTGATGGGCAGTACAAGTATTGCCATAATACACAACTGAAGACAACTTGCACCCAAGGGCAAAAATTAGAGCGGCACTTAAATCTTTTAAAAATACTAATTTTAAGATACAAATGGGAAGTGCATAACATGGTTAATGCTTACAGAAATTATCTTGACAAGATAAAGAAGTGTTCCGGAAGCTGTCAACAGCAACTTCAGGAAACTTGACCAATTTTTTCATATATGGAAAATAAAATGCCAGCAACATCCCGTTTTCTTATTTGAAATACTGAATTTTGATCATCTTTTGAAGCAGGTAGTTACAACACTCCTCAGCTTTTTGTAATCAAGGACAGAAGGATTAAGACCACCAAAATATATTCACGTGATCAGTGGCTCAAAGTGCTAAGAAGACAGTAACAATTCCTGGAGTTACCGCACCACCGTAGCTTGGCTGAAGAATCCAATTTCTATTGTAAGGGAATTTCTGTTTGAACATGCACTGAAATGCACAATTTCCTATTTATATGTCACAAAATAAGCAAGAAGATGGCAATCAGTCTTGAAACTCATCTAACGTATTTCAGCAAAACATCTCTTTGAATACGCTCTGGTAAATTATGTTTCCTCCCCAACTATGAAATTGGAAGTTCTACACGGCGTTTTATCGAATGCGTTAAAATTCTGCATCTTGACAAATCACCAGATTCACACCTGTAGCTGTATGACGATTAACATCTTATTCAAGCAGTGTTTCAAGATCAGCATTCACCCTTCATTCTCATTTTTGCCTTCATTAACACTCCCGATGAATCCCACTATTTTTTGCACACTAAATACTTGGCACCCTTTTGCCCAGAGCTCTGCGATCGCTTTTCTCTGGCACGCGGAGATGCTCAGCGCCGCAGTGCTGCCACTGCCCCGATAACCTCGGGATCATCGCAGAGCTCTCCAAGCGGCAGAGCATGCGGGGTGCGCGTCTGCTCATTGCACCCCAGCTCCAGCTTTGCTGACTCTTACCACCACACACTTCACGCTGCTGATCCTAGCCTGGGCAAAAAAGGAAAATATTATCGGTGCAGCCACAACAAAAAGCCTTCAGATGCACACTCCACTGCTAAAATTACGCTGTTGGCATAGTTCATTCATTCCCAAATTAAACATGCAAAAGCATTTCTTCAGCAACCATCTCAATGACACATTTCTTGCAAGTATAAATTTAATTTAAAAAAAAAAAAAAAAATCTTTGACTACAACCCAGGTTATTATAGCAACAAGCGCTTCTAGCATAGTCTTAGAGAGTCAGTGCAAGCAGCTACTGTACCAGCAAAGGGATAACTATGAACACACATGTTATCAAAAGTACATTGTGTGAATGTTTCAGAGACTGAATATATACCCTGAAAAGGTGAACCTGCTAATAATTTATTTTCAAAGGTAAGAAGAATATCAGATCTTCCCTATCCCTGAGGACAAACTGAAATTTTTTTTTTCTGGTGACTAAATCCATAAAGATATGCTCTCCACTGAGGTTTTTTAATAGGTGTGGAAGAAAGTAACATGGTAAGTCTTAAAATTCAAAGCAGACCTCCTCCCACATAACTCAACTGTTTTACTCAGAAGTAAATATATAAACAGGCAAACTTTGTAAATATAAATTCAAAAGTAACTACATTCAGTTCAGACATTTTTAGCCACATCTCTCTCAACACCTCTCAACATTCAACAATACCTTGAAATTTAAGATGTTTAAAAGGATACACTGGAGTACCTTTTAATTTAGAAGGTTGAATGAAAACATGTACTAAATTCCACCCAGAAATGAGTTAAGTGAGGGGGTGGGGAGAGGCAAGGCAGTATCCAAAAAACATCCTTCCAAAGCTGTGATTCCTTACAAGCTACGCCTAGAAAGTAAGGGAAATAGTGTCTGCCATTTTCAGACAGGTCATTGTTTTATGACTACATTTTAATAATCATTAGACAGTGAAAATATTTCTTTAAAAAAAAAAATAAAATCCATGCAATACTTATAGTCAGGATCCACAGTCTGGGCATTCGAGGCCCACCCAACACTTCTCACTTAAAGGATTCACTGTTTTTTCTAACTCTTACCACAATGTACAACAGAAGCAAAATTAAAGAGCATAGCACAACTGGGAAGGTGAAAGTGTTGTGAGCCTACTATCTTAACCAGGTGCTCATGACTCTTTTGACATTACCATTTGGCAATACAAGTAAGAAAAGAAAAATCTGTGTACAGAAAGTGCCATTTAAATTAAGTTTCCTCAAAATACCAAGCAAAAATACCACACCGGTCTATCTGAATTAACACTTTGAACAACAGGGATCACAAGCTCTTGGCAATTCCACAAAGCGCATCATGAAACCATTCTTCAAAGTAATTGCTGTGTTTACTTACAGCGCAATCAAGACCATCACAATAAAGACTTACCACAGACAAAATTAGTTTGAAACTCAGTTCTGTGCAATCACCATCAAAACATGCTATAATCCTCACAAATATCATGCTTGTCTCCCAAAACTACCACCAGTGGTAAAACTGGCCACTCAGCATCACTGCTGAGAAAAATGACGCTGCCTGGTTTACAAACGACCAAGTCTTGAGCACATCTAACTGTGGCAATGGGGAGACCACTCCTTTTCTTAGAAGCACAAAGCGGCAGGAAGAGTCAAAAAGAAACATCTGCCATCCATGACGTATCATCTAAACTTACCTTTTTGCACTAACACATCTTCAATCCCAGGGCTGAGAAACCTCTTGCCCATAAGCCAGATCCAGCTAAAGAGAACAATTAATTTTGTCCAGAGCCATCGCCATTTCTTTTTCTTACTCACAGCCCCAGCCCTTACTCATGGCAAGTCATACACAAATCCCAAAACCAAACTGCAGGCATCTCCTCTTCACAGATACCTCTCTGATCACAGGATGAGGCAAGAGGCACGTATCTCCTTGGTGGAGCAGTGGTGAACCTTTGGCACTCCAGAGATTCTGAGCTGGCACCAAGTAGCTGTATGTTACTACTACTTTACTGACTTAGCTTAAGTTTCCTGGAAATTTTCATGAGACAAATAATTTTTTCCCCAACTGTAAACAATGTAATTTTGTAGGGGAAAAAATGCAATCTCTCTGACAAGAAGATATCTCATGGAATCATTCTTCAAAAGACGTTACTTGGCAATCTCACAACTTCATGTATGAAGCAAGACCCACCTAGATGAAGGTAACATTGTATTTGACTATGCTGCATTTTTAAGAATCAAAACTCAAGAAATGCTGAACTTTGAGATTTCCCCACAAAGACTCTTCCTAGAATAAACTATTGCGTTCACTTGCTTTTTCTGTTTATGAAAAAACACATTTCTAGATTAGTAACATTTTTGGAAGGCAGATGTCAAATTTTCTTTCTTTTCTAGTGAAGGCTGGTACTTTCAGAGAACACTCTGGATAAATGTTCTGGCAAGTGTTCTTGAAATCCAACATGGGAAACCTGGACTCAAGGTCCAGAAATGTCTCAGCAGATTCTTTATACCAGATCAGAAAGCCAAGAGACAAAGCTCCTTTACTTGCCCACTCCACAGCTCTACAACACGTTCAAGAATTCAAAGTCACACGTGGATTTTACCCCGGTGGAAAGTCCATCGGAATGACAAAGACCCACACAAACAACTTAGTGCTACACATCATTTTAACGTACCTTCAAGGCTCCCCTAAAGATGACAAAATACATACCAACCTCATCTTCATATAACAGGTATTAATAGGTAATTCAATGTGGTAGCACTCACAATTTTTTTTGTGTTGGAAACAACTGACTTTGCTGGTGATTAAACAACATTTGCTGTTCCTTTAAGCTAATTTTAAATAAAACACATCTTTCTACAAGACAGCATGAGGGTCTGTTTATGGCAGGATCACATTTGTTAGGACAGCTCCAGAAATGCCCTTACAACACTGCATCAGATGGTTAATTTTGTGAAGAAAATAAAGGATGTGCTTTGATGGGCTGCCAACATCAGAAACAGAAACAAACACTGTTCTTTCCTTGAAACAGTAAGCTGCCATTGAAAAAGTGGGGATAAAAGAAAGCACAATCCTAAAAGAAAAATAAATAAGACTTGAAAATGATCTGTAAGACCTCTGCCACTGGTTGGTATCACCCGTAGGCAAAAAGTAGTTGTACCAAGACCAGTACTATTAGTGAAAAGGGTAAAGGCAACTTTTCCTTTGTGGAAAACTGTAAGACATTTCTCACAATCTCCAAAGAACTGTGTTTGTTTTTCACTGATAGGCATTGCTTGTTTTTCTCTAATAAAAACCATGCTCCTATGACCTACAAAGTTAATTAACTCCACAGAGATAATAAACCTAAATTGAAAGAGCATTCCTTGTACACATAAGTCACGAGGATGAGTGATTATACCACCACCTTTTTAACCATCAAAAAATCCTAGCATTATGCTTCATAATGACCCTAAATAAATATTTATACCCATGTTTAAAGACAGAGAAATTTCAACACAGACATGCAGCAGCGTGCCTCAAGCTGCACAACAAGGGGTTTTCCATAATGCAACCAACAATCGCATTGCTGTCTCCCATTAGGAGACTCCAGAGAGTTGTTTTGGGTAAGACATACTGGGATAAATCTAGTAATTCCAGTCTTCTTCTGTCTGCGTTCATAGATAAGTTTACCACAGAATTATTTATTACAGATCGGATTTAATGCTCCCAACTGAGGTGTTGCATCACACTTCTAATTTTTCCTCAGTGGTGAGTAAATACTCTAGAAGTGTGAACATTTTACCATTAGTCCAAATTTCCAGATTCCTTATCAGTGGTACTGCTATTTTCAGTTTTGCTTCCCTCCTTCCCTGTTGATTCTCTGTATCACACATAGGAGAAAATGCTGACCGATAATGAGCATTTATTCTTATATAGGTTTGTAAACATGTTAGGAACTACTACTGCGGTGGCTTTGGGTCCGTCCCAAAGCATCACAAGCTCTTCCTCGAGGAACGCACTCCGTGTTCCCAGCTCCCATGTTCTCAGGCCGCAGCAGGAGCCACATGCCGTCTCCTTTCACAACACACACTTTAATCCCACTACTACTTGTCTACCAGAAACGGAGGCTCGCAGCATATTCAGCAACACGACAGCAATTGCCAGAGGAAAAGGGTCTGTCTGTGCTTAAGCAACAACTTCAGCAGCTGCTTTAACAAGGACACAGTTAAAAGGAAAACACCTGTAGCCAAAGGTCCTTAAACAGAGGGAAACATGTTTTTCCTTCAATTTTGTATTTTCACTAAAATTACAAGAATTCTGCCCATTGAAGCCAAGAGAATTTTTTAAGATTTTCAAGTGCCTCTTATGTGCTATCCAAAAATAACTGTTACCTGCAAACAGGCCGTGAAACAGCATCAGGCAAGTGCAGAGCTACACAGATTTGGCCAAGAAATATCTGCTTAATTCAAAAGCATGTTTACAGAAATGTGAACAAAGCAGCAGGCAACATGTTGTATTTTAGGGTACAATTCATATTCACTGAATTACATACATGATTTTTAGATATTTAGGTGTATTGGGAATCCTTAGGTTCAGCAGTTCACTAAAATCAAATATTGGGCTTTCAACAAAACAGGAGCAGAGATCCATACGATGCAGTATTTCATCATCCCCCCACTTCAATACACAAAATCTATCTCTAAAGGAAGAACATTAACATTTCTGTGCCATGTAATGATCTCAATGTAGAAACATAATCCTTGCTTTCACGACGAGTATAATCCCTCAAAAAAATTTAGAGATACATAATAGTCTAGTCCATGCTAATGATAAGGATCCACTTGTGCAACTTGATGATTCCAAAGCACTTAAACTATCAGTTCATAATAACAGGATAGTATTTCTATACTTTATAAAAATCACAGAATCATTTAACTCATTATGGCTATCCATTTTCAGAAGCTCCTTTTTAATTAAATTATTGCCAAGCCCTACTGAAATATAAAGCAACAAACTAAGCAAGCAAAATATAAAAAAAAAGGCAGAACATAGCAAATTACAGCAATTTTACCTGAAGATGTGTGTAAACAAAAAAAGTGGGTTTAAAATTTTATTAGAGCTCCCCTACTGTAAAAAATAGATTAATGTGTATAAATATGACAACACTCTAACTGCACATCAGCATGCTACCTTTTGCGCTAGTTTTCTGTAGAATTTGTGACAACTCATTCAATAGTATTTTCTGAAGCTTTAATGAAACAATATTTCTATTTCTCATCAAAAAGTGCAACTACTGTAACTCCTGCTTTATTCTTGAAAGCTAATTTAACTTTTCTTTTTCTTACAGGACAAAGTTGGCACACACACTTGGCTTAACCCAAGCCTTCCCCATTATCCAGATTCAATACTAGCTATAAATATATTTTCTGTCTCATTCTGGAAAAACAATGCCATTGAAATCACCTGCAGTTGTAGAATTACTAACACTGATGCAGCACATGAAACAAGCTCATTCTTCTATCCAATGACATACTCATACCCAGACTTAATACTTTTGGATGGATTTTAGAGATGGAAAAGAGAGAAAAGAAAAAAGTCACACCAACAAGAATCTTTCCAATGGAAGCTATGAAAAATTCAAAGTAAGCAATATTATCAAGGCATAAAATAGGCACACTTTGCCAAATTCTCCCCTACCAGCTGCAGAACCTGCCTCCATCTGTTGTTAAGGTGAGCATACTTCCAGCTGACGGACTCCACAGCCTTCCTTCCCAGCATGACACAGAAGATGGAAGATATGCTTACTCTTCAGTTTAGGACAAATTAGAAGCCTTTTTGAGTAAACTCATGTCAATCTGTATAGCATCAAAGTCTCCAATGAGGAAAATAAAAGTTTTTCATCACCATGGGTTGAGGAAAAAAAGCCCACCAGAGCTTAGACCACACTTTTCTAATTCTGAAAATGGACTTTTTTATGCTGCTGCTGCTCACCAGCATTCACAAAACCCCCTACAACTTAATTAAAAATTTACAAAAGGATAATTTGTTTAATTATTGTGTAGCAAATCTCTGTGGAATGCAGCAAAACTAATAAGATTCAGGTGAGTTTCCAACTGCAGCAGCTAGTAAATCTTTCCACACCAGGAGAAATGCAGGCAGTAAAAGACAAGGCAAGAGGATGCAAAATGAACCTTGAAATTAGGTGGAGTAAAGGAAATGATTCTCCTTCAAAAACATATGCTGACATTAAATCAGAGCAGAACTCTGTTCAAGCAATATTAGATCCTTTATAGTATTTTTTTTAGTTCTCATCATTTTCTCGCCATTAGAGTAAAAATGACATTTCCGGGTTCTCAGACTTGCGGAGGCAGTCTGCGACCAGGAGGAAGGCTGATGGGCTATATTTACAAGGGAGAGAACTGGGATATAGAACAGACTTGAAAGGAAAGCGGAAAAGAGAAAAACCACCAAATTAAAATAAAAATTAAAAAATACATAGGAAGGGCGGGACAGAAGGAAAATGAAGAGGCATTTCCTGAAGGATCCGTGGAATAAAATTAAATTAGGAGATAATTTAGGAAACAAAACACAGTAACGACGCTGCCAGTTCAGACTGAATATTCACCTAGCTAAGCTCCTGGCACAGAGTGACAGGCTGAGGCCAGCACGTGGTGGTACTTCCCCAGGATGTCTTCTCAGCTCCCAGAGCAGCTCCTGAACCAGAGGTGGTACCTTGTTAATGGAAGGAAAATTCACCTATCTTTAATCACGTAAGGAATCCAAGTAACCTTTTGGCACCCACCGCTTCCTACGGCTTTCACTGTTTATTCGATACTGTGCAAAGTGCTGTTTGTTTCATATCTGCCAATGGTATTTTCATTTGATACTGGTTAATTCTTCTGTTATCAGAGATCCCTTGGCTACAGAATGATGAATGACCTTGAGAAGGTGACATCTACTGTATCCACCATCTCCACTGTTTCCTCTCTAAGTCAAAAGATCCTAGTCAATGTAATTATTACTCATATGGAAGCTCTCTGTATCTTTGATCATTCTTGTTACTCTCTTCTTTGTAATTTCTAGTCCTGACAGAAAGAAAAGATATAGGGAAAACTGGAAGAAAATGCAATGGTAACAAAAGCAACAATAAGAGTTTGCTGAAACAGTACTCCCTATAATGTTAAATTACTAATGAGCAGAACCTGCCAACTAGATCCAGTACACATACGAGACTATTTTCCCAGCACAGTATGGAGCTTGATTTTAAATATAATAAATTAAAAATTGCCTAATTTATGAACATAAGACTTTTTGTATCCGTTTATACCATAGCCCCTAAGCCTGCCTCCACAGTGGCTCATAGGCCCACTTACAGAAAAGAATCAGGAATAGAGTTCTTCCCTAGGTATTACCCTCACTTAACTGTCAGAAATCAGCAACTTGGGAGACTTCTTGAGCCAAACCCACACCAAACCCCCCTGCATTTAATAGCCATGGCACAAATCTTTCCTACCCAAGTTCTGATTCCATGTAGTTGGAGCTTTGGGTTCCAAAGCATCTTGAGAGAGTGAGTCCCAAAACTGAGTTGTTCATTATGTGGAAAAAAAACCCAAACAAGCCAACCAACTAACCTATTTTATTCTGCCTGCTTTAAGCTCAGTCATTTCACTGGGTATTGCTTTCCTTTTCAGTTCTGAAAAACAGTGAATATTCTTTCCCTGCTATCCTTTTCTATGCTATGATGGCTTTACAGAATTTTATCACATCCTCAATGGTCTCTTCTCTACACTAAACTAAACAGCTCTAACCCATTTAGTCTCCTTTAACATGGGAGCCACGTTCTCTCTCTGGCCACCTTGTTCACAGGTATCCTTATTCTGGGTCTAATTCTAGGTTTTTCCAGAGCCTAAAGTGTATCACATCCTGGCAATGGCAGAGTGGATAATTTCCAGAAAGGTGACCGTAATGGATGCTGAGTTATCTTTTTCAGCTTCGGTTAAAAAGTACCATCCATGTATTTCTTAATCCAGTCTCAATACAGAGAACGTGAGAAATAAGAGTAATAATTCTGGTGGCCTTCCAACCCACATCACCTATAGCAGAAACAGTTTATATGTTAATTTGCACCTGTATTTTTTTCCCCTCAAGCTTGAAGATTTCTTGTGAAATACAGTGTTACAAAAGCACTATCATTTGCTGCGTGGCAAATTTTACCAGTGGCTCTTAAGAAAATATAAGCCTGCTCTTTTCCACACTGTTATACAAGTATCCACACACACTGTAACAAGTGCCGAGTTCGTCAGTAATAGTGAAACCACAACTTTCAGGAAATACACGTTTCCTAGTGAAACAAAAACTGTACTGCAGAGATCACAGTTAAACACAAAATTATGGTTATGAGGAGAAATGCAGAGGAACATGTTGGTACATGCTTTAAAATATACCAAGTATTATTAAAAAAACTCCAAACTTTTAAACAAATTACTTCAATACACAGCACTAAGACAACGCTTGATACTCAGTCTTACCTGTTCTTGAGACTCGCACACAGAGAACTTCACTCCCAACTAAACTACAAATGTTTCAAAGTTATTAAAACATCTTCTCTGAAGGTACCTGGTAAGAATGCTAGTCCCATGAACACTGACATTCCTTTAGCTTTCTGGGGTTTCAGCCCTTCTAGCTATCTCAATTATGATTTAAGGTTACTGTTCCATTGTAAGAAAAACAACAGATGTCCTAAAGAACTGATGTGGTATATTGAAAAGCCTGAACATACAAGAATTCCTGATTAAAGTAACACAGCATTATATAAATACATTTGACAGACCACAACGTCTAAAAATGTGTTTATTCGTGTCATTATAATCAGTGGGCTAAACCTGAACTCATTCTGCCAATACCAATTAATATCATCTATGGCCACGATGATCATGGACGACATGGAATTTAGTAGATGTTAAGATGGCACCACTTCACACAATGCTCATCAACCCTAAACTGCAATAACCACACGATGTGGTTTATCAGAGTGGTACATTTCTCAAACTTCTGGACCTAACCCTTCACGGAAATGAAAATTTTAACAGTCAAAGCCCTTTGAAGCTCGGCCATGTGACAGATTTATGCTTCTGTGTCTCTTCATAAGCCTTCAGGCTCTGGCTCCATTTTGGGGAAGGATTTGCAGATTTTGAGGGGGTTTTTTAAATTTGTTTTTTATATGCTTTGAAGAAAAACCATCAGGAAGTCTCACTGAAATCCAAAATTAATAAAGCAGCTTGCATTATAGTAGTAGTATTCTAGACAAAATCCGTCCTGGGTTCCTCACTCAGTGTAATCTTACGTTATAAAAGCTAACACATGATACTAACAAAATAAAATCTTGGCAAAATACAGCAGCTATAGGCTTAAAGTTAGTTCACGGATGAAGATCTAACACTAATCTTCACTAGGTTATCATCTAATTTTTCATTTAGTTTATTTTTCACATTTTAGGAGCATAGGATTGGAAGGGACTTCTAAGGTCACCATGTCCAGACTGCTGCTACTCCAAGAACCTCTAACTCATTAATTCCTTCCTAAAATGCAAGCTCTGCCTTAAAGCGATCAGACATTTTCCTTGACCATGGTCCAGAACATCACTGCTGACAGAACCATTGCCATTTCCAGACCAACTGCACCAACAGCTGATTCATCTCTATTTAACCTTGTGCTAACATTGTACTTAAAGAAGTTATTTTCCCTCCTTAATGTTTTTCTTCCTAATCAGAAAAAATAAAGACCAAATTTATTTATTGCAAAGTAAGTACAATGAAATAAAAAAAAAAAAAAAACCAAACTAGTAAGCTTTTATTTAACAAAGCCAATCTCTTTAGTCTTTCTCAACACTTAATTCATTTCTCCTGGATAACACTGAAGCCTAACTGCATCTATTACACATTGTGTTTTTTTTTCCCTCCTAAGCAGATAACCCAAATTCTACCCTGTATCCCACAAGATGTCTCATCAGTGCCTTATGCAATAGCACACAGTGCTCCCTGTTTCTCCCTCCACATTTTAGGATGCATTTCCTTTCCCTCAAATCACGTAATTATAACGTGATTAACTAATACATCCGGTTGTCTTCCTCCTTAGTCACAGCCAACTGCTGAGTTCCCAGCATACAACAAAAATTCTTCCAGCCCATAATGGCATGACTAAAAAGCTATCTGAAGACAGCACAACAGACGCATTATGAAATTTAACCAATGATATGCAGTTCATACTGTGTAATTCTGGCTGGAAAATGACTCCTAAGTTTATGTCATCAACCAATCTAACTAGCATACATTTACCTTTTACTGATGATGTTGCCATAACTAATAACAACTAAGACCAGTCTCAAGGTAAAAATCCATGAAGAATATCACTATTACAACTTCCTAGTGTAAAATTTGCATTTTCTCTCCCTTTTAGCCAGTTATTTCTCTAATGAAGTCCAAACATGGCATCTGTTACACTTTGTCTACAAAATTCAGTTCCTGAAGAAGGCATAAGGTACAACCTTCCTTTGTTAAAACCTAGTTCCATTTAACATTTACCTCCATGGCTAATTAATTCTTCCTTCCAAGATTTCCTCTTACATCTTCCGTGTGAATCATACCACACTTATAATTAAATATGAATAAGACACTTTGTATTCCGCAATCCTATAGCACAATTTCTGACTTATTAGGATCAAATAAAACATATAATAAGACACACACAACTGGAAATCTAATTTTTTGCAGGATGTGATAGTGGAAGATATAAGCCACTCTGACTGGAATATATGAATTTTGCTCCATATCACTGTCCTCACTGAAAAGTGAGAGGAAGGATTAATTTACAAGTAAGGTCACAGAAAATATTTGTCCTTGTCTTAGAATTTATTTCCTTTCCTTCTTTTAGATGGGAGAACAAGTTCTGATACTTTCTTTGCAGGGTCTAACTCAGCTTAGTATCTTTATCTACACTGGTTGATAGCCCAGTCTACAGTTTCTGTATCTACAGTGCACACAAGGTTAAGAGTCAGGTTGCATTCAAGTAGTTTTTCATTGAACTGTGATAACAAGGCTTCCTCCTAATTAAAAAAAAATTCAGACCACGGATCTTGAGAGACTTTTTTCAATAGAGAAGATGCAGCAGAACTTAGCATGAGTGAGTGTTTTATCCTTGACATCAGGGGAACCAGGACCTCACTCAACCCATTTGTGTCTGCTCTAGTCTCCAACACACCTAAGTGCAGGGACACAAAACACAGCAGCATAAAATCCAGTTTGACTTATGAAGGTTAAAAAGCATGTGAAACTCCATATTGGACCTCAGTTTATCAGAGGTATTTTACTGCTGGAGCACAAAAAATTATATCAAAAGGAAACAGGTGGTAGGAGGGAAGAGGCAGGACAAATAAAAACATAAACAAAAAAAGCACAGCCTAAAAATTCCAATGGTACTTAAGGAACAATGTGAAAGATATTGATCGGCAAATACTGCTTTCCTTGTTCCGGCTGGACCGTCAAGATTAAATCTCCCCAAACCAAGATCCAGCATCAGTATGGATAATAAGGCCTGGAAAAAAAAATCTAGCCTACAGAAGAAGGTGAGTTAGGAGAACAGCAACATCATGCAAGTGCTCTCCAGCTGTAAAGAAGGAATCCCGTGGCAGTGAAGGCCACTTCTTCCTGCTCTGAGATAGACAGCAATAACGGAGACAAATTAAGTGGAACTGCCTTTTAACCTATTAAAACCTTTATCCTTTTAACTGTTGTTTGTGGTTAGTGTATTAACTCCTTCTTTAGAAATACAATTTTAGAAGGTATTTGTTATCTACTGTAACTAGTATCTAGTGTATCTAGTGTAAATGCCATTTCCAAAAGCTTTTGCAAGACTTGGGATGAATTCCTAAGAAAGTTTTCTCCAGATGGAGAATTCTATGTAAGTAGAATAAACTAGCAGAAACTGGGTTTGTTTTATCATTTTCACAGAGATTAATGATCAATAGTCAGACAGTTACAGGATAAAACAAAATCCTCAGCAGTGAATCCTTGATCGCGTTTGAGGACTGAGGAGATGGATATGCCGGGAGGGGCTCTTTGATAGAACTGGACTCCACAGAGATAGATGTCTGCTATCCATCTGGTGCTCTATGTATATTTTGTATATACAAACAAACATAAGAAGAAACCTGTTACCCAGCCTTGCTTGTTCATATCAAATGTCATCACAACCCTTATATTTTGCACGGGAGATAAATTTGTAAAAACGGGCAGGTCTGCTCTGAGTTCCAGAAAAAGCAACATGCACTCTAAGTTCTGCTTTTCCACTTTGAATTTCCAGCCCGTTAGTAATGTATCCACAACGGTCACCTTGGACAGAAACGGAGACCCAAATGGAACTCCTTTCTGTTCACTGTGTCCTTTCATGACTTTATAGAATAAACGTAAGCAGTCTAGCAAGAGCACGTGCCCTCAGAGCACACAGCACCTCAATGAGCTGCAGTTTACATGTGGCCACATAATTAAAAAAGAATATGCCAGTCAGTTTGGCCATCAGCCACATGCTGAGGCTGGAGAGTCTTGGGAGCCTGCTCTGGTGGAGGTGTACTCTGAGTAAAAGCTCAAGGTGCCTTCAATGAGGTTGAGTCCCTCAACTGGAACTCAAGCACATGAATCAGTCACCCTTCCATCTTGAGGTCCTGCGTGGACTTCCCTTTCTCTGCTTAGGTTGGTAAATAAAGTGCTGTAGCATCTTCTACTTGTATTTGTCGGAGGCGATCTAAGTATCGTGCTTTGTCATTTGAACCCTGCAGTTCTCAGACTCGGTGACACCCTGTGTCGTAATCATTCACTTGTACGCACACCCGCTCCACGCTCTCCACTCATTTTTCTGTAACACACAATGCCAGAAGTAATCCTAAGCCAGAAACTACTTCATGCCTTATATTACTAATGAACTAAAAGCTAAGAATATTGTACCTTGACAAGAACAAGAGGTTTTTTTTCCCCAGAAGAAAAACACCATTTTCCACTAGAAGGATACAGAAGGAAAGGGTCAAAGCTCTGCTCACACAAAGGTGTGGCAGGCAGCCAGTGCTCTCCGGCTGCAGCAATGCCTAATGGTTTAGTTGCCTCATGCATAACCTCATTCTTCATCTCCTGCTTGAAGTCACTACCAAGGTCTAGCAACATAATTAGAGCTTTCCACCGAGCAATGAGTGGTAAATGCAGGTAATCTGCTTTGAATGCAAACAACAGTGCTAAGTAAGTAACAGGGCAGAGGAACACAGATGAGAGAAGAACAATTTCAACAGCAAAGGTTGCTCAGTATTTACCAGGAAATCACATTACTTTTTTTCGCACCTGACTTGTTTGAAACAATCAATCCTGATATGACTGCAAAACTACATACAGTCATTGAAATATCCTGTGAGGAAGAATAGTTTAACTATTGTCTGGTATCTCGCCTACTCTTACTTGCATCCTCTTAACTGTGTTTTTCAACACAGTAAAATCCTGCAAGGGGAAACGCTGCATCTTGTGGCACCGTTCCTTTTGAAAGTGGTGGACAGTACTGCCCGAGGGATTTCAGATCAAGGAAAGGATTGCTTTCCCAAACTAAGACTTCTGAGATCAAGTCATGTACATGCTCAGTGCTGTCAATATACTTGCAATCCTCCACCAGAACCAAGGAGTAAAACGCCAAACCAAAAAAGACACCAAATAGTTTATGCATAGATCAACCATGGAGACAAGCAAAGAACATGTATCTGTATCCTCCTTGAAGAGAGGTTTTGTCTGTTTATTTTGAGGAGCAAAAAGCATATGGCAATTAAAAAAAAATGCTTTTTCATTATGTCCATGAAAGTGGAAAAAAAATAATCTGGTGTTTAGTTTTTTCCCTGTTATATACAATATATTGACTCCTTTTATTTCTCTTTTATTGTTAAGTCTCTGTGAAACAAATTCTGGAACAAACTGTAGCTGACTATATAAAAAAAGGTGTTGTTCACACCGATTATTTTTTCATAAAATGTTTTATGCACACGTGAAACAGATGCGTAAAACAGAGACTTCATTTGAAATCGGAACATTATTCTTCCACAAAACCCACTTCCCCTTACCTAATTAATCTCAGCAGTGATGATTTTCTAAATTAGTTAAATAAAGACCTCCCAGTCATGCAGTAACCTTCACAGATAAATGAGATAAGAAATACTTTTCCTTATATTTATTTCCCTATTTTTATCGGGACAAATATTCCCTATATGGAATATCTGAAGTGCAAAGCATTGTTCCTATACTTGTCTCTTCATTTTGGCCATCTCTGTAACAACAACATATAAACACAAATTTCTCATCAGGTATTTACGAAGTGTGTCTTCACAAATAAGCTTGCTCTAGAAATAAAGAGCTCCAACACATACATACACACACAAAGAATTTTAAAGTTTCATCTCTCATATGTCTTTGAAAGGAAATCACCAAGAGACAAATCCAAAAGTTTCTATAGTAGATGGGGCACGCAATTAAGAGGAAAATTGGTTTGTTTTGTTTTGGTTTTTTTTGTTTTGTTTTGTTTTTGTTTTTTTTTGTTTGTTTGTTTTGTTTTTTTGAGAAAGACTGATTATTTTAGTCAATGTAGCAAATTTCTTAACACAGTCAAATATTTTGGTTTAAAATAAATAGCATAACATATTATAATGAAACACATTTTGTGCTGAATTACGTAACAGGAAAGGTATGCAAGTTTAATCAACTATTACTTAGCATATTCCTCACTTGAAGTCAGACAGTATTCACACTACAAGTCACATATTCCTCAACCCTTTAAACAGTCTGAGATTACTAGATGCTCCAGGCATATCCGTACTCCAAATTACACTGCAGCAATGCTTCTACTCAATTCCTCTGTCTTACAGTACCAGTTCGGCTACAGGAAGCAATCTGCAGCAAACTGACCATAATACTGCTGCAGGTACTAAAATCAGCATATTTAAAAAAAAAACAAAAAACCAAAACAAAAAACCAACAATAAAATAAAGACAAGTGCTCCCAACCCCTACCTAAACAAACTGATCCAAGCTACTCACCATTCACGGCTGTGGGAAACTGAGCCATCATGGTCTTGAGTATTCCTTGCTAGCTCTTAGCCATCTGCAACATAAAAACATTGTGCCATTAATAATGCAACAAGGGCAAAACGTAGCTCCGCGCTCCCGCTGAGCAGGGGGAATGTCTGTCCCCTTTAGCTCACACTTCCGATAGCAAACAATGCCGGGCTTCAGGCTGCTGCTGAACAAGCTGAATTTACATTTGGGAGGGGGTGGGGGAAGTTTTTTTTTTTTCTTTTTTGTTTTTTTTTTAATAGGGTATGCAGTGCAGTCCTGAACCTAGCGGCACATTCTTAAAGGAAAACAGTACCAACTGTTTAGCAACTGCTGCATGATGTACACAAACAGTTGACAACATGTCAGAACATATGGTGTGGAGAACAGCCCTCTCCTGGCAGGAGGACAGACGCGGGGTCCTGGCAGATCTTTTCCAGCTCTCCCTGTAAGGATTTATGCATATCATAAAAAAAGTTCAATGCACAGCTCCGTAACGGAATGCTTCCGCTCAGAAAAGTGGAAGAACAATTATCATTCTAATTCACCTATTCCACTATTCCATGCACTACTTAGCAAGAAATCGCTCTTATATATTAAAAAAAAAAAGACTTGTCCTAGTAAAAATTTGTAATCACGCATAACTAACACAATGAAGTTTATGCCTTCTCTTCAGCTATTACATAAAGACTCAAAAGCAGCATTTAAAGGAGTCCAATATAATTTACTTTCATAGTAAGTAGCAAAGTACTTTGTTTTTCTAGTATGTATCCTTTCAAGAGTTCCTGTATTAATATTCTTAATTCTTTAGAATTGCAAAATATTCACTAATACTTATCTGAGGGATAAGCAGAAGCATCACTTTACAAACATAGAATTAAGACAATGCAGCAAGCTTTTGCTTTGGATAAGATAATTTTAATTAAATACTTAAATTTATACATCATTATCCTGTGCTCTACATGGAGAAACTGCCTTCAGGATGAAGCTACAAAAATGAAATTTTTATTTTAACTTAAAAATAAAAATCACATCTCAGATCCCTCTGTCACTGCCTCTTAAGATACCAAATCTTTTCCCCCTGCCGAAAAAAAACCAACCCTTCACCACTCAATATAACCACAGATTTTAATATTAAGTACAGAAATATCACATCCCCCACACTGCCTCCCCCTGCAAGGAAACTCCAGCACATCTCATCACAAAAATCACACAACTGGAAAGCAGTCTGGTTTCACGTGTGGACAGGAAAGCCTTTTTTGTATTTATGGCACATTTCTGCAATGAAAATAAAAATCTCTGGGATCAGTTGTTAACAATCCTCTACAAATATATTTTACATTACTGTTATATTTGTTTATAAGTTTATATATTACTTGTATTATTATTTGTATATCCTATAAATAACATCTAAAATCATGCTATTGTAACAGGCCACAAATCAATCACTCTCACTGGGTTATTTCTAAACCTCACAGCCACATGTGCACCTGGTCCACCCCAAATGAATAAATAACTATTTTATCTGAAGTTATCTTGCTCTGTGTTGCTTATGTAACTGTCCAATGAGGGTTTTGTTTGTTTTTTTTTTTATCTGACACATCACAGACCAGTGTCATTAAGACACTTGACATTCCAGGGTTTATTTATTTACATTATACATATATAAATTTGTGTATACACACATATATACATATATATTGAAAAAAGTAAATGGAATGATTGGCGAGCCCAAATGATCTCTCAGGGTGACATTAGATATCAGCTGCAGAAAGATGAAAAAAGGAAGCGTGGATCTATTCCAAGACACGAGTTCTAAAACAAATTGGAGTATTTTTAGGTTGCTTCCAGCATCCCTTCCTAGGCCTTACCAGCAATCTACCAAGAGACACTTGAAATCTATATATAGCCTTGCTGAAAAATGCTTCCAGTGTTGTTAAACATTTCAACAGCACGTTTCTCTGCAAAAGCTGTTCTGTCGAGGGCTAAAAGACAACCGAAAACCACGACACAGAAGCGTGATGGTGGCGAACATCACCAGAATCAACAGAGCAGAGAGCTCTGTGTTGACAGATATCCACCTGCATGGACTTGTTCTAGATTTACAGTCTTATTGGATAAAGGCTGCACATCTGATCTTTCTTCCAACATCTTTTATTCTCTTATTTTGAGATTGCTTTTTGGGTTTTTAAAATGAGTAATTACAAAAGAATTATGGAACCACAGAATATCCAAGCTGGAAAGGACCCATGATGATCATTCAAGTCCAACTTCAGACTCCACAGAGGACAACCTAAAAGTTAAATCATATATCTAAGAGCATTGTCCAAATACTTTATGAACACTAACTGGCTTGGGGCCGTGACCACTTCCCTGGGGAGCCTGTTCCAGTGCATGACCACCCTCTCAGTGGAGAACTTTTTCCTAATACGCAATCTTAACTTCCTCTGACACAGCTTTAGGCCATTTTCTCATGTCCTATTACCAGACAGAAGAGACCAACACCTCCCTCATTGCTCCTCCTTATGAGGAAGCTGTGGACAGCAATGACGTCACCCCTCAATCCCTTCTTCTCTAAGCTGAACAAACGTAGTATCCTCAGCTGCTCCTCCTAAGTCTTGCCCTCTAGTCCTTTGTTACACTCCTTTGGGCACATTCTGGTATTTTTATATCCTTCTTACATTGTGGACCCCAAAACTGCACACAGTACTCAAAGTGAGGCCTCACAATACAAGTCAGATAATTATCAGACAATACAAGTCTGATAATAAACTGATTAACTCTTAAAACCTAAAATCTTAAGATATTTTTTAAAATACTTTATACAACTTACAGCAATAAAGTCAGACTTTGCTTTCTCTGGTTTTGGTGAAATGGCTTATGTATATTGGCTTTCTAAACTCCCAACTGCTGACCACACGAGTGGGAGAATTAACCCAGGCAGCTTCATGCAGACAAAACATGTAAACCCCCTCTCCCTCATTCTGATGTCCCCAAGTCTTGACTATGTCATATTTTTCAACTGAAAAGTTTCGACGTCAAAGCTGTCATGTTAGCTTGGTGAGAGTTTTTCCTATTTATGAAAGCTCTGCATCTATGGAGCACGTGTGTTCCTGGTTCATCAGTCAGGGTAACTCCAGCCCACTGTTACCGACAGCTCCGTATACAGGCAACTACCTTCCACTAATGTGTAAGACAAGCAATTATCTATCCTGGACTGCATCAGAAGATTCTCCCCCTCTACGCTCTCGTCAGACCCCACCTGCAGTACTGCATCCAGCTCTGGGGCCGCCAACGTAAGAAGGACATGGACCTGTTGGAGCGAGTCCAGAGGAGGCCACGAAGATGATCCGAGGGCTGGAGCACCTCTCCTCTGAGGACAGGCTGAGAGAGTTGGGGTTGTTCAACCTGGAGAAGGCTCCAGAGAGACCTTATAGCAGCCTTCCAGTACCTGAAGGGGCCTACAAGAAAGCTGGAGATGGACTGTTCACAAGGGCAGGGAGTGATAGGACACGGAGTAATGCTTTTTAACGGGAACAGGGCAGATTTAGATTAGACATTAGGAAAAAAAATTCTTAACTGTGATCGTGGTGAGGCACTAGACCAGGCTGCTCAGAGAAGTTGTGGATGCCCCCTCCCTGGAAGTGTTCAAGGCCAGGTTGGATGGGGCTTTGAGCAACCCGACCTAGTTGAAGATGTCCCTGCCTATGGCAGGGGGGTTGGAACTAGATGATCTCTGAAGGTCCCTTCCAACCCAAAACATTCTGTAATCATAGAAGTTTCATAGCTCACATCAAGCATAACTAGAAACTGTAGCCAGGACACTGAATACAGCACACATGCCCTTGTAAAAAAGTACCTTTTTTTTTTTTTTTTAAACAGGATTTCAGATCGCACCACCACCAAGACCCTGTTCTGTCCTTTTGCACAGATCCATTTCATTCAGACATCAGGGTTACACCAAGCACACATGCTTCTCTGGTGACGGATTCTTAAATTGTACCAAAAGGTAAAAAAAAAAAGGAAAAATAAAAGTATCACTGCAACATAATTTCCCCTCATTCAATTTTTTAGGGAAGGAGGAAACAGCCCAGTAAACTCAAAGTCTACATGCATTTTTCAAAGATCTGTGGAAACAATCCTTGCCAAAGAATGGAGCTTGCCTGCAATAAGTATTCTGTCTTCTACGTTTCCACAGCAAGCCCCAAAGGCTTGGATATTACACATATATCAAAGTTAAATGCAGCTTATTTTCACAAATTCCAAATAAAGTTGCTCTAATCACTACCTGCAAAAGCACCTTGCACCTTTAGGACACAAGTGTGCACCATTTATTTACCAGGGGAAATCTCAGCAAAATATTCTCACTTTAGGCCAAACTTACCTCTTTTTAGAACAACTCTGATAACTTTTAAGCATTAATCAAAGTGACAGCTGCACATTTCCAAAGAACCTTTTTACACAATACTACAGAGAAACCCAATGCCTTATAAAAACATTTACTGAAGAAAAAATTTCAAAAAAGACTACAACTAATATCCCAAATAGATTATATAAATGAAAAAATGGCCATCACAACCAGAGTATCTCACAGAAAATTATTTTTTTCTGCAAAACTTTCTAGGAGAGGTGCTTGGTGAACTCAGTTATCAGTCATAAGAAACTGGCAGCCACAGCACAAAATCCAGGTTGTAGCTAAACAGGATCAGACATCCCTGTAGATGACATTAAACCCTGCTGCCATTTAGGGTGAAAACAGGAAAACTTGGATGTTACCTTTAAATAGCAGAACGGCAAGTTCTCGTAAACAAACCATCTGCCTAGTCCCTGTTTAGAGCACTAATTGTTTTCACAACCTGATCTGCCAAACTACAACTTCTGCTCCCTCTCTCAGTGCTCCTTCTAGCCAATACAAGTTGAGAAAAGAAATGAGGAGATTGCAAGGAGGAGTGGGGACCTTACGACCACACTGAAAGCATTAGAAAACATTAGAGCTGGGCAGACTGCACGAAAATGGGAAAAGAAAAAGCTTCTTTTCCACCACAGGCATACTGCCCTTTTATGAAAAACAGCCTTACCACAATCTTTGTTAATACTTGAATAATTTATTTTTTTTTTTCCAAAATAATTCTCAGAAAAACCACAGCCACATAGTATTAGGAAGAATGAAGGTCTGGTGCATCAGGCTCTGTCCCACCAGTTTTAACTGGAAGAAAGCAAATACCGCAGAAGCAGCCTGTATGGATACACTACTACTCCTTTGCTTTTCTCAAGGACAGAAAGAAGATACACAGCAGATTTTTGCTGTAAGAACCAATTAGCAAGGACAGAGATTGCAGTACTAGTTGACCGACTTACTCTTTGCAACACCTGTAGATCTGGACAACACAACTGCTCATTAGTGTTTGCAAAGCAGTGACAGTGTTGTAATAGCACATGTAGTTGTTCTATGCTTTTTTATTATTATCCTCTTGAAAATCAGAGAATAATAAGCATTAGCAAGGCATTACAAAACCAGCACAGTCTAAAATTTCTCTTTGTTCAAGGCATATAAATAGAAAAATTTACCAATTTAAAAAAAAAAAAACAAAAAAAACCCCGACACAACATTTTGGCAGGCCAAGAATTTATCTCCTTTATACAGTGGAGTTATACACAGTGACATGGCCTTTTCAAAATGTACTGTGGCCAGCTTCACGAAGTCCACCCACTCTGATAACAAATGAATGACATCAGTAACAAAACGAAGAATTCGATCCCCGATGGCTAGCCCTTCCTGCTCCACTCTGTTACTGTGGATGAGAGTACTGCAAGCCTTAGTTAATATTTTGACATTTCAAGAAAAATAAAGTAGTGTAAATATTTTACTACTTAGCCCTATGGTACTAAGTCCCTCCCTTGCTCACTGTTACAGAGCAACTTGCTTCCAAACAGTGATTCAGACAGAACGCACAAAGTATTTTTTTCTGACAAATATCCTTCTGCCCTCCTTGCCTGACTAACAGGCTTTCTGAATAAAAACTGACCATGAAAATGGATGCCACATAAAATACAAGAATCTCTGTTTCTGTTTAAAAAACATAATTGTGTGGTCAGTATTGATGGGTTTACTCCCTTTCTTACACAGCTGCTCAGCTGTGAAAGCACCCATTCAAAATATCAAGACCCAGTTCAACCCTCTCCTCTGTCTCTGGAGATTGAAACCAATCTTTCCTTCCTTCTAGGAGAAGGCTTTCCCACATTTTATTGCACAGTCATTTAAGGAAACCCATGCACAGTGTTCAGAAAGGTAACGTCAACTCAGGACTTCAACCTCCTACATGAAATTCTCTAGCATTAAGCCAGAGAGCCACAGGTCCCTCTCTCCATTCCCCTGCAGCTTCGATGCTTCTTTGCAAAGAAGAAATTTTGAAGAAGGAGGGAATGAGAAGCCCGTGTCAGGAAGCTCACTATTTAAATCCCTGGCCCTTCTCCCAGGAGACACGTACAAGAACTTCCTCAGGAAAAGACGGGAATTGAACCCAGCTCTGTCACGCCCTGGAAGAAACCATTCACTAACCTGATGCCAGACACAGACAGACAGCACCACCTCTGCTTGCTTTACTTAAAAAGGAAAAAAAAAAAAAAAAAAAAAAAC
>VXBL01005973.1:584935-624485 GCA_013400195.1 Aramus guarauna | reverse complement strand
AAAAAAAGAAAAAAGGACAGGGTAGATTATTTATAAGATTTTTTTAAAAGGCTTTGAGCTTCTACCTTCGAGAAGGAACTCCAGGCTGCATAGCATAACCTTTCCAGAGAGCTAAGTGAGATACACTGGCTCCTGAACGGGTGGTAACTTAAAATACATGCTTGTCTTTTTTGCTTCCTACTTTCTGATTTACATGACTCCTCGCTCCATATGCTGTTTTTTCTGGATGCTGTTTCGACACACGTCAATTCTCACATCTAATTATTTGCAAGTATTGTACAAAAGCCCTACGATGCTGTTTGGTGAGATGAGGTCCACACACCTTGAAACCTGCAGTTCTCCACTTCCACATTGTGACTCCTAATTTATGTCAATGTGGACTTCAGAAAAATATACATATTTGATAAGTTTCCTCTTCTTTTTGTTATTTTCTTCAATCATGACTGGAAACATTCAGAGCATATGACTTAAGTGCTTATCCATTTGAAATCTTGCCATCTTAGAGGAAATTTTTGAGCTCCCTCCTGTCCTTCCATCAGGAGCACAAGTGAAATCTGCCTCCTAACAGAGAGGAAAAAAAAAACAACACACCAACAAAACAATAGAATTCTTACGTTATCTTCTCCTTATGACACAAGAGCTGCTACTTAACTTGTTACCCAGCTTTTGGTTCCAGATAACCGTGCAAAACATATAGCTCATCTAATGGACTGCTACAGCTAAGCATAAACCAAAAGATATAGAACACGCGGGCAGTTTTCTATGCTCAGCAGAAAACAATCTTTCACTATTTGTAAAACTCATGAAGGTAAAACATTCAGCGAGATTTGGATTCCCATTTTAGGTATCTGCTTTCAAGCTGGGCAGGTACACAAAACCATCACAAGCTTAACTTCTCAAAATTGAATGAGATGACAAGCAGAGAGGAGACAGGCCACAAGAGGCCTTTAAAGCAAAGAAACGTAGTTTATCTTTGATGAAACAAAAACCAGGGAAATCTCATTGGATGAAAAAGCAAAGATCAGCATAAGGCAGTCAAAACAAGAAAAATTAACTGGATAGCATTTTTTCAGATGGGCAGCAGAGGGATAAAAATGCATTCCCCAAAGCGAGATAGAAGATCACGGGTGTAATGGAGGTCCAAGAGATCCCACCCAGTATGGGAGCCCCGGGAAGCACACTGGTCCCCAAGCTGGACCTGGCACCCAGGCAGCGAGGCCACAGCACCTCTTACCTGCCCCAGGTGAAGCCTCCTGCTTCTGGCCCAGCTCTCAGTCCCATCCATGCTGTATTAGCAAGAACAGTCCTTCAAAGCATTCGGTTGAAATTTGGTCTCTTAACCTTTAACGCTGAGCTCTATAGCATACAGTAATACTGTTTTGCTGACTATAAATTAATTTGATGAACTTAGGGAATCAATTATCACCTGAGTTAGACACACAGCTCAATGTCACATAAAGTCCCTATGAGCAAAAGTGTATCTCAGTTAGTAAGACACTTGTCCTTATCTTAAGAAACTCATAATATTATGACTACAGTAAGAGCGTAGCGGAAACAGCAAGAGAGTTTTAGATTTTGATTAGTAAAATTCTTGACCTTTGAAAGATAAGACTAAAAGTATTCCTTACATCAGCTCTCATTTTTGATAGATATATTAGTATAGCCATTAAAGGCCATTTTTTTGCATTCCAATTGCAATATTTTTAGAAACAAAGAGCAACTCCCATTTCCTGTTCTTCCCTTACTTCATGTGTATGCTGTTGAATCACTAACTGCAAATATCACTCATGACTGGTGCTACAGAATTTCACAAGGTCCACTTGCATCAGCCTTGAAAATTTTCACTAGAAGAGCCAGCTGAGAATTATTATCTGCTGTTTCTGAAGCTGAACCAACAACATCCCGTATCAAAAGTCTCAAGTAAAACTGGCTGCTCTCAGAATCACCATTCCAAAGATGATGTGACTTATCTGGATCAACCATGTTTTTTTCAACTGTCTGTAACTGCAAAAACATTTAAAAATAGTTCTCAGGTAATTGTCCTCTATTAGGTAATTCCAATGTTGCTACTGTCATCACATTACATCATTTGGATTTCGTGTGGCGTTCTGAAAATAAGATTTACACAACACTGTGCTCATCTATCTATGTGTTCAATCCATTACTTTAAGATCCAAGTAACCAATCTAGCCAGGCTGCGTTCCTGGATTGACAAGGTCTTAAATATTCTGAATTTGGGAAAAAAAAAAAAAAAAAAAAAAAAAAAAAAAAAAAAAAAAAAAAAAAAAAAGCAAGCAAGCTCCACTTTTACTGTATTATTTTTAAGTGACCTAAACCTCAGCTTTTGAACATTTGGTGCTAATGGTACAACAGTACCAGAAAAACAAGTTACTACAGCCGTTGTATAATCTTGCAATAGGCAATGAAACAAAGTAGGCATGGATGTAAGAAGAATCAAAGACGCCTTGTGAAATAAAGTCACCTATCTTGTTTCCTAGAGAAAGACTTACCCTTAAATAAATCTGAGAATTAAAAAAAAAAAAATCCTGACAGCTAATCAATGAAAGGAGTTACATGCTAGTAACTAGCATGCTTAAATTCTTAGCTTAGCTTTCTAAGGGTATGAGACAGGAGTAGTTAATGTGTACTTTGATGAATCCCATCATCCAACATGAGCCAAACTTAACAGAAGGGTGGACTTTGCAAAGATCTTAACTGTCTACAAGATTCATGAAAACAGGCAACCAGACAGAGAAGACAGTACCAAATTTAGTGTCTCCATTAATGAGAAAGACTCTTGTATGTTTGAGTACCAATATTAGACATCAGACAATCCACAGAGCTGAAAGATGTTCTAAACATTCTGATGGTGAGAAAAACTTCAACACAAGCTTACATCTGATTTGATTCAGACAGCCAATGACGCAGAAAACAAGGCTTCACCTGTGGCACCGCTCACAGCAGGCTTAAAATTTCAGCTTACATTGGTCCATTGCTAGAAGGAACTTGAACTTGCAAGTAGAGGTAAGTCTCCCAGTTCTATGCTGATCAGGATGCAAAAACAGATTTCCGGAGGCAATTCAGGCATCTGCAACTAAGCATTTGAAAATTTTGGGGTCGCTTAAACAATCTGCCTGGCACTTCCAGAAATCTGACCAGGCACTCTAACAAGAGTGCTGCCCCCCAAAATAGTCTGTTGCATCACCTATCACCAATCAGGGTACATGAGGAAAATGCAATTTTAAAAGGTGAAGTTAAAGGGTGATAACACATTTTTAAAGCCAAAAAGAAGAGAGCAACTACCCCATTTCACCCCATACCTAGGGTCAACCTCTGAGCCTCAAAGTAGACTTTGTGTTAAGCATTTTACTGACAAGTGATAGTGCTTGAAATAGGTCAGTCAGTCATAAAAAAAGAGAATTCTCTAATTAGCTATACATTATCTTTGTTATCTTTATAATGACCAATCATCACTTAAGATGAGAAAGGTAAAGAAAGGTCATTGCTTTCCCCACATCATTCAGCCATGTGAAATGAGCCCTCCAATCTAAAAGCAACATCACAAAGTCAGCAACCTACTGCTCTCATAATTTTCACAAAAGGACTATGTTTATGCCAAGCTTCTCCCCAAAACTTGAAAGCATGGTGGGATCCATAATATACCTTGCCAAGAGATGTGGCACTACACCAAACTGAAAGCAGCTTTCAGAAGTCAAAATAAAATAACTTGAAAACAAGTATAGCAGTTGCATACACATATGCGGAACAAATCACAGCACCACTGCTGCCAGGAACGCTGGCTGATGTCATTGCAAGACCAAGCTCTATGATTTTTGGAAGGTCTTGGTGACTGGTCGAGGATCCTGATGACTGGAAAAAGGCAAACATCACACCCTTCTTCTGGAAGGGCAAGAGGGACAGTTCAACAATGCAAAAGGCTGCTAAGTCTGATGTCAGTCCCTGGAAAGATTATGGAGCAAATCCTCCTGGGAGCCACCTACAGATGCTTGGAGAACCAGAAGGTGATGGGAAGCTGCCAACATGCATCTATCCAGGACGAACAATGCCTGACGCATCTCATAGCTTTCTGTGTTGAGATGAGTGGCTCTGTGGATGAGGGCAGAGCAACTTGTTTTGACTTTACGAAGGCTTTCAACAAGGTCACCCACAGTGTCCCTAGAGCCAAACTGGTGAAATAGAGTTTGAATAGGTTGACTGTAAACAGAGTGGGAAGCTAGCTTGACCACTAGACTCAAGGGGCTGAGATCAGTAGTCCAAAATCCATCTGGTTGGAAATAATTATGTTCCCCAGGGGCTGATACCGTGGCCAATACTGTTTAATGTCTTCACTGACAATCTAGGCAACAGGATGAGATGCACTGTGAGCAAGTTTGGATACCAAGCTGGAGAGGGCTGCCCAGTGAGGTTGTGGGATCTCCACCCTTGGAGCTAGTCCAAACACAACTAGACATGGCTTGAGCAACCTGATCTAAGTTGGCCGTGCTTTTAGTGAGGGTTGGACCAGATGTCACTTCAAAATGAAATTATGACTACATTTTAGGTAAATGAAAGTAAATGGAAGCAGTTAAAAACTCTTTTTAAAATTGAGATATTTACTTTTAATGTTCATTTCTGGCCTATTTTCATTCAAAAGGAAATACGTTCAACTTTTGAACCAGTTTTAAAAAGGCAAAGAGAACAGCTCCACACTTTAAATCTCCTGAAATGGTATTTTCACAAATTTTACATGCTGATGAAACTAAATCCGTTGAGGTAAAAGCAGAGACTTTACTTGTCAACTGTTAATTAACAGGTTATCTCTCAAACCAAAGACCTCTGTCTCAATCTGCAACAGGAACTAATGATCTGGATTACACTGCTGTTCAGGACCTAATCACAAGGTCTTTTCCCGACAGACACTTGTTTTCAAGGAGTATGGAGCTTTTTGATAATGCCCCGAGCAAAGCTCGTACATCACTTTTCAAATGCTGGTCCCATTTTTCCCACCAGCTCCAGATGAGTAGCTCAGTGAATTACTATCACCTACAGAACTCACCTTCATTTTTCATAGCTGCTACTTTGCTATGACATGAGATTAATTCACTTTTCAATATTAAAAGCAACAGAAATATTTGTAAAAATCCCTACTGTAAGAACTGCCATGGTCCCAATCATTGTAATACCTGAATCTCAATAAATAAAGCCTTCTCCACAGCACATTTCAAAATCATCCACGGGTCACTTCCGCCTTGACCTATCACACTCTGCGCACAAGAAGAATAGCGAAAAAAATAAGGAGCCGTAAAGCTCTGATAGCACACCACCACCTACGGTAGATAACCCCACATGGTGATTAGCACAAACAAGCCATAGGTACAGCACCTTTGTTACTGTTAGTGCTACAGGAACATACTCTTTGTTTATACTACAGCGGCAGCTAACTCAGTCAGGGACATATCCCATACCTTACATCTTGTATAGACAGAGGAGAAAAAGAGTAAACATAATTCCCTCGGGATAGTAATTAAAAGAAGCATATTCACTTGATCTAATTTAGGTACCTCAGTCAGGATGCTCACCTGACCACAATTTCCATATAGCAGAGAGTGTGGAGCAGCCCAAATCCATGTTTGCAGGGATGCGTGTGATTCTCTTAACGTCCCACAGAGCCCAGAGTCTGAACTAAGGTTTCTCTAAATATCCAGAGGTACAGTGGTGTCAATGCCTCTCTCAGTTTAGTCAGAATAAAAATAAACCAGACAAACCAAACAAGGAAGGTAGAGTGGAAAGATGAGAAGGAAAATGCACAAAGTTTAGTAGGAGAATGAAGCCCAGCTAGCTATTTATCCAATTAGTTCCTAATGCTCATTATTTCTAAACATCACCATTGCATCAGTGGCCACAGATTTTTTGTTACAGCTACAGTCTTTGAATTACAATCACATTTCAGATGAGCAATTTAAAATTCTTGAAAGCAAGCTGCATTTTGTGTACCACTGATGTTATCCGCGCCGTGCCAAAGCCGTACCGCTTCACACGCTTCGTGCGTTTTCCTGTGTACATACGAGCGTGGGAGCTGCCGCCACCACAGGCAAGCAGGAACAAAAACAAGTTTAAGAAACATCACATATTCCCATACGATAGGGCAGCCTGAACGCAAGAGCAAGCGGCTTGTAACTTCTCCTTCCAGTGTTTTAGACGGGGAATTTCCAAGTGATGTGTAAGAGAACTGCTGTAAGCCGAAGTTAAAGATCACAGGTACTACAGAAAGCGCGATCTTACTTTCACGTTCTGCTGGGTGACAGATGTCAAAGTGTCAACTGCTATGAAAACCATTTAATATATTCTTAATGTTTAGGGAACCAAATCAAGTATCTCAGCCTCATGTTGTTTTCTTAATTACTACATGCCGTCGTGTGAAGTCGAGACCAAGGAAAGCCAGTCTATTTACAGACAAAACACTTTACAAACTTTAACTGCAGAAACCAATTCAATTCCTCCAAACCCTAGCTTTTCAGAGTAACTACAAGAAACAAAATCTCCATCCTCACAATAAACAAGGGTCTCTTAACACGTCGGCGTTACCTCACCTCGCCAGGGCTCTCCCTTGGGTAGACAGTGAGCTGCCTGAGCAATGACACCGGGATTTCTTCCCCTCGCACAGCAGCAGTAACGCAGGCAGCAGCCCCAGCAGCAGGAGCTACCGTCGCTCCCGGCAGCTCTGCCCCGATTGCCGCCTCCCTCGCCCCGCTGACAGGCAGCGGAGCTCACCGGCCCCCGGGAAGAGCAGTTCCCATAGAAACGCTGGAGCGGCTCCCGCCGGGGACGGGACTGCGGCGGGGCCGGGGGCAGCCGCTGCCCAGCCCGGCTGTCTGACAGCGCCCGGCCCCGCCGCCGGCGGGGGGGGACTCTCGGCCTCGCCGGGGGGGTCGGGCAAGTCAGCCGCTCGCCGGCTACGCGAAACGTACGCAAAACGCTACTTTTAAGAGGAGAAAAAAAAAACCCCAAACCAAACAAAACCCAAACCGCAAACTCCCACCATCCTCAAAGAGGGACACAAAATACAAATAAAGCGGCTTGGCGTAATAGAAACCTCGACTGTTTCTCTCGACGCCTGCCCCCTGCGCGGGCGGCTGCTGTGCTTGCAGGACGGCAGAACAGGCGCTTCCCCCACGGCAGCACCGAGGCCAGCCGTGCCTCGCCGCCCCGGCCCGCAGCGAGGCCCCGCGGGGCGGCCGGGCTGACAGCTCCGCGCCTCCGGAGCTCGCCCCCCTCCCCCCTCGCACTGCACCTCGCTTCCCTTCTCCCGGCCGCCCCCCGCGGCCTGGGGACGAGGCCGGTCAGGACGCGGCCCCGCTCCTTCACGAGCGGAGGAGCCGCAGGCCGCCCCGCCGCTTGTACCTGTTGCGCTGCCCGTGAGCGCCTGCTCCGCACGGGCTGCCGCCTCCTCCGCCTCCCGCGGCGACGGCGTCAGCCCCACAACATGGCGGCGGAGGCGGGGGCCGCCCGGGAAGGAAGAGGGGGGAGGGAGCCGCGCTCGGCGGGCACGGGCCGAGGGCGCCGCTGGGTGCCGGCTCCGCGCCCCGCGGTCGTGGGTGAGGGCGCGGGGTCGCCGCCGGGCCTTTGGCGGAGCTCGACCGCGTTCTGAGAGGCGGGGCAGGCAGCCCCGGCGGGAGGGGGACATCGGTACTTGGGGTGCAAGGCCGGAGCCTAAATGAAGGGTCGCCTTGCCCTGGGGTGCTGCCTCCCGGGCCTGGCCCAAGCCAGCCGAACGGTGCTGCTGNGGCGTGGGGGTCGCGGGCAGCGAGCCGCGCTGCAGCCGCCCGTCCGCGTCCTTCGCTCTGCGGGACCGTCTCTGCGAAGTAATAAACTGCCGTTTAAAGACCTTAACTGACAGAAAATGTGCCACATCCTTACTAAATCTTTTTTTCTCACTATCGATTCCAACCGCTGCCTTCCCATCTGCCCCATAAATTATTTTTTCTTTCGTTTTCTAGCTGTATATATTTAGAAAAAAAGGGTATTAAGCTCAGTCCTATCTTGACTGTTAGTTTGTGTGGAAGCTGAAAAGCTAACGCTTCTGGTTTGATCGTTCTGCACGAGCAGGACTCCCAGACTAAGCTAATTTTTGACGCTGTGCACCCCTGGGAGAGGGATGACAGCACCCTTGGGAGCTCATCAGTGGGAAGCACGTCCCACTGGAGCGCTGGCACCGGGCAGGAGGCCGGCACCAGGAACTAAACTCAGGTCGTGCCGGGCACTGCTCAGCATAAGGAAACACACAGGGCCTCGGGGATTTCTCTTTTAAAAAATTAAAGATGCCTGTGGAAAAGAAATGCATGAAAACTGCCATCATTTTTAAACATTAAACATTTTCCTTCTTCAGCAAGTGGATCTTGCTATGTAGGGAAGATTACAGCACATTCCTGCTCTGTTTCTGCTGCGTAGATAATTACACATCACCTTCGTACAGAGCAGCTTTTTCCACTGACTCATTCTTCTGGGTTCTTAATGAGCCTTTCTAGATTGTTACACCTTTTATCATTCATCGTGACTCCAGAATAGCCGTGTTACTGTGCCGTGTAATGGCCGCTGTCACATACCAGCACATGCTGCTCCTCCGTATTTTTGCTTAACCATCTAATGTTTGCATTTGCTGTTACAGCTGCCACATTGCATTGGCAGCTTGCATTCGTATTTTTATCCCTCGTGATCTTCTCAGCCCTCTTCTGATTCAATGCTTTTGAAGATACTGTGTTCTCCTTCCTTACTCCCAGCCCAGAAGCACCCTTTGTATTTTTGTTCCTATGCACAGCCAGCAATCTCATCTTGTATGTGTATTTATTTGCCATGTAGGTGGATTAAAACACATGTTGCTGACTTTGTGATTTAAATCAGCCGCTGACTCTTGGGCTGTTTCAAAGCCGTCTGCAGATTTCATGAGCAGTGCTTCATTTAATTCCAAATAATTGACTGAGCTAATAGAGCAGCCCTGGGTCAAGAACAGACTCCTCTGGAGCCTCATTAAAAAGTCTCGCATCTGACGTTTTTCATTTGAATTACTTTCTAATGTCTCTTAAAATGCAGCCTTTAATCCGTTTACTACATGTAATAGTGACATAGCACAGTTCTAAACGTGACTTTGTTGTGTAGGCAAGACCTCCAACCTGCTTTGGATTGAAGGTAAGTACTTGCATCAGACCTAACAGGCTAAAGGTTCATTAAGGCTGTTGTAGAGAGGATTAAGATAATAATAAACCAGATAGACATGGTTCTTCTCCTAGGAACAAAAAGATAAGGTAACTGATTACAATAGTTAAGTATTAGGAAGGGCAGTGGAACAATCTGTCAACAGAAGTCTCTCAGAACAGGTTAGATAGATATCTGTGAGGAGTTAAGTAAATACAGTTGGTCCTGCCTTGAACATTGAACTAAGTGTCTTCTCAAGGAACCTCATGGCTCTTTTCTATAATTAATCTTACTGCCAGGCGAACGGACTTGGGTCGTCTACTGTGTGACATTGTCCTGCTGGACAAAGGCCCTGCAGAAAACCAGGGGGGAAGAGTTGGGAAGCTGTGCCATGGACCCGGTACGTGGCAGGGCATGCATTTTGTGCATCACGATCACAGGGAAGATGAATCATAGAGGGTGAGTTTTAAGGTGTATCTGGTTGATTTTAATTTTATATGCAGTTCTGCAACTACTTAAGCCTATGGCTAGGCTAGAAGTCACCTTTAGTGACTCTCGTTACCTGCTTTGCTGCCTCTGTTGCCTCTGCTGCAAATGCCAGCAGAAACAAGGGAGATACCTGCAAGCCGTAACATCTCAGCTTTGAATACCACTTTAGAACACTACGTGCAAATTTTGTACCCTAACAATGTTTAAAACTATTAATTACATATTTTGGTATTGCATGTTCTTACTGTTAAACATTCCTCTCTCCCCACACTAGATAATTCATTTGCTAAATAAAGGCAATAGTGGTTGGTTTTGGTTTTTTTTTTTTAATATGCAGATTTGCTGATCTGTGGAGATGAAGGAAGATATATATGCCTTCTTCACTGCTGTGATATCGAAAAAAATCCCGAATTACTTCTGTACTCCTATCTGAAAACATACTGCCATCTGAAGATAAGTTATTAAAGTTTTTTTTAAAAATGACAACCAAATATAGTGCTTAACTATTGCCTTTGAGGTGACAAAGTGCACAGAGCAGGAACTGTATAAAGGACATTGGGGTAGTCGATTCTGTAAATATGACAGAGGGGGAAGGACCCATCTGTGTTATTGCTATGTGAGATCCCTATAGAAAAGCAGCAATGGAGCTCATTTTGAGATAACTACAGATGTTGCCTAATACCTCCTCTGAAACAAAACTGAAGCCAGGAAAACCTGCAATCCTGTGAGCTTTGTTGCCTGGGAAGGGAGAAGTCAGAGAGAATGCAAAATTCAGCTGCCTCCCTAGAGAACAAACCTTGTGTCAGTAATTAGCATATCAAAGCTTTATGTATTCTTCTTCTAGACAAGCTGAATGCTGTTTCATCTGCATTACCACAGTCAACCGGAGCTAATCGGAGGTATTAGAACAATAAATACCGGTAAGATTAATTAGTTAGCAGGAAGAGGAGCAGGACTCACAGGTTGCTGCGAAGACATCCTTGAATGCAGCAGCCCCTCAGTCACGCTTCCTTGTAGTTGGAGCATGTAGACATCCAAAGTTTAGTGCGAGCTATAAAAAATGCATCCTTAAAGTGAAGCTGAACTCTTACCCAACCTGAAGAAGACTCTTACAGAGATGTTTTTGTAGAGATGTCTGAGACACAAGCTACTTTGTCTAATTTTTTGTTTTGTTTTCGTTAGTAACTACATTACCATTTCTTTAAAATGAAGACATTTGTTCTCTGGTTTGCTAGAATGAAATTTGTTTCCATTCAGAGTTTGACTACCGCTTAAAGTCAGTTCAAAAGAAAAACACTCTACTTTTATGAAGGTAGAGTTTCTAAAGCCACTGTTGCCTTTGGGCATCTCAGGGTTTGGGGAGAGTGTTTTTTGCAAGCTCCAACATGCAGTTTTTGCGGCTGATGTCAAGTATTAGGTGAAAAAAAGTCCCTTGTGGTGGCAGTTAGTACCCTTCTAGCAAGAAGCAGACAATGCCAAACAGCTTAAAACTGCAGGAAATAATTTGTTTGTCTCAGAAATCCATTAAGGTGAGGGTAATTACTTTATAATAACTGATGAGTAACAGAAAAAAACAGTTGAAAGGAGAAGAAACCAATGGTATGATAGCACAGAGGCAGGGTTGCAGCACAGCAGCTGCCCAGAAGAGACCAGTTAAGATGAAATGTGAGGGAGAAGCAGAAAAGGATCTACTATAAGGAATGTCTCATCCTCTAGTATTACTATGTTATCATTTACTATCCTGCACATCCTTGTCATATCTAAGCCAAAACCAACATACAACAGCAAAAGCTAACAAGATATAATGAAGATGGAGAAACTAGAAATACTAAAAGTAACTCAATGTTCACATTAAGGCTTTACTTTTTAATCATTATCTGCACTCCATTCTCAATTTCCTGTTACAAGCAGTTTTGGTGTCTTTAGAGTAATAAGGGAATAAAGATCTCCACTGATAGCAAAAGAGATTATGAATAAAGTTGCTTAGCTTGAACTGAGTGGCAGTGGGTAATATGACTTCTTCCCTTCTCTCAGTTTACTCCATAATATTGCTTATTTTCTCTGCTGTGCTGCAGGAAAACACACCAAAAATCAATGCTTTATTCTCCCTGTCCAAACTCTCTGACCAGGCAGTGTCTAAGCTTGTTGACAGAGATGGTTCTGCAAGGGTATGTTTAAACCATATAAAGTTATGCCAGAACATAAATGAACACCAGAAATCAGTTACTGCCAAGAATAAGCCACGCTTTGTGTGCAGTTACTGATCAGGGATCAAGGAATGTAAAGAAAAGCAATGACTATTTCTGAATGGTCAACAAGCAATAATTGCAGCAGTGATCTGCACAGGTTCCTCGTGTGGAGTCCTGTTTAATTTTTCTTGCTAATGAGAGGCATTTCCTCATCTGGAGAGTTCAGCTTGTCCCAACTATAAAGAATTACTTAGAAACAGCCACACCTACCTGATGTGTGACAGCTCTGACCCCTTTATTAGATTCAACTTTATTATTCATGCTAAACTTCCTTTTGCACCTCCTCTTTCCCCCCCTCAGCTAATACAGAAGCAACGAGCACTCAATGCTGCTGCCAGGTTTCATTTTTACATTAGCATTCACCGTTTTCTTCCTCTTGAGCAAATGCTAGATATTGTCTTTAGCCTAGGTCTTTATTTAAATCTGGAAACACGAAACACAATGGGATAAACAAAATGACAAGTTAATGTTTACTTTCCAGACCTAACACAACAGGGCTGATGCATTTCTGAGCGATAATTTATCAAAAAGGTATAAAAGGCACAAAGCACATGCTGCATCAAAAAACAGTACTTCTAGTAATGCTGGTTTGGTTTCTGAACTAGAAACCCACACAGTTTTTAAAACAATAAATGGTACACGGTACTGTATTCATTTGCAAGATTTTTTGTTACCTAATAGCTGTATAAAATAAAATATTCATGTACCAACTTTGTTCCCTGCCAAGCACCGATATTATTCTGTAGGGGATAGAGAGCTGGTTCAAAGAATGGCGAAGGCTTCTTTGCCTACTGCACTGAAATCATTTTAAGATTTGTAGAACATATATCTAACCATAAAGAAAGTAGATTTCCAGACAGGCCAGCAGAGTGTGTTCTGAAGGAAGGCAGCGCTGACTCACGCAGACTGAATTATGGCAAATAAAATTTTGCCAACTGCTGAGCAGACACAAGAGTTTCACTTGCAAAACCTAGCTGCAGTGCAGGCAGTCAGAAATATGCAAGTACCTATGAATTTCACAAGTTTCAAGTGCTGACAATAACACAGTAGTGGGATTAAGCAAAGTTATTTGTTGCAATTTGCAATCCTTATGCTATAATTAGTAAATAACACCTTGGTAAGCCAGAGCTGCAAGTTCATTTTAGATGCCTTTGTTTCTCCACACTCACGTTTTAATGCAAGCCAAGAAGCCAGTCTAATCCCAACAGGCTGGTATCATTACTGCATTTGTTATAAATGCATTTTTTCACAAAGCTTTCAGTTTTAGGTGCTAGAAAAATGTCATTGGGTACATATTGTTAGGTTACGTGATAAAAGCTTGTGTGCATGCCCATAGGGAAGACCAAGTAATACCCAGCCCAGCTACTCATCGCAGGGGCCATCAGCCCATTAAAGACCCATCTCCACAAGGCCAGAGGAGCACAGGGGCACGATGGCAGGGCACAACCCAAGTTACAGACTCCTGAGGAGTGAACATCTTGCCCAGGCCTTTCCCAGGGCTGTCCCAGCAGAGCCATCAGCCCCAGTGTCCAGGTGTGGAACCCATCAAGGTGGGTCTTGGGACCAGCTCTCCAGGACTATGGGGGTTACTGCACGGGGGGTGTGCTGCACTTTATGGGATGCAGGGGAAGGGCATTTTAGCATTGCACAGGACTTATGGAATGTTTAAGTCGAGGAACCAAGGTGATTTGGGGAGGAGCAAGTGTGGGAGATAGAGGGGCCTTAAGGGATCGTACATTCAGGTGCCAGCAACTGAGGAGACTGGAATCCAAGGACCAGTACTACTCTTAAGTAGCGTACCTCATTGTGTACCTCTTACCTGAATTTAGTGAGGTTCTCTGGAATTACGTGTTGCTGTTAAAAGTTAAATGATATAAGAATCAATTTTGAAATAAATCATCTCAGATTGTTCAGAACGTTTTGTGAGTTGCTGTGAAAAGGAAAGTTTTCCAGATTCACAGATTTCTGGAAAGATGCAGGCATGCTACAGAGGAAATAAGTACTATGATAAAGACAGGCAAAACAGTGTAAGAGAGTAATGTAGAGTACGATTAATAACATAATTAATAAAACCAGGGATTCATTGACAGGGCAAACAGCTCACTCTGGTTTTAAGACAGCTTGGGGAAGTTTACACAAAAGCTCTGTGCGGAATGACCGAGGTTTCCCCTGTGACTCGCCTGCCGGGTGTGACGCTGACAGCTTGAGGCGCTACCGCCCCCGTCCGCCTGACGTTCTGCTGGACTGTTCGCCAGACGCAATAGGAGCAAAGACAAACTCTTCTCCCAGCTCCTGCAAATGATACCACCACGCAGTGCCTCCAATCAGCGGCTTAAAGTTGCTGCATTCAGAGGGCCGGATCTAGGTTTGCAGTCTTTCGCCAAAACTCAGCTGACCTTTTCGATTTAGGGGATTTCGGCACTTGAAAGTTGTTTTTGAAGAGAGCTAGGTCTTTCCGAGCAAGTCACTTTGTAACTCACATTGACATTACAGTTTAACAGAGTTCAAGCCACCCCTGAAATCAACGGAGTGTGAAAAGAGACCATACCATCAGCCACTAATGCTTCACTTCAATTTTGGTACAAGCTTCGTCTTGCTTTCATGCTGCTTCTTGCTTTGGTAAGGGAAGCCTATAACAATTTGCTGATCTACTTCACTGATGTCCTCAGAGCCTTTCTTTAAAATTCATTTGCCTGAAGAATGCTATGATGGTTAGGCTGCAGTTATTAAAACAGCATCAGTTGTCTAATAAGTAATTATTGTAATATTTCTGACCAATAATCCTCACCTGTTTATCTGTTACCTTTAACCTTCCACTCTAAATAGTTTAAGACAAAATTATCTTTTTGTCCTGTCTTAGCAGTGTCAGGAAAAGGGCTTTCACTGCCTAACAAAATAAATTAATTGACACTTGGCACTGCCAGTCCTTCCAAAGAGATACTATACTATGCCACATTCCTGCGGTTGAATTTGCTTTTTCTTTCTGCACTGGGATCATCTTGATTGGATGCCACTGCTCAGATTCATATCTTGGCACTTAGCGAGCGTATTAACTGGAGTGACAACTGCAAATAGGGCAGTTACAACCTGCTAGAAATACTGTGCATACAATAGCTGTGTCCCATGTTTCTGCCATGCTGAAGTCCTGGACCGTTTTGTCTTACAAGGAGCCAGCTCAGTCCTGCCTAAGTAGCACTGACTAGATTGAGAGGATTTAAAAACCGATGAAAAAGAAACTCTTTAATACAGAGTCACAGCAAGGGAAAGGCTTTGTCACTGTTATAAGGACATCAGAATAACAATAGATTCCTGGGAAAACTCGCAAGAGCTTTACTTAGCATCCTGAAGTCTTCATCAGTCCTGGAGTGGTAAACAAGGAACAAGTAACTTCATTGGCATTATTCCAGGTCAGTCTACATTAGCAAACTCTGCATTGTCCAGGTTACAACAGAGAAACTCCATATACCTGTGCATCCCCACACTATCCTTGACTTCAGCCCTCAGTCAGAGAAACCATACAGGGAAAGCACATACCAATTCTGCAGCTATCAGGCAGCTTTGAGCTTGCAATAAGTCAATTTTAGGCACAAATCCATAGAAAAGATTAGTTCCAATACTTGCACTATTTATTTTTCACCAGACCCCCAACCTTTTTCAGTGTAGAAGATGAATAATGCTTGCAAGATGAATGGTGCTTATTGAATTGCTACTTTAAAGTTTTTATAAACTTTATTATTCATTGTACAGCCTTGGGCTTTATTTAATACATACCATTAAGAACCAGTGCTGAGTAGAAAAATATTTTAGTTATTTTTCTCTTGGGTTTTTATGTTCTTCTTACCGTAATGGGTGCTTCACAAATGCAGCTTTTTCTTCAGAAGATTCCTGAGGCAAGTTAATATTAGCATCTCCATCTTACAGATGAAGGACAGAAAGGTGGAGCAATTTAAGCAAGAACACGTCAAACATCTGCTATTTCGGGATATTTCTCTTGAGACACAAAGGCCTTACTTGAAGGACTGGCTCTGTGTAGCTGTCATGGTTTCATTTGAAGCTGGATGTGTTTTCCTTCCACACCGCCCATCACACATAAGTCAGCACTGCAGAAACGAAAGGCTGGTACCGTGCGGAGCGATTTAAGTCATCGCTTGCCACCATCCCACCTTCCTTCTGTTCCCAGCCATATGTTCCCCTCCCCTCCCCTCCCCTCACACCAGCGCTGGCACCTGCCTGACTCCTTCAGGGAGCCAAACCCAGAGCAAGGAATAAAAATCTGCTCTCAGTTTTTGACAAGTTACGGAATAAGCTTTGTATTTATAACAATGTATTACTATAAAGTATATTTTAGTTTACATTACTAATAATTCTAAAATAGCTATTTTATTTGATTATTAGTGATTGTATAGTCACATCTTAATTTACATAATGCATAATTATAAGTTTATGAAGTCATTATTACAGTTATTATTGCCATTCTTTATAATTATTTATATATGATTTTAAAACTATTTTAAATTATATGTATAATAACAAAACCAGATAAGCTTTTGATAACCTAGCAACAAGCAGGGGAAGCACCGACCATAGCAGCCCCTATCACAAACAGGCCCTTCAAACAAATTTCACTTCTCCGCATCCATGATCAATTAATTACCATGATCAATTAATTACCATGATCAATTAATTACCCGTAAAATACTTTCCACCTAACGGGGTTCTGCCCGCGCTCCCCCTCACCGAGGCCGCCATAATTCGCTCCCTCACAGCACCCGCTCCCGCCCCCTTAAGGGTTAACGAAAGGACACGCCCCCTCGCCCTCATTGGACACCTATTCCCCTGCCCCGCCCACCTCTCGGCGGGACGAGAGGAGGAGAGGCGGGTCTGTGTTAGGGGGCGGGGTTTGCGCAGGGCGGGAGTGAAGTGCGGGGGGTGTGTTGCGCATGCGTCCTGGGGAGGCTGTGCGTGAGGGGGGCTCCGCGGCCGGTCGCCGGGCGGGATGTTCCGGCGTCCCCCGCGTAACTTCCGCGGCCGGCGGCGCGCGGCCTCCAGTGGCAGCAGCGACGAGGAGCCGGAGCCGCCCGCTGCCTCTCCGCCAGCCCCCGGCCCTGGCTGCGACTCCGAGCGGGAAGCGGAGTCTGAGGAGGACGAGGGGGAGTCCCCCGAGGGGACCAAGGCCTCCGCTGCAGCGGAGGGGCCGCTGCCCTCAGAGAAGCCTGCGGGAAGTCCCGGGCGCCGGGTGGAGACTGGAAGGGCGGCTACGGGCCGAGGGCCGCGCCTCGCCGGAACCGGGCCGGGCCGGGGGGGAAAGGAGCTGCTGAGCTTTGGTAGCGAGGAGGAGCGGGAAGGTAAGGGTTCGGCGGCGGGGCCTCACCCACCCCGGGGTGGCAGCCGGCGCCCTCGCACCCCGCCGGCTTGGAGAGCAGGGGCTGGGGGAGGAGCAGCCGGGCTGGGAGCTTGGATGGGCGGGCTGGGCCTCCGCACCCCGCGTACGGCGGGTGTCCTGCCTCACTGAGCCCCGGGCTGGTGCCCCGGGGCACGGCAGGGCGCCTTCATACCTCTCTGTGACCACAGAAAGGAATGCGATGCTACGGGTAGGGCTGCTGTGAGGGTTCTTCGGAGAAACGCATACAAACGTATTTTGAAGATGACATGTCTATGTGCTTTTGGGTGGGAGCATTTAAAAGCTGCTTGGAGCTGGAGAAAAACAGAGAAAACAAGAAGATAATATATGATTCGAGGATTAGTGTAGTTAATGATGAACTAGCTTAAATAACTGAAATGTTTAATTGACTGTTCTGGGCTGTTTCTTGTGGCTGGTGACACAAAGTGGGTCAGGGCAGCTTACAGGAGTCACTTGGTGATGGATACAGACTGCAGAGAAACAATACATTTCAACGGGACAGTGTGGGTGTATCGAGGAGGCTGAGCTGCACAGTTTTCAATTAAGAGCTGATGGATCTTGAGTGATAAAGCCATAGAACTAGTTGGACTTAATGCAACCAGAACTTAAGAAAATATGCTGTGCACACATAGAGATTACATGCACTTTATATGCAATACATATATATATATATGCACATATACTGCTCTCTTTGTTAATGATACTCAGAATCATTTCATTTTATCTGGATAGGTGAAGAATATTTTAAAATTAAAAAGCCGTCCTTCAATGAAGTAACCTTTAGAATTCAAAAGAAGGAAAGCCTACTGCCTGCACAGACAGAAATTGAAGAAAACAAAAGTAAGTACTTTTTTCAGTTAAATGTTTTATGGGATACTTACATGAAAATATATTACAAAATCGGTAAGTAAAGAGTGATGTGCAAATACTGCTGATACATGTCTTTCACTTGTTAGTTGAACCCAAGATTCTACTTATAATGGTATTTTAAAGATTTTTTTTAATTTTAATCTATTTCTGCTGAAATTATTTTCCATATGACCTTGGTAAAATGGTGTCAGAACTTGGAGGCTGTTCTTCAGAAGACCTGGGTATGCAGAACCTCTATAGTACATCAGAGTTAATAAACTTATGATAAACTTATACCTCAGGTACATATCATATCTCTCAAACTCTGGGACAACTATGCAGTGCTTATTGCTGTCAAATTGCAGTTTGATCTGAGTATTTGCATTGAGTGAAAACGTAAGCTTAGCAGGACTTTGATAGAACTTCATGTAAACCTTAAACTTTGTGTTATTAAAGAGTTGGCTGTTACAGCATTTAAATATTTTAATTGAATGCAATCAATAGCCGTGATTGTTCTGGTAGTATTCTAGTCCCATTGAACTATGTTAAGTTTCCTACTGGGATGTTTGGGGTCTGTGTGTTTTACAAAGAAGTGTGTCTAAAAGTTCTCTTCTCCTCTGTTGACATCTCTATCGATTCACAGATATACCCTAATTGCTACTGTTAGATAAAAATTAATTAGACTGAGAAATAATTTCCTTTGAAATTGTGATTCGAATGTGATGGTAAAGCTTCTTAGTAACTTCTTATGAAAGTAGACCTTATCCTCTTAGAACAGGTGGCACATTCTGATGATTTGCTGAAGAGGTAGTGGCAGATGAAGAGAAATCAATGTTTTTAAAGAATTTGAAGATAATCACAGACAAGACAGACATACATAAACATTTGTAGTTTAAACAAAGACTCCTTCATTGTTAATGCTAAAAAAAAAAAAAGCGCTTTCTAAATACAGTTTGTAAAGTCAAGGGAGGTGAATCCAAAGATGCTATGAGCTATCAGAGTATTAATCAGTTGCCACCTGGGAACTGATATCATTGCCTTTGTGCCTGTAAATGTGCTCTGTGTCTCTGAAGGACCTTAGTTTAGTACTATCAGAGATGTTTTGATTCAAGACAAGAACTGGCTTGTAAATTACTATCTTGGAGTGTCGGAAGATTTGACATATTTTTATGAGGATAGACTGAGATGGGTAAGTGACCAGTCTTTGCTGCAGCAAGGTGTAAATAGTAACTGGTAACCAGTTATGGCACATGAGATTCCAGCAACTGAAACTAAAGTAATCTTAATTTTTTCCCCTCAACCAGAAATCTGTCAGTTGGAGCCTAGAACTGACAACACCAAAGGCACTCGTGAAGAAGAGGAGGAGGATGATGAGAGTTATTCCTCATTAAATGAGGACAACAACAGCTCAGACTCTGAAAATGAATCCAGCTCCCTACAGAGGAGGAAGGATTTATCACCAGGTTAGTTTGCTGGATTTTTTTTTTTAAAGGTCATTATTTGACAACATTCTTTCTTTGAAGTACATGACAAGTTAGGTGAGATGAATCCCACTCAGCTTAAATCATGTAAGGTGTAGGCATCTTGTTTGTGCTGAATCAGGGCTACCCTTCTTCTGAAAGAATAGTGATGGTTCCCCAATATTTTTGGTTGTGGATGTTTGTTGTATTTCTGTGTTAATTTTGGAAATGGATCAGAAATAATGACCATTGGTTTCAGAAGAAAGGCAGCAAAAAATTCCTGTTTAATGATGCACAAGTCCCTTCATGAGATTAAAATATAATTTCATTTGTGCTGATTTGTGACCTTTGGATTCTTTTGTAAACTCACAAAGTTCAGGAAGCCTGATCTTTTAGGGAGATGGGAAAAAGGAGGACAGGCTAATAGCAATTTATGTAAAAGAAAAAAATCTGAGCTTTGTCTTTAGACTGAGAGCTACTTTTTAAGGATGCTTTTCCATGTCCTTATATTCAACATAGTAAGCTTAATAGAAAAATATCTTGTGCCTTGTATTCAGAATTGTACAGCGATCCTGAACTGTGGTGATTATTGGTATTAGGTGACATTAGGAATGATACAGAATGTTGCTTTTAGTCTTTTGCTCAGATTTTCTTTCTCTTCAATGCAGGTAATATCCCCAGTGCAGCTTGTATTGAGGCTGCTCGGAGGAAACGTCACTTGGCCAGGACACAGGCTGAGTATCTTCCGCTGGACGCTTCAGACAGTCATCAGGTGTCTCGGAGAAGAGAAAGCAGTGACTTAGAGAGTGAAGATGAGTCTGATACGAAGAATCTCAATTTTGTTCCTAAAATGAGAACTCTTAGACAGAGGATGACTGAACACATGGGTGAGTTTGTGCCATTTCTCCCAGTGGTTGTGGCTTTATTTTACTGATGTCTGGAGGAACGTGTGACTTGCCCAGTGAAGAGTGAGTGCGGCATAAGGCTTTGCTCCTCCAGGTGTCTTGGCAAAAGGCTGCACAGCTGGTACTTGGGGTTTATTTGGGACATTGACCTGGTTTACGTATCACTAATGTGGTGATACAGGATGCTTTAAGAAACATTAAAAAAATTATTTTTGGCCTTGTTGACTACAAAAAATTGTCTTGTAGGAGGCACAGCATTTAATGTGAATAAAGTTGCTGTAAATCCTGCCTCCTGCTTCTGGTCTGGTCATCTGAGTGCTCACCCTGCATCGATATTATAACTGTTCTTGAAAAAAAGGGAAAAAAAACAAACCCCTCAACAACACAGCCCTTCAGAAATAAAGAAACCTATTGCATGCAAAGCATATCTGCCTTTTCCATTGCTTTAATCCTCTTTTAGCTGCTTATAGTTTTGTTTATGAAGCACTGGTTAATTTTATTATTTGAATAAGGGTTATTCATCACTACAAGCTGATTATGCAATTCCAATTAATGCTAATGAAATATTTTTGTGTCTATAGTAGAGTGTACATTTTGGAACACTCAAGGATTTGCTGTATATAATGTCACTCACTGTATTATAGTCTGTACTTATACTCTTATTTACATGTATTATATACAACTTTGCTTTGAGACATAAAAAGAAGATGGTTTTGCTCCTTGTACTGCAGTAGTAGTTGTCTGAGAAACGGTATGTTGGGGAAATTAATATTGGTGTTGAATTCTACAAATTCCACTAGCCATTTCCTTGCCTTTCAGTTTGGAAGTCCTTCATCTGCAGATTTTTTAATCTGCTGGTTTTTGTGTGTATCACTTGGGAGATGTGTTGGGAGAACCATTGTTGTTTTAGAGGGAGAAGAACATGAGAGGGGAAAAATAAAGGTTGTAATTACATCTAATAATGATTGTTTTAACTTCCAGTGTCTGAGGGTGATGAATCAAGTGAAGATGAAGCACAAATTAAGTGGGAAGAACAGCAAATAAAGAAAGCCGTTAAACTCTCCCAGGTGACGCATGCTTTCCTAGCCACTGGAAGTTGCTTTTTGCTTATAGGCAAGAGAGCTTGTCTGGAGTACTGTCATATCTCCTTCCTTGCCCTCTCATTTGAGAAGTTTTTAAGAAGTTACACCCTGATTCTTCAGGGAAAAGATGCTTAGAAATATGGGAAGATGATAATGAAAATCTGTGATCCCTGTCTAGCTGTTCAGAAGCAGGTTATTGCTGTCTACCTCCCCATATGTGATGGAAGACTGAAAAGCAGAGAATAAAATTTGGAACTCTGATTTCTGCCCCCCCCTCCCCCCCATCATGCAAGAGATCTTTATTATGCTTAATTTCTGTTGGGTGGCAATCTGAGAGCTCTTTTCACAGTTCAGCAGAATTCTTTGCTTTTTTTTTTTCTTTTTCTGGTAAATAAGTGGCAAAAATAAACTGTGTATCTTCTGATGATCTGGGAGTTTTGTTTCTGGCTTAAATCACCAGACTAGGAAAATCTGAATAACCAGTTCTTTGTCAGAATAGACAACAGTAGAAATTTTTGCATGTTAATATGTGAGTAGTTAGATGTAACTTTCTCCCAGTCCTCTTTCTGCTGCTGAATTTGAAATCTTGTGTGATTGATGCTCTTAGATCCTCATACTCTACTTATTTCTGGAAAATGTTACTTTCTGCTGTTCAGGAAACTGCAGCAATTTTTAGTGGCAGACCTTCTTAGTTATAGACTGGATTGTTTCAACTGATTGTGTTTTGACTAGATTTTAATATACAAACTTCTACTGTTTTAGAATGCAAAGTGTCTTTTAATTTATAAGCTAAAATTCAGTGGGATCCTTTTTCAGTTATAATTAAACTGAGCTGTCAGAGTGAAAAATCCACCTTTTGGTCACTGGCTTTGTCAGAAGGTAGCATTCATATTTATTGGGGAGGGGGAATCAGAAAGTTTACTATGAGAGAATATTAAATGACTAATAGATGGCAAACAATTTTTCATAAATATATTCAAATAGTTATAAAAAGCAAGATATGAGTAAAATCAGATATTATCACTGCTTGACTGTAGTATATTTCTAAATTTTATATTTAGATTCTTGATACTCGCAAAGTCTCAGCTGTCAGTATAGAAGCATTATGCAGTATTGAAAGCTAATTAATGTTTTCAGACCAAGACATCCAACTTAAGTGTACCCGAAATTATAGATTGCTTTGTGCTGTTTATGTCTGTATGCACTAGGGTTTTATACAGCATATATGCACAGTTTTTTATACTTTCTCCTTGATTTTACGTTGTACTTTTCTGTACAACGTTCACTGTATTTAATTTGATGATTGAAATACGTATGTTTATATCATATGCCTTGTGTATTTGAGTGATGATCTATAGACCTGCAGAAGGAAAACTTGTGTAAATGATGTATTAAAAATTAATGCTTAAATTTTTGTAGGAAACTTATGATGATGCTTTTCTGCATAAATCTCAGCCAGCTAAACCAAAGTTTGATCCGTCTGTTTCTCTACCACCTGTGAACTTGGAAATTGTGAAGAAGCGACTGACTGAAAGGTAAATCCTGCTCTTGTGAACTTAACTTTTGAGTTGTATGAGTTTTTGTCACAGAATGAGAGATGACAGCTTTGAAGTCTTATTCTTTTTCCAGACTACTGGAGAATTTTTGGGTGGTTATTTCATGTATAATATGCCTGTTATGATGTCCAGTAGAGTACTAAAAATTTTTAACTTTACTTGGCAATGTTTTGTTGTAGAGGAGCATTTGAATTTTTCAAGAGTGTTTTATCAACTAGAACTTTAGAGAGTAGGTTCATTTAAGTAGAAGCAGCTTTTTATGGTTGCTAGTTTTTGACAGGAGTGTTGATTCAATGTTACATTTACCCAGAAAGCAGAACTTCAGCCAGGGCAGATGGAGCTGGCAATCCTTGCCCTCTTATGGTGGTTCTTATACCAGCTGCAAAAATAGCTTAGTATTTTCTAAAGCAGCAGTAAATTCTCTACCGTCTGTTTAGGCAAACTAGAACCTGCCTTGGTGATTTTTTTTTTTCTTTAGTTGTGTGCCAGGCTGTGACTTTTCTTTAGCAGTTCAGCTGCTGTATGGGCAGCTGCAGTATACTGGGGTGGAAGTGGGAACCTCCAAGAGGGTGTGTGAGGAGGACAGCTGGGGTCAGGCATCCTAAGGTAATCCATCCCCTGGCATCTCTCTGAGCACCAAGAAGCAGCTGTTCTGATAAGTTTAGACAAGTAACATTATACAGTTGAAACATAAATATGCACTATGGACTGGCCCTGAGTTCTCTCTGTATATGCTTTGTTTTGTACTTTTGCTTTTTGCTTTTTGACCTGCTTGTTTAAGGAATTGCAACTAAATTGAACTAAATATTTCTGTGGAATTGTATTCTTTCTTTGACATAATCACCTGAAAGCAATAAGTTAAATGAAGTAGGAATTTAGATACAGAAACAAATAAGAAAAATGAAAATAAGACTATCAAGAGTAGGAAACTTATTCGGAAAATAGCGAGAAGGGGAGAGGAGGAACCTGTTTGATGTAAGCTTTCTAGATGTATTTAATATACTAAATGCTGAAATACTGTTCTTTTGTTTTAACCTGTAGCACAGTGCAGAACAATAGCTTTGTTCAGTTATTTTAATTAAAAAGTGTTCCCTGCTTCAAGGAAATTAAATAAGTTGCGGTCTGTTCCTTGGTTCTGTTAGAGGCTGGCTCAAGCTGGGCAAACACTTGGGATATGTAAGGAGGGAAGAGGAAGCAGAATTATAGTATATGTAAATGTTCCTGTGGTACCTATCTAGTAGTTAGTGACAGCTGTAGACATAGGTTCCTGGGTTTTATCACCTAGTGGAAGCAAGAGTCCTCAGTTGGTTTGTATTTAGTAGTGAGTACATGGTGAATGCTGATAGGTTCTGCTATCCATGCAACTTACGTTAAACTAGGGTGGACATGCTGACATGAGCTGTAGTTTTCCCCAGCTTACATTGGGTAGAATCTATTTAATGTGGTATCACAAAATTTGGCTTTTTATAGGTTTGGGAAGCATGGTGAATTGAGAGATCTAGGTAAAATGTCAGTGGTGCTCCCAAAACTAGCACCACAGAACTGACAGTCGAGTCTCCAAAGCATGATACTTGCCACACCCTATCCTTCTGCAGATGTTGGCAAGGGTAAATCTTTCAATGCTGCTTAGGTCAAATTCAAGTAATATTTCTAGCACAGGCAGAGTTGTTTTTTTTTTTATGTGATTATAATGGGGAAAAGGTTTTGGAAATGTGCCAGCTGTTAACTTGGCAATAGTTTTAGTTGTCTGGGTTTCTCTTTTTCAGGATAACATCATTACAGGATGTACACCGTGCTCACCAGAGGGAGTATGAAAAATATATGGAGGACATTGAAAATTCAAAGATGACTGTTCAGGAGTTAGAGAAGTCTACAGATGCAGCTCTAAATTACAAATTCTACATGGCCATGAAAACATATGTAGAAAACTTGATAAACTGTTTGAATGAAAAAGTATGTATATTTTCCTCTTCTGTTTTTTTTTTAAGATGGTAAAGGTGGATTCTGTAAATGAAAGATGAGGGGATTTTTTTTTTAAATGATAAGAGGTGGCACTCAGAAGAAAAATCAGTGAAAAATAAGTTCTATCAGAAATTTTAATGTAACAGGAAACAAAATAAATGGAAAACAAATCAGCTCTCACCTGAAGTGATGATCAAGGTAGTATAGGTGTACTGACATGAGCTGTGATCTCACCTAGATTCTAGTGGATGAAACGAAATGTTGTTGGAGGGAGTTTTCTGCAGGCCTAGTAACCAGAGCACACTGAAGTTGAATGAGAGGCAGCTCTTAAATTCACTTTTGGGGTCTCTCAAAATGTCTTTTCTCAGGGCTATGTAACCTCATGCTGGGTTCAAGTTGGGATTGAGTTAGCAGAGCTCTGTGAGAATTTGTCTAAGTTATTGGCTGCATCAGTTTCCTGAACTGCAAACCTAGTGTATTTAAAAAGATAAAGATTGGCAGCAGGGGAGGAGCTGCCTGAAGTTTGGCCTCAGTGAAAGTAAACTGCTTTTATCCTCTATAGGTAGTGCTGTCAAATCACACTTATGTCACTTAATTGCATTGCAATTGTGAATTTCTTTACATAATTTCAAAGAGAACAAATATTAGTTAAGGAATAAATTTTCTTTAATGGCTAGTGGCTCAAAAGTAAACTGAAAGCAAACTAAGTGCACCAATAGTGTCCCATTGAACCTTTTGTATGAAGCCTTGGGTAGTCCTGCGATGAGCAACTGGTGTTTAATTTGTGTTTTTCAGTCTTACAAAAAAGCCGGAAAAACTCCAATGACCAGCAATGTACTTTTCAGTCTGTAATACTTTGGTTCTAATTTCACTGCTATACTGAAATCCCATGGAAATAGTTTTTTTTGTTCATTCTTTTGGGATTTTAATTAATTGAAAACCTGATTACTGTTTACTTTATTTCAGCTGAAAGGCATTAATGATCTAGAATTGGCTGTGCATCTACTTCTTCAGCAACGAGCCATGAGAGTATTGAAACGAAGGCAAGAGGAGCTGAAAAATGAATCCGCTTACATTCAGCGTCTGAGAAGTTAGTATGAAGTTAGAAGTTTTTTTTCTTACTGAAACATTCACTCTTTTGGAGCAGAAATATACAGTTACCTTTTGAATCAAGTTTTAAATTTTTGCCTTTTGATCTGCTTTCCCCTTCTCATAGTCAGGAGGTGTGCTCTACTGTACCTCTATTGAAATCCTTACCTCAGTAAGGCCCACAGTACTATTTTTCTCTAGCTGAATAGTGAACACAACATGACCAAGTACATTGTCAATTTTTAGTTATTCAACTCAGCAATTTTTCCATCAATATTTAAAAAGAAAAATAGAGTAAGTTTTTTAACACAGTCAGTTTTCTAGTAAGTCTTAGGTTGGAGAAAGCTTGCTATTGGAGGATTCTGTGACTATATGAAAAAGCAGAGTGTTTACCTGGCAACATTGCTTTCATGTGAGTGTCTTTAAGGCTGTGCGTGTGCTCAGAGTGGAGGTTTCAAACTAGGAGGTGACAGGTGAAGGGAAGGGCATGGAGAAAGAAATGTTTTTATCTAAAACAAAACTGTGGCTTTTAAGTTACTGTGGGAAAAATAATTACAATTTTCTTCTCCCATTTTTTGTTTCCACACTGATGTATTGTTTATATGCCATGTGAATCCTTAGCTGCTGCTGCTGTTTAGGGAAAAAACAACCCAAACCTCCAAATCCAAACCCTTTAAAACTGTTTAGGTGAAGCTAGGAACAATACGCTTGGAGCTGCCGGGTACAGATGGAGGCCAGATGCACCAGTTTCTGGTCACTATTAATCAAATGGGTTCAGTCTTGTCACTACACAGCATAAACTGCTGATCAGAGAGACCTAGCAGCCTGTATGATTTTCATCAAATGCTGTAGTAGACTTACAGCAGGTGTTAGGAAGAAAAGGGTAGTGACATAATAGTTGCCATTAAAATTATTTCACTTCTTTACAGCTCATTACAAATGAGACTGTACTTGGACATTTAACAGCATTTTTAATCACTTTTTATGTTCCTAGTTGTATTTAATATAGTGCAAAGGCTGTTTTTTCTTCTATGATAATACTTCAGTGGTAGTACACTTTTCTCTTTGGCATATGGTGCATGTATCAGCCAGCTAATAGCAATACAGATGAATGGCCCAACTAGAAAATGCTTCCAGTTTCTACTTTTGTCTTGGATTCAAGAATCAGAGTAGAGGTAACAGGGGTCACGCAGTCAGTGGCTGCTCAGGTAGCAGGAGACAGTGGGGACCTGACTAGTCTGGAAATGTAAATGCAATGACTTTGAATAGAGTAAATCAGGGATTTAACTTCCGTTACAGTGTTGGAACCAAACGTTGACAGTTATTCTCATTTATTGCATGGTTTCATTTTTGACATCCAGATGAAGGTAGAACCCTATGCTTGCCTTTCACACTGCTAAGAACCTATTGTGGAAGGCACTAACTTCCTTTTCCAGGATTGGGAAGCAATGAGCATTGACTGGAGTGTCATCAAACTCACCTTTTCCTCAACTGCTACGAGGGAATGACCACATCTAACTGTATGCTGTTAACAAGTAATATTTACTGTGCGTGATTCTGGAGACTGTTAGAGTTTTGATTCAGAGGTTTGATTTTTCTTTGGCTGTTTTCCAAATGAAGAGCAATAGAAGGAGAATCAGTGTTTCCTTACTGAGAAAATAGAAACTTAAAAATAATTTTATTTTTTGCTGTTTCTGTCTTCTGATAGCTGGGAGTGACAAACCAGCTAATGGGGGATTGGAAGGTGATGAGAAGACACAGCTTCTGGAAATGTGTGAACATCGAAGGTAGGTGTTATGTATATGTACACTTAGCTCTGATAAATGTACTGTACGCTGGCTTTCTGTTATGTATGCAGTGATGAATTTAAACCTGTAGGCTTCCTAAATGAGATTATATACAAAATAGGTATTTGCTTTTCAAAACCATCTATTTGTTAATGACATTCTTTTCAAGTTGATTTGAATCTGAATGCTAATAGATATTGTTATTTGAAATTAACAAGTCTTGAATGAGGCTATTTACAAAACTATGACAGAAGCTTTTTCTGTTCTGTTGTAATAAATAAAATTATGATGTTATACAGAAATATATTTTTGTATTTTATATTTTGTATAGGTAGCAAAAAAATGTCAGGCAGTATTGTTGCTGCTGGGGGAGCAACAATTGGTGGCGACGAGTGAAGCAAAGCAATATCTAGCTCCTCCCCGCTCTAGTAGGCAGATACTACATTTTGGATATTACAGTGTTCAGAGACTGCTACTTATTTTGTGCACCCCTCCCCCCACCTAAGTTATTGGGAACTTTGAAAGTTGTTCAGTTGCATTGGTGCCTCAACTCATAACTGTACTTTGAAGTGGCAAGAACTTCAGTGTTTTAATGGATGAAAAATGATAGAATAAAAAATTCCACTTGAAGCAGTCAACTTCTATGCTAGTTGATGTAAATAACTGAAATTATTTATACATATCATACATTATTTTCCTGTGGCAGAGATGCAAGATAGTGATTTTGCCACCTGTTAGGATTCTTAGTGTCCTGGCCATAGTTTTTTGAGCCCAGCTGGTACTTGGGTGCTGTCACAATTATGTGGGTTGTTGCATGAGCGATCCAGAATTGAGATGTCAGTCTGAGAGCTCATTAGGTTCCTGAACGCTAAAACTGTCAGGGACAGTTTCCAGTACGATGTTAGATGTGTAGTGTTCTAGGTAGGATGAGTTGTTAGCCTCATCAGCGGGAATGAGGTGAAGTGAAGGTTATTACATGGTTCATAGTGGAGATCAGAGATGTTTATGTCAGTTTCCAAAGCCTCTTCTGCGGTTTCTGCGTCCTTATGCTCACACAATTACTGTTGGTCCCTGATTGCGTTTCCTTAGGCTGTTGCTTTCACAACTTGCTTTTAGTACATTTTTTGAAGTCAGGTTATTTTTCATTAAGCTTCCTTCTGCATACAAAGTGGGGATAACTCATCTGAGTTAATTACAAAATACAGGACTTGCAGACGGCGAGCGAGAGAGTGTTCAGGAGAAGCAGATCACCATGAAGGCATGTCGAGTGATGATGAGTTGACTCCAACAGAGGTGACTGGGTTCCAGAAGAGCAAAGGTTGGTGACAGTCTTACTGTGATCAAAATCTTTCTGATACTTTTTTAATGATTTTTTCTTTTTTTAGGAAAGGTGAAGAGATACTTCATTTGAAATGCATATTCTTAGTTACACACTGTAGAAAAGAAATGCATCCAGTCAGTTCTGACTAATGACTTGGGAAGAATAGATGTATGGACGTAGATTTCTTTTGGTATGAGTTACTGTGTGGTGGCATTACGTGTTACTGTTTCAACTGGAAGTAAGCTCTGTTAGATTATGCCGAAGCTGATCTGACAGTACTCAGTGCAATGCTACAACGTGTTTTGTATAATCAATTTGTTTTCTGAAGATAGAGTGAATTAAGGATGAGTGTTTTAATTTATCTTAAATGAATAGATTAACAGGAGCAGGGAAAGGCATAATACCTTTTCTCCACACAACAGCAGAAGGGTTTTCATGTCTGAAATTTTATCATTGTGGAATAAAAGTTTGAAACATAGTGGTTGTATAAATCCATAGGATAGATCATGAAGGAACTTGCCTTTTTTTGGTCTTATGACAGTATTTTTTTCTGAAACTAGGTTTTCCAGGGAGGTGGTTTTACAACTAGTTTCATTATCAGGTGTGACAAAGACAAATGACAAATGCAATTATCATACGGATATTTCTTACGTCCTGTAGATGCCTAAACTCTTCAGCTTATGCCTCAATAAGTTCTGTGATTGTTTCTTTTTATTCCCAATGAATATTATCTGTAGATAACGTTTTAGAGGATAGTAGGAAAATCTTTGAAGATGTACGTGCAGATTTTTGTGACATCAGAAAAATCCTGTTGAAATTCCAGGAATGGAAGGAGAAGTTTCCTGACTCTTACTGTGACGCTTATATCGGTTTCTGCCTGCCTAAGCTATTAAATCCGTTGATCAGAGTTCAGTTAATAAGTTGGAATCCTCTTGAGGTAGGTGCATCAGCTGACTTTGTTTTCTTCAAAAATTGTATGTGTGTTTGTGTATTAATATACTGGTGATCCCTGTGCTTCTGGGCATTACTGAAGCAGTTGGCTATAGTCACTAAAGCCTGTTACGCTTCTGGATGTCTAAATGTGCCTTTTCTGCCTTATTTGTCTTAGTTAATTAGTGATATGTACGAGTATTTCTGGCAGCCCAAAGTATGCCTGAGCAGAGGCACACTGTTTGCAGGGAAGTCTTCTGCGTGGGAACTGTGTTATGTGGGTTGTAGGGATGTTCCAGAACCCAGTATAAGTATGTTAACTAGGAGGAGGTCCATGCCCACAGAAGCTGTGGATGCCCCATCCCTGGAAGTGTTCAAGGCCAGGTTGGATGGGGCTTTGGGCAACCTGGTCTAGTGGAGGGTGTCCCTGCCCATGGCAGGGAGGTGGAACTAGATGTCTTTAAAGGGTTTCCAACCCAAACAATTCTATGATTCTATGACTCTGATCCGTTTCTTCTTGTCAAGTCACTTTTTCTATATGAATCATTTTAGTCTATATTAATATGAAAAATGAAATGTAGTAATTTCTATGCATAGCACACTGCATTAGAAATGAATAGATACTGTGTTGGTCTCAGAAATTGAAGTATGTGTTTGGAATCTTCTTAACTTTCTCCCTTCCCCTTACTTCCAGCCCCTTTTGCAACACTCCCTGTAAAAAGAATTCTCCTGAGGTCTTTGAAGACATTTTCACAATCCCACCCTTGACATTCTAGATTTGAATCTAGTTTTCCTGATTGGTTGTTTCAGTCCGTTCTGTGATGGGAGGGGAAATCTGAAATAAAGTGAGAATCTTTGTGGTATCATTGGATGTATTTTTGCATGGAGCTTTCCTCAGTCCTGACCAGCTGAACAACTAATAAGAATGATTTTTCAGCAGAATTTTACAGAATTGGAAGAGATGCCCTGGTTCAAAGCTATAGAAGAATTCAGTGATGCCAAAAATGTATCTGAACCAAAAAGGGATGATGATCCTGATCAAGAAGTTTTGCCTAGAGTGATTGAAAAAACTATTCTTCCAAAAATTACAGGTATAGTAAGATTGTCTTGAAAATGTTTACTGCAGCTAGCAATCACACCTTAAATAAAAGCGATAGCTATCAAATAATGTTAGTTAATAATTGTGCTTCAAGATGTAATGATTACATAGTTCCACAGAGACTGTTAGCTTCTTTTTAAGATTGTGAGAGCTTTTTGTATGTTTAGTTCTGCTACGTTGTAATGCCTTGAAACTAGAGCAGATAACCTCTTTTGTATCATGAATGAAATTATTTTTTTATATATTTTTTTTTTCTTTTTAGCATTTGTAAAGAATGTGTGGGATCCTTTATCTACTTCACAGACAAAGAACCTTATACAACTTTGCAATAATATCTTTGAAAAACAAGTCCTTTCCAAAAATGAGTGCAGTCGAGCAAAAGAGGTAAAAGCTCCTGTGGTATTGGGAAAGGGAGAACCTGATCCACTGTGCGTGCTCCTGTGGGTGCTTAGAATGTTGTCCTGAAGTTGTTCAGTTCTGATTTACTTGTTTGTTTTGTCACTTTATATTAAGAAAACAGTTAAGCATGCAGCTCTCTGCTGTCATTATTGAAGATGATGGCAGATGGGACACTCTTGAGGCAGAAATTAGCTCCTGTTCCTAGAAAAATTCTATTTGTACCTATCAAGAATCTCATCATAGATGAGATATTATTGCTTCACTGCAGTAACAATGGTTAGAATTTAGATTTGCATTTGCATCTTTAAAAATTTGAACTTTAAATGCTAGTAATGCTCCAGTGGTCAACTCCTTTATAAATAAAAGCTTAAGTAAATCTAGAATTTTAAAATTTAAAAATCCCCAAAGGTTAATTGATTGGCTAGGAGAAAGACTGCTCCTGTAGCCTTTGTGTATAATGTAATTACTAAAAGTTTCATAGTCACTCCAATATGCCCTTCAGCCTGATTCCAGTTTTATTCTGATGTGAATCTGGAGGTTTATCTGGTTATAAAACTGGTGAAATGGGTGGATGTTTAGGCCCTGAGTATCAAAAGAAATATTTTTAAGAAAATGTTTATGTCCCCCAACTGAGCCTTCCAAAGGCTGCTGATGTGAAACCATGACTTGAAGTGGTACAACTGACTTGAGCCAAGATACCGTTTGTACAGAAAGTAAGATTAACCAGAACTTTAAATAAAAAAAAAGACTTCAAAAAAAGTAGGTGACAATCGATGGCACCTAAAAGCATGTTACCTAAAAAAAACCCTACTATCATATCTATGGTGGTTTGTGGGGTTTTTTACATAAAAAGCTGTGAAATTCTATGGAGGTCCTATGAGCATTTTATTTTGTTGTTAATCTATACAGTTTTCCTGCCTTGCAAATTAACCTGCAAAAAAAGGCCTCACTTAGAGGATTTATTTTAAGATTATTTCCCTAGGTTAACCCTATAGATAACTACAGCTGTGATTTGTCTCCTCTTTTTAATGTGTTAATGAGCTCTATGTGAATTATATAAAAGTGGCAACTGTACTTAGCTCTAATTATCATATTACACTTCTAGAGGAACAAAATAACCATTGAAGTTGTTAGAAATGGAAGATGAAGTCTGTCTTGTGAGGACACATTAATAATTTCTTTTTTAATAGGATTTGATGAACATGGTTGTCCTAAGAATGAAGAAATCTGTAGAGGAAGATGTGTTTATTCCTCTGTATCCTAAAAGGTAAGCTGACTCTGGGACTCTTTTAGTTTGGTGTTTTTTTTTTTTTTTAATTCCTCTACCCTTCTCCCCCACAGATGTAGAAGAAAAATTGTAGACATCGGTTAACAGCTAATGGGATAAACATGCCTTCTACTGTTTTATTATAGGAAAGGTTATGAAGTCTTATTCCTGTTCATAAACTCTTTCCAGTAAGAGTAACTCCACTTTTTGCTCTTGTAACCAAAAACTTTCCACTATACGAGATCCACAGCCTGGTTTTAGCCTAGCAACCTGTACCTGAGGGCCTGTGTTAGTTTAGGCGATCTTGTCATGTGCGTGTGTCCCTGATTCCTCCTGTCATTCCTAAAATAGTTTATGTTGATACTTATTACTGGACACTATGTCAAGGATGGGAATGAGTAGGAGTCTTGGAGGTGTAGGGTTGGGATACAGGTAGGAGAGAAGCTTTGCTGAAGCTGGTGTAGGATGTTTAGTTCTAAGCAATGCTGTTTTGATCTGAATCCATGGAATGTATTATGTGGAAACACAAGTGTTTCCAGTTGGTAATTTTATTGGCAATTATTTCATAATAGTTGTATTATAAACGGCTGTCAATTTGAACCCATTCCCTACACCTTTATTCTGGCTGTGACTGTCACTGCTGAAAGAATGCTAGAATTAACATTCATCAGGATCTAAGAGATCAATTGTCTGTTTAGCTTTTAAAGCAAACAAACAAACAAACAAAATCCTTATTTTACCTTTTTTCTTCTTTTCATGACTAGCTCTGTGGAAGACAAATCATCACTGTGTTCAAAATTTCAAGAAAGACGGTTTTGGTCAGCTGTTAAGGTAGAGAAAATGTACCTGTGTTTTTCTTTGGAATTTATTTCAGTGAAAATGTATTTTAGTGAAATATATCTTCAGGCAACTCTGATTTGTGGGAGATTAATTCATTTTTATTAGGATGGATAACCGTTTTTCTCATTGAAGGATGTGTTCTCTGTGCAACCTGCATGTGATGATTTAAGAATGAACTACAAATGAACACTTTATTTCTGTATACCCAACTAGTAAGTCATCTGCAAGAGACTGACCATCTGTTCCTGCTGGTTCGTTTTCTTGAGTGGGTCAGCCAGGCCTGTTGGCCTTACACCGTATTAATTAGTCATTGCCACTCTGCTGACAGATTGTCACCCAATACTATGGGGACAGACAGGTTCGTTTGGGGATCCTGGGCAGAATGATGATGGCATTAAGTTCTAGGTACAATTAAAGTTTTATTTTTTTAACAGAATTTTATGATTAGCATAGTGTTTTATGATCAGAGTAGCACTGGAATTCTATAATTGGAATTGGTGTAGCACAATTTTGTAAGTAGCATAGCACAGAATTTATAGGACAGCTTAGCTTATGGATCCTACACCTGGACTCTCTGCAGATTGGGTCAAATCTTAGTATTTGGCTTGCAGTATCAATAATAAAAGTCATAATCTAGACTCAAAACATGTAAAAATGCAAGTCACTTTGTCCTCAGAAGAAACAGGACGGTAGAGCTGTCCCTGGCCACAGGAGGTGCTTGTGGGTCTCTCTGTCCAGCAGCAGTTCTGGTGCCAGTTCCCCTTAGGACTTGTTACTGCCCGATTTTTAGATGGCGCTCCGTGTGCTGTTATGTGTCCCTGTTCTGTGATGGAGGTCATCACCGCTGGTTGGCTGGTGCATGGGGCCTTCGAGGCTTTTGAGGAGGGCAGTAGTCAGCCTAGCACCCAGGAATTTTGAGGCTGACAGGGAGGGGAAGAAATCTGTTTGGTGCACAGGACCTTCATGGCCTGATAATGAAAGGGGGATAATATGTGACCAGCTCGGTCACAGAAAATAGGTATTTGCCTTATAAAATGGTGTTAGTTATGTTAACTCTTACTGTAGAGTGTCATCACTGTGTTCATATAAGCACATCACTATAGGTTTACTTTTGGGGTGCTGAGTTGGGAATTTCTGAATGCCTGTGCTTCAGTTCCTACTTAAGATATGTTTCCTCTAGGAGTAGATTTGGATTCCTACCAAAGATGAGATTTAGATGCATAAAACCCCATTAAAATCCCAGACGATATTCCAGTTCCCCTGCTATTCGTGATGCCTAGCCCTGCACAGACTTGCCGTTGCTGTGATGCAGAGCTTCCTTTCTGTTGTAAAGCCTGGAAAGTTGAATATGTTGAGGTCTCTAGCAAAAGACTTGGCACCTCCGCTCCTGCTACGCAGGAATCTGTCGTGGACAGATGAAGAGAAAGCAAGATGGAACTTAATACTCGGAGGTTAGGACACCTAGCAAAAACCAAGGCAGACTTGGGATTCTGGTCCCACCTTCTAGGACTGTGTGTTGCATTTTCCTGGAAGTCACACCTGGGACCTTTGCCCTCCAGATAAAAATCAAAAGCTAAAAGGAGAAAACTTCAATCTTCACTGTCACAGCTTTGAAGAGGCGATAATGGAGAGTAGTTTACAGTGTTCTTGCTGTGCATATCTGTTGACTAGTTGTCACATCTTTTTTTTTATTTTTTTTTTATTTTGGAGTAGAGGCATGAATTCAGTCACCTCAGGGTAAATATACTGCAACTCATCTGGGTTAAACTTAGGAGCTACTTAATACTTAGACTAGTGTGACTCATCTGTGCTTGAGACTGCTCTCTAGCACTGAGACGCACTGCCATTGTGCAGCTATTAAACCCCATCTTCATCGTGCTGTTAAACCTTGTCTTTCAATATGGGTTACCAGTTGCCATCTTCACAGTGCTTATGAGGAATGACCTCTAAACCATGCCCAGAAACTGCATGGAAGAATGCTCATTGGCTTGGGTGAGAAGTGAGCCAGGAACTCCTCTAATGCAAAAGTACAGGTGGTGGAAGTTCAGTGTTTATACCTGCTATTGCCTAACTTGTCTAGTGCAGGTATAGTGTGTAGCTCAAGTGCTTCTTATTTACTACACTGTGTACTTTCCTGATTAATGCTGGTCAATGGAAGCACTAATTTCTCTTTGATCTAAGCTAGAGCTGCTCATGCAGTTAGATGGAAGTGTCCCATCAGCTACTCCAGAGAAATGTGCCAAGGTAGTGGGCTTTGAGTGCTTTTTGACTTGTGTCTGCAAAGAGCATGCTGCGTCTGTCAGGGTAAAATACTGTGAGGTTAACAGTTACCTTAAAATTAACCTATTCTGAGTTAAGAGAAAAAATAGTCATGTTCTTGCATCAGACTCAAATTACAACAGTTACAAGGATTTATAGCGATAGGGGCAACCAAAGAAAACTCTCAGTCCCTGATAATACTGAGTTCAATTACAAAAAAATCTTTGTGCTGCTATGAACCATGGCTGCCAGCCTCCCTCATGTTAAGAGGGAGTGTGTGTACTCTTATCCTGAGCAGCTGTAGTAACTTTTTTATTTCTGTCTTGCATTCTCTGAAGATTGATTTAGAATTGGATGCCACTTGTTCTTGGTCCATATTTCTCAGACCAAGTGTCTTAAATACTCTTTCCTTCTTTCACACTTTCAGATTTGATTGCTAGCTCTTCTGTGTAAAAGAATAAAGCATAGTCATCTTCTGTACTTGAGCCTGAGCAAATTGTTCACCTATTACAAGGGTAAAATGTTCTTCCTAACCTTGGGAGATCATACATACATTTATTAGCGTACAGTTGGTATGCATATATAACACTAATTATCCTACTTGATAAGATCATTTACTACATGCAGCTTATTAGTGGCTAACAGTAAGTTTGGCAAGTGTGAATCCTGGGTTTTGAGTGCTTACATTGGATGGACATCATTATCTTTTTATGTTTATCTCATGTAAAACTTGTAATCTTGTGCTTTAGCGCACTTCCAGGCACCAGGTATATGTATTCTGTGTTTCTTTATTCCTGCAGCTGCTCTCCAACATTCTTCTTTGGGATGGGATTGTACCAGAAGATACAGTCCGTGATTTGGGACTGAGCAAGTTGCTGAATCGTTACCTTCTTCTGAGCCTCTTAAACACACCACCAGGGCCGGATAGTATAGAAAAGTGTAATAAGGTAAAAGATGACATGTACGGTGGAAGAGAGTGTATGCTAAAAGTTGGTTTGTGGTTTGTTTGGTTTTTTTCCATGAAGAGGGATCTAAACTGAAGATGGAATATTAAAAAAAAAAATAATTTAAAATTAAAAAAAAAAATAATTTGAGAACTTGGTCCATAAAAGCATTTTAGAGCAAATGGTCCATAGGTTCTTAAGAATAACTGCTTGTAGGGATAACCAATATCTTGGCTTCAAAGAAAAAACACAGTAATAATGACTGAACCTGCCAAAAAGAAAAGTCAGAAGTGATGTGATTTCTTTTACACTGAAAGACTTTTCTTTTTAAGCTTTGTCTGAATATTTTTGTGTGAACAGGTGGTTGCGTGCCTCCCAGAAAGATGGTTCCGAGATCTTAAAAGTGGATCAACTCTCCCCGAGTTACTGAACTTCTGCCAGCACTTGCTGCAGTGTGCACGTATGCTACACAAGAACGACCACAGGTAATAGAAAAGGTTTTTTTTGGGATTCAAGTACTTCCTCCTCTACATTGTGTTATATATTCCTTAAATTCCTTGTCTCATATATTTGACGCTTTCAAGGATATTCTTGTCACATATAAAATAAGACGGAGTGATAATGTAAAGGAGCGCTTTGGCAGTTCTAGTTTAATGTGACTGTTTGAGGCACTAGATGTTGTGTACTGTTACTGATCAGTGTAACCAAGGTCACCTGATGATAAGCAGCCAAGGAGAGATACCTGACTCCTTAAAATTAATAAAGTGTACTTAAGTCTTGTACATAACTGTGTTGCTATATCAAATTTATTTACTTATTTTTATTTTATAGTAATGAAACAAAAGAAGTTCTTCTCCTGCTGGTGAAAGTCAAAGCTCTGTGTATTGTTGAAGACTTCATTGAAGAGAACAGACTTGAACACCTTAAATCGATGATTGAGAAATAGGAATTTTTGAAGTAACACTTGTATTACTGGAACAAGCCTGATGTTCACACTAATGGAGTTTAGTGAGTGGATCCCGCCTAGTCAGAGGTGTACTGGTAATCGCTGTCTTGTTGAATACTTGAGGCTTTTTTCCAAATGTCTTCTAGTGCCATCTACTCCTAGGTTTAGGAGTGTTTTTAGAAGTTACAGTTGTCAAAGTAAAGCAGTGGTTCAGGCATTCTAAAATGTCTGACAATGCTTTATTGCTTTACCCTTTTTTGAGGAGTTCCTGGAAAGATAGAATGTGCCTGTAAAGTTTGTCTCTGCTAGCAAGTATACAGCTTTACAAGCTATTTTCACTCTGACTCGGGAGACATTGAGCTCTTCTAACTTGTGGTCCACAGTGATGGTTTTGGTAGGGTTATTGTTAAACCGTCCCTAATGAAAAAGAATTTATAATGTTGCAGAGGTTTTGACCTTGATACAGAAAAAAGGGAAGTCAGTGTGCGGGTAAGGAGCTTGACTTGTGAGTTGATGGTCAGTGTGGGTTCACTGAGGTAAGAAGTTACACGAGAATGTCTGGAAGAGCAAATGTAGTGAAGGTAACACCTGATGTGTGGAGTTTTGTACCTGGGTAATACAGACTGACCTTGTGTGCACAGAGCCGGAGTTTTTACTTTTAACAACAGACATCTTGATGAGGAGAAGCACAAGAACAACTTCAGTTGCTTCTCCGTAACTGAAACTTTAGGGAAGTCTTCCTTTTGCTTCCCAGTAAGATCTACTGAACCTTACTTCATCATACCCTTACTACATTTCTGATGTTTTCTAACTTTGTGTTTTTGCAATAAATACTGTTATAGACTAATAAGGATGCTTTATGTAGAAACTGTAATGTCTGACTCTGTACGTTTACTCCTGACTGTTTCTCCAGAATCTTCTGGGACTAGAATTTAACTCTTGCAGACTTAATCCCTGTGACTTCTTTTATTTTAAGTTAAAAATATATTTTTGTAAAACATTTTAATTGTAAATAGCTTTGAATCTTACAGACAAAAATATGACTTTTAAAATAATTATTTTGACAATAAAGTAAAAATATTTTGCTGTGTTAATGACTCCTACAGTTCAATTCTTTAACATGTGACAAGAATGTTACTAGAAGTATGAAAGAAACCCAGACACCATTAGTCTTCATTAAATTGCAAATCCTGCTTTCCAATAATGGTGGATTTATGTTGCTTTTCCTCTCAGAATGCCAACAAAAATGCACTAGCTGATCAGCAGTCTCCACAAGCTTGTGATCTCATTGCTCTTCTCTTGTTCTCCTTTGTCTCATCCCAGCTAAATATCTCCCCTGAAGCAACCAGCCTTGTGCTATTATGAAAACATAATAGATGCTTTATCACAATTTAGCGCTCTTGATCTTTCTTTCTGGAAGGAAGATTACTTGTAATCCTCACAGATTCACAGACTGCTATGGGTTAGAAGGGACCTCTGGAGATCATCTAGTCCAACCCCCCTGCTAGAGCAGGATCACCCAGAGCA